>JAJEJO010001201.1:57414-291265 GCA_020662805.1 Glaucomys volans
ATAAAAAATAAATTAAAAAAAAGAAATTTTAGCTGATAATATTTTAACACCCTATTCTCAAAGAAAAAGCATATTTTTTCTGACTTGAGGACCTTTAAAACACAAGGAAATTGATTTACAATGGCAAATTCTCTGGCTGCTATAAGGGAAGGTGGTACAGCGATTTGGTTTGAACTCAGATTTTTTTCATGTTGTAAGACTGAGTCTGACCCTTTGTTATTTATAGCTGCATACAATTTTGTTTTCACTTTCTTTCAAGTAAATTGCTTGAGTTAGAAGTTGAAGTTCTTGACACAACTTTTAATCCATTTAAGAAGTGAAAATAAAAAAATAATATATTAAAATTAGTAACTGTGAAAAAATATAAATTATGAAAGATAATCATCGCAAAGACATGTTTAAGGACATGAGCTCCCTTAATATGTTGTGTGTATGGTACTTATACACAATGGAACATTGGCAACCTCTATCTCTAAGAAAAAATGCCACTGTATTCATAAACAGTCCTGATGATATAAGATAGGTAATCATAGCCTCAAACTAGTGGGGCTTCCTAGTCAACCTGATTTAATTGTTTTGCATTCATGGGATGATCATGAAATTTTGTTTCTGTAGAGATAATCTGTATATTATAAGGCAAAAAACGAGAGGATTTCAGCCTAGGGATAAAGAAGTGGGGCCATTGGAGTTAAAAAGTAGATTTGATGATAGATTGGGTTGTGGGGGTGAGGGTAAGAGAAGAATGGAGGAACTTTAGATTATGAAGAGGAAAATGAGAGGGGGAGGGGGTGGGGTGTGAAAAATGGTGGAATGAAACACACATCATTACCCTATGTACACGTATGATTCCGTGAATGGTATGAACCTACATCATGTACAACCATAGAAAAGAAAAGTTGTACCCCATTTGCATACAATGAATCAAAATGAAGTCTGTAAAAATTTTAAAAAATGAATTAAAAAAAGTAGATTCAATCAGAGCACATTACATGCACATATGGAAATGTCACAGTGAAACCCATTAATTTGCAGAGTTTGTATGTGTTAGTAATTGAATAAAAATAATAACATAATTAAAAGGAATGGTATTAAAAAGGACATGGGAGGAAGACACAGCATAGTTTATTCAAAAGATTCAGATTTTTAATGGTACAATGTTTGTGGATATCCTGATGCTTCAAAGAAGTACATCCTAATGCTGAATATGGAAACTGACAAACCCCAAAATAATGTGTCCTAGGGAGATGGAATGAGGGAGTCACTGTCTTTCCCAGTGACAAGACAGGCCCCAGGGAGGAAATTTCCATCAAGTCTGAAATGACAGTTTCTTAGAAGAGGCCAAAGCATTGATCCCACCCTAAAACTGACCCCATACCTTCCATCTGGCCCAATAAAGATAAATCCTGTGTACTGACCACTGACCCTATACCCACCAACCCCACACCCTCCATCTGGCCCAGTAAAGATAGCCCAAACTGACATGCTCATTAATTGAGTCACCTCTCGGTGTAACCTACCTCACCCCCTTGTGACCTGTGGCTCATTTTCCACCAGGAAAATGGGCCCATCAGAGGCGTCACTCCGTTCCTGAGTAAAAGCTCTGCTGGGCTGATCTGTAAAGTTTGCATCTGGCCAGGTCCTTTTCCACTTACATTAATGAGTTTGAGCTTTATTATTTAAATAAGTGATTCTCATGGGAGCAGCATCACCTTTTATGATGCATTTTGGAAATTTGGGGAGGGAGTTACTATATACCATGACTATTGTATACAGTAGAACTATATTGTGAGGCCTGTTGGCATATGCGATGAAATGGATAAGGATAAAAAATTGTCAATGCTTCCATTCACATTGCTAAATAATTATTGGAAAGAAGAAAAGCACGCAATAATATTAAAGACTGTGGATGTTACAGCTTTAGCTTAATAGGCAATTTGAAAGATGCTAGGACAAGCAGACATTGGCAATATTAATGACAGCTTCATCTTTGCAGGTATGTCATGTGGACATCTGTTTTGGCATATTTTGCTCAATGCCAACTTTAAAACATTTTCTCCAGCATCCTCATTAAAAACCTTTCCTAATTCCCTATGGCTGCTGTCTTGTCCCCTTCCTCCCTTTCCCCATAGGGACCCTTTTGTACATATATATATGTGTGTGTGTATGTGTGAGTGTGTGTGTGTGTGTGTGTATACACATATATACACACACAATATATACTAACCTAATAAATTTCTAGTCATACTTCAAAGCTTTTACTTTGAAAGAAGACACAGCTCTTTCTTGTACCTGGTGCATCTCCAATTTTATACTTTCATTTTGTCCTGTTTTCCTTTTGCCACATTTCTCATAATTGAAATAAAAAAGAAATGTAATTTTTATTTTCTTATGAAATCCTGCAATTTACACAGAAAGCTCAGTGCTTTCTCATCATCCTTGGAAATACTAAAATACAGTATGTGATGATAAAAAATTTATTAAGAGAAGGCTGGATGGAAGTAGGGAAGAGGAAAAGAGAAAGATTTAGAGCCTAGATATCTGTTCCCCTCTTTAAATCACAAAAACTAAGCCCTATGTTTCCTGAAGGACAATATATTTGTGTTTTAGAAATAGTGAATAACTAGGAATAGCAGAGATAGTTGGCTTTATCTCTTATGTTGACAACATAAAAGAAATGAAAATATCACTGGGGTTAGTCTGACAGAGCTTAGCTTAGATCTATTGCCCTGCTAGTGTTTAGACCTCAGGTAAATTTTTTAACTGCAGAGTGTTGAGCTAAGTAGCTTTAGCAAGAATGACCATACATCCCTGGGATAAAAGACTGAGGTCAAACTAGAAATCTGAAGTGCTCAGCTTCACAGGATCCTAAGCACCTATATACTTAATTTTTCTTCTTTTCCCATTTAAATAATATAAGAAGGAAACTTCTTAAAGCTTTGTAGAGACAGAGAGATATGTTGAGAAAGGGTATACATGTACGAGTCATGCAGCTGAATTACTCTAACTCAGACAAAAACAACACAAACAAAACAAAAAGATTACTGCCTTCATATGATAGATGGGTGGCATTGAGTGAATTTAATAATGCTCCAAACTAACAGTGATCGGTCCCAGAATAAATCTGTGTTAATCTACTTTCCTATCAGCAGCTGTAATTTTGGAAAAATGTAAATATTAGAGTTAAACCCAACTAGAAAGACGTTCAGGAGGCTTGTTTGTGAATTGTCAAATTGTGGTATATATCTCAGAACATTATGGAATTTAAGGTGGTGTTGAAAACTCCCCCAAATCTGTTACAATTTCACAAAAATCTCACAATTACCTTCATCTATTGAAGAAAAATAGAGCTGTCACTTCTAATTACCTATGAAAAACTTTAGAACTACCATTACTTTGACAGTGAGTTAAAAATTCAGGTTCCCTGGGATTTGTCAGAATAATAAAATTTTTAATTACTTTCAACATACAAAAAAAGTCTCTTGTTTTTTGTTTTGTGAAGTTCTTTCAGTGAAAGCTGGAATTTATGTGCTTTCATTTTAATTGTTCAGATTCCATTTAGAAGTCTGCAGCAATTTTTTACAAATGATTGTGCATTTTATTCACAAAGACAGATTTGAAACCAGTAAAAACTCTCAGTAAACCATTAATTGAATTATGAAAGAATGACTCCATTCTATAGAAGTGATTTTCAAATTGATATTTCAAGTTTCTAGAGTTATGGAAGAATCCCAGAGATCCTTCAATACGGAAGTGACTGAGTGGAGAGGGCATGAGCAGCCACTTTTCACCTGCCACAAGAAAAGAGTACTCTTTTTACTTATGCTCAAATATTGAACTTTTAAGATGATATTTATTTGGAAAATATGAAAAAGAAAAATCAGAATAATCTATCTTGCCACAAAAACTTTTGAGTTTTGTGATTTCAAAACTCCCCTTTAGCTTTAAAACACATTCATTTCAAGGTATTAAAAAAAAGTTTTAAATTACATTTGGCATGTGTTTGTGTGGTTTTCTGCATAACAGTCTAGAGATGCACATAAAACATTAATGTCAGTGTAAATTTTAGCTATCTATCTTTATTTAAGATATCATTGTCCTATGTTGCTCCAATCTTATAAAACATATTGATTGTTAAATAGACTTCACTACATACTGTAAGTTTAATGGTATGGAAATGTTGGGGACATATGAGATAATATGGCCACAATAGCCTAGCCGAGTGTAGTGAACAAAGTAAATTAAATTCAAGATCTGCATTTCTAGTTCTGAAAGACTTCTGAAAAATAGTGCATAATCACTGGGTTTGGACTTGTTTTGTTTTTCTGCTCTTTGCCTCCAATACACATACTCGTACACACCCAGAATTATATTCTCAGAGACAGAGGCACACACAAACTCTCATATATTCATTTGACATTTCAGTAGACTAAGTACATATCCAGTTTGGTATTTGCTTAATATGTCTGAGATAGTGATAATATCTGTCAAATTGCAATATTTTTGCAACAATTTAAGATACTTGTCAGTTTTATTTGTATACAACCAAATACAGTATGCACTGCATGGATTAACCAATCTGATATATTATTTATAGTGATAAATTATCTGTTTACTCTATGTATATATGTATGAAATTATAGACAAAACTAATTTTTTGTCCATTATTCTTAGCTTACCAATTATGTCACCTGATACATAAACAGTTTTTAATCAAGAAATATGTATCTATTCTAAGCACTTTACATTTCAAGTATTACTCATGCGATTTTTCTTGTCTTTGATAATTTTCAGTGCTGGGGACAGAATCCAGGGCCCTGCACATGCTGGAAAAATGCTCTATCAATGAGACCAGTCCTCATGCAATCTGCATAATAGCCTTAAGAAGAAAATACTATTATTATCCTCATGAAATCCGCACTTTGTCTCTTCTCAAATGCTCCTATGAGTCTTTCATTGTCCACTGATGCACTTTGGCTTATGACCACACTCTTATTTCTTCCTCTAGAACTTTGTATAAATTACCACCTGTTTCTCTCACTTGTGCTTTTAATGTATTCTTTCTTTGTTTCCTTTTCTCCCTAATTAAAACTGGATTCACACTGTTTTTCCAAAAGATAGCTCTTCCCTTGATATTCTGCCCTTCTTTCTGCCCACCGTATTTCATTAGGGCATATTTTTTTATCTCCACCAACTTGACCTCTGCAAAGTTCTGACAGTGGTATCACATTTGCATTTTGCACATCTATTTCCTCCTCTCCTTTTTAGCTGTTTCTGATTATGCAGAATACAGCAATCTTTTGACTCCTTTTCCTGTCTCCACCTTCTTGCTCCAGATACTTTCCTCTATTTAGCCAATAAAAGTACCAATATAACAGTCAATTCTCATCATTGCTTCCTGCTTAAGTACTTTCATCAACTTTCAGTGGTTTGATGAGAGAATCCTGTCATAACTACCAAACTTTTAAAATTAAGCATCTTTTTATTTTGATACATTGGCCAATGATGAAAATATATTATATTGTTTTTCTTTTTCCATATGCCATAAATAAGTAAAATATTATTCTTGGTAATTATATCCTTAATGCTTCTGTGGGGAAAAGAAAAAGCACAAGGAAATCAGGTCAATTGCTGCTTTTTTTCCTCCAAAGCAAAAAATGCTCTTAAGTTTGACAAAATTAAGAGTTTGTTCATTATCAGTGAGAAAATGCAGTAGTCTTTCTAAGTCATGACTGCAAAAAGTAATCAGAAGCACTTTTATGATTGCTTAGTGTTCATTTTTTTGGTGGGGTATAAAGACAGTCATTACAACTGGAAGAAATTCTCTCACAATTAAAATGGCAATACAGTAAAAGAAAACAGACCAGATTATTCATATATTTTTTAGTATGGTGGAAGATTGGTTAATTTTTTCTTCTGATGGCTATAAATTAGAAATATTCAGGGGTTCTTAAGACCTTATTTCCCACAGCATATTCTGAACCCATTACATTGGCATCTCTGGAGACAGAAATTTGTGGTGAGAATATTTACAGCTCCATAGTTATTAAAATGCATGGCACAATTTGAAAATCATTGGTCTATGATGACTCCAGGTGTTCCTGGGAGAATTCTTGGAAAACTCTCTGCAACAGATTTTTGGCAATGAAGAAAGAAATATGAAATCTCCTCACTCTAAAGCTGCAGATGTCAAGCAGAATGTAATTTGCATTCTGATGCCTTTGAGCTTCTATATCAGCCCAAATGCCCTAACATGACTAACATTTTCAACAAACATGAAAAGTTGGCAAATGACCCTTGCTCAGTTAAATAGGTTCAATAGTCACAGGTTTTGTGGTGAGAGTTGTAAAGTTTAATCCTAAACCAGTGATTTACATGGGATTGAAATTAGGAGTGGAATCTGGATTCTAATAATGCAATACCACTACTTTTCTAAATCAATATTTCTTCACTGAATTGGTTTTCATTCCTATCTTTCACTTCTGCTGTGCTTATAGCATTTGGTGTTACAATTCCAAAAGTCATATGCACTTTGAGGATTTTTCTATACTTTTAAAAAACTGTAGACATACTTAATTTGTTAGATACATTCTCACATGAACTAGACTTGGGAAAAAATCATCCTATCAAAGAACATTTGTTTATCTTTTTATAGTACTATCTACACTCACAGATATTACCATGATACTAATACCATGTACTAATTGATCACTAGCTTGCTTGGTGGAAGTCACTGCAGATATTCAATTTAATCATCATAAATTTTATCACATTGAGACTGATTTAGATGAGGACAGAGAACTGCGTGACATTTTCACGTATCCCAGTCTCACTCCCACTCCCCAACTTAGCAGTATCAGTGAAAACAGCAACTCGTATTCCTGCTACTGAAACGAGACAAGAGAGCTCATTCTCAAAGCACTGTTATTCATAGTTCAATAAATAAATAAATGGGGAAGAAGAAACAAATCTCCTGTGTGAATAAATTTCAAGTAATTCATATGGATGCTTTGCTGAGAAGAATAGTGTCTTCTCTTTAAATACTGGCCGTGCATGGAGACTTCTTTCCACGTAATATAGTTTGGAAAAGGATGTCTAAAAGTAGTTGTACATGAATTTAGCCACATCATGTCAAGGTCAACATGGACAGCCATAGTCATAGAGTATACCCTATTCCTATAATGTGATGAAAATGGAACTTCAACTGTGATTTTTCTCTCAAAATCCTGCAACCCCAGAAATATCATTTCAAACACATTTCTGTAAGGAATCCTAAAGGGGAATCCTACAAAATATTTATAAAGAGTATTCTTTAAAATTAGCAAGATTTGCAACAAGAAAAATCTGGGAGATGTTAATATTGAATATGTGTCTGTGGAGATATGAGGACAATATGTGATATTGGATGTGTAATATCCTGGAAGGGATGATGGAGCAGAAAAAGTACATAAGGTGATCAGTAGGGAAATATGAATAAAATATAAACTCCATGTAATGATATTATGTTGATATTGGTTCATTAATTGTATGACAAGTTTAATACTAATGTAATATGTTGATAATAGATGAAATTGGGTTTTTATGGGAATTCACTGTCCTATATTTGCAATTTTTTCTGTAAATGAGAAACTATGTTAAAGATAGAATTTAAAATAACATCAAGAAATGATATTGGGAAATTGATGACTTTCAAAATATTAAATTAATTAATTAACTGTTTAAAGAGACTAAGAAATAGAACTTTTCATTTATGCTGCCTGACTATATATTTTTTTGGTATGTATACACATTCCCTGATGAAAAATCTCTCAAAATCTTTCTTTATGTAGAACTTCATACACAAATAGAAATTAAAATGTATTGTTCCTGGCTTTTTAAGAAGTCTCTTAGGCTGATCAAACACTGCATATTCTAGAAAAACTAAAAGGCAATATATAATAATCTGTTCATTTTGTCTCTGTGCTAATTATCTAAAAATTAGAACTTTTGCAAATATTGTCCTTTGTAACCCTTTTATTGCTTCTTCAATAATTTTTAAAGGACTGATCAATGTGGAGTGATTTATCTTTTACTTATTTAATGTAAAATACTCCTTAAAAAATGACTCTGTACCCTCACTACTGTAACTACCCAAGTATTCGAGAAAAATGTACATACTTAGACTTTAAGCCAAGTATCCTAAATCAGAATATCCTGCAGTTTAGGCAGAATACTGATGTTTGAAAACGCCTTCATATCGATTCTTGTGTACAGGCAGCAAGGAACCCAGCTGGCTCAGAGCAAACATATGATATAATTTCTATTCAATAATATATTTCCCCCGGCACAGCTCAGTAGAATACTTACCAATTTTAAACATTCTTAGTGCAGAATGTAAACCTCTCGTAATCTCAGGAGAGGAAATAATTCAATATCAGCCCAATTGAAATATGTAACAAATATACCTTTTAAAAAGTCCATTGATACTAGTGAAAGAAAGAGCAATATATTTTGGAACTGGTTTATATTTATCAAAGGAAAATAAATATTTGATTTCAGAATAGATTTCTCCTCTTGGTTTCATGAGGAAACATTTCCTTCATTTTCCAAGAGGGAATGATATTGAAAAAAAACTTTCAGACTCCTCTTCATTTCTCTCCCAATACGGAGTTACGTTTATGCCAAAGTTGCCAAGAGTCTAAACTATGCTGGCCACTTTGTCAATAAATTGCAGAGTTCAGGAATTAAAAGGCTGTGTTTACTCATGACATCATTTTGCACCCTTTTCTGGGTAGCTATTATTATTTCACCACCAACCTTCGTATGCATGAGAGTCTACAACATGCCTTCTTGAGTCAATTCTGGAGGTCACTTATCTTTCCTGTCTTTGTGATCCTTTGTATTCAAAGTATATTCATTGTGGACTTGCAGATCCATTTCTCTCATGCAAAAATATATTCCAGAAATGGATTGGAAGTAAATGGGAGAAATGTTAAAATGTCTAAATTTGACTGTAGCACATAACATCATTCCTGATTCACCAAAAATGTTATTAAATTTCCACAGTCCTTTGTCTGTTTTTAATTTTTTTTAGAGCATAAATCTGGAAAATGTAGGAATAATACTTTCCTCAGAAAAATTCCCAATTTCTCTGTGTAGCCCACACAGAAATTGCAAGTTCTTAATAACTGCAAAACTTTAAGATTATTAAACATATCTGCAGAGACATCTCCTTTGCTTTTTTCAGTTGATCTCTTAATTTGTAATCATCCATAGGTAAGAACACATCAGTTGGCTGAACGTAAGTAAACCAGATACTCAGATTATCCTTGATACCTCCTCCCCACCCCGTCATCTTCTAGAGCTAGGACCTGGCCTCTCTGTATATCTTACTTCTTAAATGACTCTCACCCATGCCCTGTTTTTTCTATGTATTCACTTTCTCCTTTCACTTTCTTCACTTTTTGATGTCAACATCAAAAGCTTAATCTGGAGCTGGGCATGGTGGCGCATGCCTGTAATCCAAGCGATTTAGGAGGCTGAGTCAGGAGGATCGTGAGTTCAAAGCCAGCCTCAGCAACTTAGCGAGGCCCTAAGCAACTCAGTGAGACCTTGTTTCTAAATAAAATATAAAATAGGGCTGGGGATGTGGCTCAGGGGCCAAGTGTCCCTGAGTTCAATCCCTGGTTCAAAAAAAAAAAAAAAAGCTTAATCTGGGTCAGGTCAATCCCATCTCCCTTCATCAAACTTCAGTTGCTTCTTAAGCACTTAACTGCTCCTCTTTGACCTACTTTGTATTTATTTATTTTTGCCTTTATGCAAAGAAAAATAACTTTATTTTATAATTACTTGATATCAAGACTTTTAAAAACTCTAATGAAAACATTCTACCACTTATATTTGCTCCAGGATAAATAAAATCTTTGTAAAACTAAGCAAAAACTATAGGCCTTACAGTATCTGGGCCCCCATTGCTCAGACTGATTCGTAGTTGAACTCTCTTTCATCCTGGATACTCCAAACAAAATACTATTTCAGCATCAGCACCTTCAAAATTTGGATTTATGAAAATGCATTATATGTATCTGTTGAATTTATTGTGTTACTTTTTGTCTTTAGTCTGTTAATATAATAGATTACATTAATTGATTTGGGGAGTACTTCAGATTGAACTCTGGGAAACTTTACTACTGAGCTATACCCCCAGCCTTTCTTTATATTAGTTCATTACAGGTATACATATTATTGGGGTTCATTTTGACATAATTATACAAGCAAGGAATATAATTTGCTCCTGTTCAGTCCCCAATACTTCCTTTTCCTTCCCCATCTCCATTCCCCTGTTCCCTTTCCTTTACTCTACTGGTTTTCTATTTTTTTTTCATTTTTTTTTTAATTACTGCATATGGATGTGCAGAAAAGTGAAACTGAAACTCTGGTATATTCATATATGTGAAAGTTTGATCAGATTCACTCCACTGTTCTCCCTTTTCCAGTCCATCCTCCCTACCTCTCAATCCCTTTCCTCTACTCCACTGATATCGCTTCTATTTTCAGGGGATCTCCCTCCCTTTCTTTCACACTCCTCTTTTTCTTTCTTTCTTCCCCCCTTATTTTGATCCAGGTTCTCCATGCTAGAGCAAATATTTGACCCTTGATTTTCTGGGTCTGGCTTATAGTTCCATTCATTTACTAGTAAATGCCGCAATTTCATTCTTTCTTTGTGGCTTAGTAAAACTCCATTTTGTGTGTGTGTGTGTGTGTGTGTGTGTGTGTAAAAATGTGATCATCTGATGAGCACACAGGCTAGTTCCATAGCTTAGCTATTGTGAGTTGTATGCAATAAACATTGATGTGGTGTATTTTTTATTTTGAAGCAGAGTTTTGCTAAATTGCTGAGGCTGGTCTTGAATTTGCAATCCTCCTGCCTCAGCCTCCCAAGATATTGAGATTATAGGCATGTGCAACTACATCTGACACATTAATTGTTTTTTTAGCTATTGAAACAGTGTTGCATATCTGGAATAAATTTTGTTTGATTTCACTGTATGTTTTTTATACTTTATTTTAATTTATTTTGACTCATTGTATACAAATGGAATACAACTATTGTTTCTCTGCTTGTACACAAAGTATAGTCACAAAATTTGTGTAATCATACAGGTACATAGGGTAGTAATGTTTGTCTCTTTCTGTTATTTTTCCTTCCCCCCATCCCATCCCCACCTCTCTTTTTCCTCTATACAATCCTTGCTTCCTCCATTCTTGCCACCCTCTCAGCCCCCTTTATGTATCATCATTCAGTTATCAGAGAGATCATTTGGCTTTTGGTTTTTTGGGATTGGTTTATCTCACTTAGCATGATATTCTCCTACTGCATTCATTTACCTACAAATGCCATAATTTTATTTTTCTTTATGGCTGAGTAATATTCCTTTGTGTACATATACCACAATTTCTTTATCCATTCATCTACTGAAGGGCATCTAGATTGGTTCCACAATCTAGCTATTGTGAATTGAGCAGCTATGAACACTGATGTGGCTGCATCACTGTAGTAAGCTGATTTTAAGTCCTTTGGTTATAGACCAAGGAGTGGGATGGGTCAAATGGTGGGTCCATTCCAAGTTTTCTAAGGAATCTCCACACCGCTTTCCAGAGTGGCTGCAGTAATTTGCAACCCCACCAGCAATGTATGAGTGCATGTTTTCCCCCACATCCTCACCAACACCTCTTGTTGCTTGTACTCTTGATAATAGACATTCTAATTTGGGTGAGATGAAATCTTAGGGTAGTTTTGATTTGCATTTCTCTTATTACTAGAGATGTTGAACATTTTTTCATGTATCTGTTGATTGCTTGTAGACCTTCTTCTGTGAAGTGTCTGCTCATTTCCTTGGCCCATTTATTGATTGGGTTATTTGTATTGGTATAAAGTCTTTGAGTTCTTTGTAGATTCTGGAGATTAGTGCTCTATCTGACATGTGTGTGGCAAAGATTTTCTCCCACTGTGAAGGCTCTCTCTTCACATTGCTGATTGTTTCTTTTGCCGAGAAAAAGTTTTTTAGTTTGAATCTATCCTAATTACTGATTCCTGCTTTTATTTCTTGTGCTTTGGGAGTCATGTTAAGGATGTCTGGTCCTAAGTCAACATGATGCAGATTTGGACCTACTTTTTCTTCTATTAGGTGCAGGGTCTCTGGTTTAATTCCTAGGTCCTTAATCCATTTTGAGTTGAGTTTTGTACAGGGTGAGAGATAGGGGTTTATTTTCATTTTTCTGCACATGAATTTCCAGTTTTCCCAGCACCATTTGTTGAAGAGGCTATCTTTTTTCCATTGTATGTTTTTGACACCTTTGTCTAGAATGAAAAAACTGTATTTATGTCGGTTTGTCTCTGTGTTGTCTATTCTATGCTAAGTCTATGACCAACATCATCCTAAATGGAGAAAAACTGAAAATGTTCCCCCTTAAAACTGAAACAAGTCAGGGGTGCCCTATTTCACCACTTCTATTCAACTTCATTCTTGAAACTTTAGCCAGAAAAATTAGATTAGACAGACCAAAGAAATTAAAGGGATATAAATAGGAAAAGAAGAACTCAAACTATCCCTATTTGTCAATGACATGATTCTATATTTAGAGGAGTCAAAAAATTCCACAAGAAAACTTCTAGAACTCATAAATTAATTCAGTAAAGTAAGAATATAAAACCAATTCTCATAAATGAATTCAGTAAAGCAGGATGTAAAACCAATTCTCATAAATTTAATGCATTTTTATTCATAAGTGATGAATCCTTTGAAAGAGAAATCAGGAAAACTATCCCATTCAAAATAGCCTCAAAAAAATTAAATACTTGGGAATCAATCTAACAAAAGAGGTAAAAGATCTCTACAACGAGAACTACAGAACACTAAAGAAAGAAATTAAAGAAAACCTTAGAAGATGGAAAGATCTCCCATGTTCTTAGATAGGCAGAATTAATATTGTCAAAATGGCCATACTACCAAAAACGCTATACAAATTCAATGCAATTCCAATTAAAATCCCAATGACATATTTTATAGAAATAGAGCAAGCATGAAATTCATTTGGAAGAATAAGTGACCCAGAATAGCTAGAGCAATCCTTAGCAGGAGGAGCGAATCAGGGGGTATCACAATACCAGACCTTCAACTATACTACAATGCAATAGTAACAAAACGGCATGGTATTCCTATACATTTTTATTACAAAAACTGAAATTTTGTTGAGTAATTTTTATAGGCTCATGATATAAATTGGTATGTATATCTCATTTTTTATAATTATTTTGTCTGTTTTGCTGTTAGGTTAATGCTGAATCCATAAAAAGAATGAAGATGCATTTCCTTTTCTTTTATCTTCTGGAAAATTTCAGTTAATAATTATAGTTTCCCTGTTTACTGTTCTACATAATTAACCAGTGAGTCATCTGTGTTTGACATCATCTACTTTAGATATGTTATTGATACCATTTTCAGCTGACCCCATTGCTCTGTGCCCAAAGTATGGCAAAATATCATGGTAGAAGAGTATGGTAGAGGAAAGTGGCTCAGGACAGAGAAACCAGAGAGAAAGAGAGAGAGAGAGAGAGAGAGAGAGGTTCTCTGATCAAGGACAAAACATATACCACAAAACTATGCCCCAAATGCCCTACATCCTCTAGTCACAACCTACCCACCGATAGTTATGACCCAGTTAATCCCTGTCAGGGGATGAATGCACTGATTATCTTAAGTCTTTCATAACTCAGTTAGTATACCTTTGAACTTTCTTGTATTGACTCATAAATGAGTTTTTTTAAGGACACCTAATAGCTAAACCATCACAGTTGTCATATTATATACTCTGAGCATTACAACCACTATCTGCTCATGCTAATAATGGTAATAATTATATATCTGTTGAATTGTGGACCAATACTCATTTTGATACTATATTTTGTGACTACATACAGAATTAACATGCATAATAACTTTAAATTTTTAAAATCAATCAATTTACCAGCAGATATTGCTTTAATTTTTTTAGTGATGCCACTTTAAAGGCAAAGATGTGCAACCATTTTGCACAAAAGACTGCAAAATATCTGCACACAGTTTTTTGGATTTGGATTCAATTAATCAATGATTTTCTACTATGTGCTTAGAATCAGGGTAAGAATAGTTGCAGAGAGAATGTAAAAAACAGAATGGTAAAGTGGTGGAAAAGAAGTCATATAAGTTATTTAAACAATGTAGTAAGGGTGAAGACACAAATGCACATGGAAGTAGCAATCCTTAGTTGTGTTAGCAGAACTTAGTGTGTGGAGTCAGAGGGGGAGTTCTGCAGATTGTAAACATTTGATTGCATTTTGAAGAGTGTATAAATGTTGGCCAGGTTTGGAAAAGACCTGAGAATATCAAACCTGGGGTAACACAAGAGGCATGAATGTGCACTTCCAATACTATTCATGAAAAGAGAAAGG
The DNA here is from genome assembly GCA_020662805.1 of Glaucomys volans. NCBI lineage: Eukaryota > Metazoa > Chordata > Mammalia > Rodentia > Sciuridae > Glaucomys > Glaucomys volans. Next base: position 71,882 of record JAJEJO010001201.1, read on the forward strand.
GTACTTATCCCAAAGTTAGTTTCATTAAACTTTCCTGGATAACATCTCATTTACATTGAAGTTATATGTTAGGTTGAAAGTTATGCAGGTGAATAAAAACTGTAGAAGCAGTTTTGGGAAATGGGGACAATAGAGGAAAGAAAACATGGGTAGAAGAAGAAAGATAAGAATATTCAAACTACACACAGTTCCAGACTTTTTGTATAGAGCAGGTCAAGGTGGAATATACTGCAAAGGATGGTAGGCAGCAGCTCATATCTTAACAAGACTAGATTAAATACAATAGGGACTGTTAAAATATTCAGACATTTTAGATACAAGGGTGTGGCACAAATTTGATTGAGACAACTCCTTCTGAAGATGGGGGGAATGTCAGGGATGCTGTCAGGCTGCTGTCTCAGTGCCTTGGAGGATGTGGTGACAGCATGAACAAGAAGAGAGGATGAAGGAATGCAAAAAGCATTTAGGAGTAAAAGTCATTTTGATTCTTCCCTAGGGTCATAAATAATCATTGAATCATGACAGAATCAACACATCAATTGCAACTTATTATAAGTTTCTAAATTCTAGAATTAGAAAAGTAAGACATTCATTTTCATTCCTTAAGGCTTTCCTAGTTTGGGGCTGGGTGGAAAAAATGCATGAGAAAGGTGCAGTTTGACATCTAATTACATTGCTAATCTCTCATAGGCAAATCAGTAGTTTTAGAAGAAGCATGCCTCTTTCCAGTGGCATCTGGTTTGCAATTTGAAAAAGACTATTTATATAAAAAGAAGATTCTAACCCTTTGCTGCTTTCCAAAAATTCAATTTCTTAACCAGAACTACTTTGTAGATGCAACTGTGTATTAGAATGCATCATTCCAGGTTAATGTTTAACTGAATTCTACAAAGTCTTAACATGTTGTAAAGTTTCAAGCTGTTCTACATTGGCCTTATGTTCTACATTATGTGATCTGATCACGTCCTTTATATCCCCATCCTAGTGACTGACAGACCACCAAAGACCCCTATTACTTTTTGACAAATCCAAGTTGCTGATGATCTATCATGCCTCCGTGCCTTTGTTAATACTATTCCACCTGCCTTAAACAACCTTCTGCAATTCTGGCATCTGGCTAACTCAATAATCATCACAAGTCCCTCACAAAAGTTTGAGTATGTAGTGTGTGTTTTGAATTAGTGGGACCTAAATAACAACAGTATTAAAAGATACTGGTACTTGATAAGAAAAATTTGCCTCCAAATTCAAAGCTGGAAAGTCACTGGGATAACTGAAAAAGAATCACAGTACAGGGCTTTTTAGATTTCTGGTACGTGTGTTAAGAATTGTGTACAAAGTGAAATGTCTGTGTACTGATTCTCAATACAGCCAATAAAATCTCAAGTATGAAAAAACAAAAAACAAAAAACAAAAAAACCAAAGTTTATCAGATTTTCTTCTTTTTTTACCTCACCTATCTGGTCACTCCTTCTTATATAAGATTGGCATTCAAACACATTTTAAATGCTTGTTGTATTAAATGAGGTCATATGTGTAAGTCTTGGTATAATTCCTACATTAAAAACTTTAGGTTTATAATTTGTATTATCATTGTCTATATCCCTCAACATATTAAAGATTCCTTCTATACTGAGATTCAGACGACATCTTTATGTGGCATGTAGATGAACTGCTTAGGAGAAGAAACAGGGGCTTTTAATCCTGTTTATTGATTGAATACAACAATAGTCTGCCATTGGAAACAGTGGACACACTATGCCAAAAGCAAGGCCTCACACATCCCTAATGATGGATGGAGATATGAAGATAATGACAAGGCAAAGAGAATGGGGAAACCAAGTCTCAGAACACTCTGGGTGCTCAAAAGAGGGAGCCATGAATATATTTGCCTTAATGAAGAATGAGGACTTAATTCATAGTAGTAATGATAGGAATATTGCAAATAATAGGATCAAGCATATATAAAGAAATCATTCTGTGACAGGCATTGAGATAAACATATACATGCAGTATCACTCAACCATCACAATAAAATTCTTCTCGAGTCTGTAGGTGAAGAAGTTGTGGCCCCGATGTTAACTAAAAAGCTATAGGTTACCCAGCTAGTGGGAGACCCAGGATTGATATCTAGATATTTCAAATTATGTAGCTAGAGCTGTCAAGTACCAACTAAAACAGAAGAATCGGTATCCTAATTAAGGGAAGTTCTCCTAAAACAGAAAACCATAAATAAAGGGTGAAAATAAAAGTTTAGAAGGGAAAAACTGTGAAGGACTTTTTAATGAATCAAAAGACATTTTCAAAGGCAAATTATGCATTTTTTACTGTAGAATTTTCTGAGTTGTCTTTTTCTATGCTGTTTGTGATTTTCCTTTTCTTTGAACTATTTTACAACATTGTAGAGATAGATATCAACTTGTGGAAAACCAATAAGGGTGTAAATAATTGTTTTTTATAAACATGCAAAAACACTGTTTGGTTGAAATTCAATTTATTACCCTTTTCCACTATAGAAGAAGCCAATTTCACATCTATTAAGAATACACTTTCATGTTTGTTGAGAAATGTGTGGAATGTTAAGAGCATGAAAACCACAAACTTTTAATATTTTAGAGGGAGAGTCCTTCCCCAAAGTCTTCATTTATCCACATAACCTTCCTGTGTAAGAGTATTTCATGATTAGCTTTTGTGATTGTTATATAACCAGGTACTTGATAAATATCTATTTAATAAGTTAATTTGAGCTTGAATCCAGCAGTGCAGTTATAGCACAAATATTCCCTTTTGTGTTTTCATGTTTAAAACTCATGAATTATGATGATTTGTTTTCTCTCTTAGCTGAGGCAAAAAAGTATTAGACAACCTCTTTATACACTGAATTTGAAATGAAATGAAAATGCTAATCATGATTTGAAAATTCTTAACAGGCTGAACAAATAATGGCAACCAAACATGCCATAGAAGGTGAACTTGTTAAGAGTCAAGAAGCAAAATTTATTCATCAGCAGTGCTACAAGGTGACACAACAATTACACATTGCTGGGCTGGAATGATATGATATTTAGCATTTGCCTTGAATTAAGTAAAGACAGTGACATGCAGCTCACAGTGAATTGCCTTGTGGGTGTTGTATCCTCATTCTAAAACCTATGTGCGTAAGTCTGAGATATATAGTATCAGGAAAAAGGGAAAACTCTACATTTTATTTTTCACTCTATTTAACTTAAACAATAAGCAATAGCCTAAAAATGTAGTTCTATAAAACTAAATATGGAAAAATGGAAAGGCTCATTGTTTGATTAGTGCCTACATCATGCTTCTTGTTCTATAAATTATAAATGCCATCTGTTTATACCCTCACAACATGTCTATACAAGAATTGGGACTTTTGTTCAATTGGAGAAATGCAATCAGAAAGGTTAAGAAATTAGCTCTAAACTAGTATGATGAAGGCAGTTGGAAATGGGAATGTTGTTTTTTAGATTTCTCACTCCACATATAAGTCAAAAAATTTATTTTAATAAATTTAATTTATTTCTGCTTTAGTAAAGAAACTCAAGTAAACCCTTTTTCATGGAAGTAAAAATTATAATGAAAACTTTTGTAAAAGTTATAATGTCTCTGTTTTGATGACAGGCCTCATGAACTTTGGATTCTATTGAATGTGTTCAAGGGTCTTTTGCCTGTATAATGTTTAAGAAGACAAAACAAAGAACTGGGCCTCAGGTGGTCTGGGTAGATGGCCGCTGCAAAATATTGGGAACAATCCCAAACCAAATCAAAACCAAAAATAACGAGATCCGGAGGCATCCTTGCTCACATTCCAGCAATTGAAAAATTCAAGACCAAAAATTAAGGTAGAGTCACACATTAATGTAGAGAAAGATCATTGTTTAAAACGAAAAAGTACATGCCTCATTTATGCCCAGGGACATTGATTGGCAACAAGGTGAATAGACTTGACCATATGAACCTGTGAGATGAGTGGAAGATCTGAGGAAGAACTTAGATTTTGACCACATTTTTATTCCATCATAAAAATTTTGTTTCCTAAGCAAGAAGCAGTGTTAAAATGTTTAATAGAAAACATTAAATAGAAATATAGTTAAAAATATCAACATGGTTTAATGATGGGATCATCACAAGAAATACTATCATATAGTCCTTCTTGGATCTATTTAAGCATGCAAATCAGTTCAGCACCTATCAGTACTTCTTAGTTGTCAAATGTAGATTTCCTTCTAGATATCAAGAAGCAATATCCGCACAAAAGTGTTTAGGTCATTTATAAGCACATCACTTACACACAAGATAATCTAAAAATATTAGTAGCCTCAAGAGCATTTTCATATCTCTAGTTCTTGGACAAGGTTTGCAATGGTTGGGGGAATACACTTGCTGATGTTTCCAAAGGAGCATTTAAATCATCAGGAAAAAATTGGGGGAAAATGCATACTAATGATGGCAGTTTCAGGATGGTTTTATTAATTAGCTCTTCTCTAAGTATCGTGAATTCAGGGCATTGGGTGATCTGCACACCCTTCCTGAATATTTCAGCGTTTGTCTCTCTGGGTGATTTTTATTCTTTACTTAAGATTAAAAACTCTTCCAGCATTGTAACCCACTTAGATCATAATTTAAATTCTCACCAGGATAGTGGGCATGGAGAACAAAATTGGCAGATAGTCACAAAGAATAGTGAAGAGGCTAAGTTGAGACAATTGTGGGGGGGTGAATTTTTTGCTCCTCAAAGTAATGACCTTGACTTATCAGTGTAGTTTCCTGTAGAAATCTATGAAATTGGTTTACATACTGTTGTGCAGAGATTCTGGATCAGTCAAAATTAAGAAAAAGAGAACCACCTTCTGGGGGTTTAGCAAACTAATTTTATGTGTGTAATTGACTGATTTCATGTGAGACAACAGGGGTACCTACTGAAAGCAAGTGAAGGAATTCTTACATCTTATAAGATATGGATTAATTGGACTTTTTAAGACTCCTCCAAACAGAGATTCTGGAAACTCTTATAAGACCTACTTGGGCTTGAGGTATCAGAATTTTATTCACAGGTGGTCTCTTCTCAGGTATCTTTCTAATCATATTCTTTTGTTGATCACTTGTGCAACATTACCAGGTAAATAACTCTCAGATATTTATTTTATGTCTATAAGGTGGGTAAACCAAATTTAATAAGCAATCCTTTTTTTTTGTAGAGTTGTTCTTTTGGTAGTCTTTTTTGTTTCTTCTTCCTCCAACTCTTCATCTTTCTTCTTACTTTCTCTAACATGTATTTGTTGTAGGAATCATCTGTATAATTACATGTATAGGTGACTGACTTCTCTTTTTTATAACATCAGGTGGGTCAAAACTCACTCTTCCCCGAAGATCAATAGCAACATAAAGTGACATAAGCAATTTTGAGCTATCTGATTTTGACTGTTATCTCCATATCTTTCACTGTTTTTGAGCTATTTCACAATTTTTTAAGTTGTAGATAACTGATTGTAGTAAAAAGCAATTCATGTCTGAAAATTACTTCTGTCCAATGGAGATATAATTGACTTGTCCACTCCATTGTGGAAGAATCGATTTTGTGAAGTAATTTCAGAATTCTTTTTTTTTTTGAAAGCTAATCTTAGTCTTTATTTTGATTGAATTATTCACAATTGCCCCAAAGTAAGAAAGTTAAGTGCTAGGACAACTGAATTGTAACTTCTCAATTCTCACCCAAATTACTTTTATTTGCTATGTAGAGTGGCAATTCACGACACTTGGTCAACTGTTCAGATGTGAAAATTTATGAAGTCAATAAATGCCATTTTGAAAAAGGTGCTCTATCACAAATAATTTGACAAGTTCATCAAAATCTGATACTATTTCCTTAGGACTTTATTAATGGAATTTTCTTTGACTTGTATCCATTTCCCGGGGCTTATATACCCATTCATATTCTCCATATTTACAGTCAAAGTTTCCTTTCTGAAGTTCATTTTAAGGAAAAATATGGTCCAAGTTCCTGAATTCCCATTTTTTTCTTTCTTGAATATATATCTGTCAAACCTGAAGAAGACATAATCACACTGATTGTGGAATGTGATAACCTGCCTTCCAAAAAAATGAGGATCATGAGGAAAGAGAGAAACAAACATACCTCCAATTGAATGACCCAGTCTTGTAGTTAAATTATTCAGAATGATTTCAGGTACATGTTCTGTGGGGTCTCTGCCTCTTCTCTTAATTTCTTTATGAAGATGAACACCATTCATTTTATTTTATTTTATTTTATTTTATTTTATTTTATTTTATTAATAAAACATTTTAATTTCAGCACTCTTTTTTAGAATTTTTATTCATCGTACACAAATGGAGTACAGCTGTTGTTTCTCTGGTTGTACAAGAAGTAGAGACACACAATTTGTGTAATCACACATGGACATAGGGTAATGATGTCTGTTTCATTCTGTTATTATTCTTATCCCCCAACCCAATCACCCCCCTCTTTTCCCTCTATGCAATCCATCCTTCCTCTATTTTTGCCTTCCTCCCACCCTGCATTATGTATCATCATCCACTTATCAGAGAGATCATTTGGCCTTTGGTTTTTTGGGATTGGCTAATCTCACTTAGCATGACCTTCTCCAACGTCATCCATTTACCTGCAAATGCCATAATTTTATTCTTCTCTAGAGCTGAGTAATATTCCATTGTGTATATATACCACAGTTTCTTTATGCATTCATCTATTGAAGGGCATCAAGGTTGGTTCCACAACCTAGCTATTGTGAATTGAGCAGCTGTGAACATGGATGTGGCTGCATCATTGTAGTAAGCTGATTTTAAGACCTTTGGGTATAGGCCAAGAAGTGGGATAGCTGGGTCAAATGGTAGATCCATTCCACATTTTCTAAGGAATCTCCACACTCTCCAGAGTGGCTGCACTAATTTGCAACCCCACCAGCAATGTGTGAGTGCACATTTTTCCCCACATCCTCGCCAACACCTATTGTTGCTTGTATTCTTGATTAGACATTGTAATTGGGGTGAGATGAAATCTTAAGGTGGTTTTGATTTGCATTTCTTTTATTACTAGAGATGTTGAACATTTTTTCATATATCTGTTGATTGCTTGTAGATCTTCTTCTGTGAAGTGTCTGCTCATTTCCTTAGCCCATTTATTGATAGGGTTATTTGTATTCTTGGTGTAAAGATTTTTGAGTTCTTTAGAGATTCTGGAAATGAGTGCTCTATCTGAAGTGCGTGTGGCAAAGATTTTGTCCCACTGTGTAGGCTCTCTCTTCACATTGCTGATTGTTTCCTTTGCTGAAGAAAAGCTTTTTAGTTTGATTCTATCCCAATTATTGATTCCTGCTTTTATTTCTTGTGCTTTGGGAGTTATGTTAAGGAAGTCTGTTCCTAAGCTCACATGATGAAGATTTGGACCTACTTTTTCTTCTATTAGATGCAGGGTCTCTGGTCTAATTCCTAGGTCCTTGATCCATTTTGAGTTGGGTTGTGTAAAGAGTGAGTGACCGGGAATTATTTTCATTTTACTGCATATGGATTTCCAGTTTTCCCAGCACCATTTGTTGAAGAGGCTATCTTTACTCCATTTTATATATTTGGCACCTTTGTCTAGTATGAGAAAACTGTATTTATGTGGGTTTGGCTCTGTGTCCTCTGTTCTGTACTATTGCTCTACCTGCCTATTTTGGTGCCAATACCACACTGTTTTTGTTACTATTGCTTTGTAGTATAGTTGAAGGTCTGGTATTGTGATATATCCTGCTTCGTTCTTCTTGTTAAGAATTGCTTTAGCTATTCTGATTCTCTTATTCCTCCAAATGAATTTCATGATTGCTTGCTCTATTTCTATGAGGTCCATCATTGGGATTTTAATTGGAATTGCATTGAATTTGTTTAGCACTTTTGTATGGCCATTTTGACAATATTAATTCTGCCTATCCAAGAACATGGGAAAACTTTCCAACTTCTAAGGTTTTCTTTAATTTCTTTCTTTAATGTTTTGTAGTTCTCATTGTAGAGACCTTTCACCTCATTAGTTAGATTGAGTCCCAAGTATTTTATTTTTTTGAGGCTATTGTGAATGGGGTAGTTTTCCTATTTCTCTTTCAATGGATTCATCAATTATGAATAAGAATACCTTATATTTGTGAGTGTTGATTTTATACCCTGCTACTTTACTGAATTTATTTATGAGTTCTAGAAGTTTTCTGGTGGAATTTTCCAGCTCCTGTAAATATAGAATTATGTCATCAGCAAATAGGGATAGATTGAGCTCTTCTTTTCCTATTCATATCCATTTAATATCTTTGGTCTGTCTAATTGGTCTGGCTAGAGTTTCAAGGAAGATGTTGAATAGAAATGGTGAAAGAGGACATCCCTGCCTTGTTCCAGTTTTCAGGGGGGAATGCTCTCAATTTTTCTCCATTCAGAATGATGTCTGCTATGGGCTTAGTGTAGATAGCCTTTACAATATTAAGTAACATTCCTACTATCCCCATTTTTTTCTCGTGTTTTGAGCATAAAGGGATGCTGTATTTTATCAAATGTTTTTTCTGCATCTATTGAAATAATCGTGTGGTTCTTAAATTTAAGTCTGTTAATGTGGTGAATTACATTTATTGATTTCTGGATGTTGAACCCACCTTGCATTCCTAATTTGCTAAATTTGTTAAGAATTTTTGCATCTATGATCATTAGGGATACTGGTCTGAAATTTTTTTCTTGATGTGTCTGTGTCTGGTTTTGGTATCAGGGTGATATTAGCTTCATAGAATGAGTTTGGAAGGGTTCACTCCTTCTCTATTTCTTAGAATACTTTGAGGAGTATTGGAATGAGCTCTTCTTTGAAGGTCTTGTAGAACTCGGCTGTGAATCCACCTGGTCCTGGACTCTTCTTTGTTGGTAGGCTTTTGATGACTTCTTTTATTTCATTGCTTGAAATTGATCTATTTGAATTGTGTATGTCCTCCAGATTCCGTTTGGGTGGCTCATATGCCTCTAGGAACCTTTTGATGTCTTCGAGATCTTCTATTTTGTTGGAGTATAAATTTTCAAAATAACTTCTAATTATGTTTTGTATTTCAATAGTCTCTGTTGTAATATTTCCATTTCCATCACGAATTTTAGTAATTTGGGTCTTCTCTCTCCTTCTCTTTGTTACCGTGGCTAAGGGTTTATCAATTTTGTTTATTTTTTCAAAGAACCAACTTTTTGTTTTGTCAATTTTTTGAATTGTTTCTTTTGTTTCAATTTCATTGATTTCTGCTCTGATTTTAATTATTTCCTTCTTCTACTACTTTTGGTGATGATCTGTTCCTCTTTTTCTAGGGCTTTGAGCTGTAATGTGAGGTCATTGATTTGTTGACTTTTCATTCTTTTATTGAACGCACTCCATGCAATGAACTTTCTTCTTAGCACTGCTTTCAGAGTATTCCAGAGATTTTGATATGTCGATCTTTGTTCTTGTTGACCTCTACGAATTTTTTTACTTCCCCCCTATTGTCTTTTGTTATCCATGCATCTTTCAATAGCATATTATTTAATCTCCAGGTGTTGGAGTAGTTTCTGTTTTTAATTTTATCATTGGTCTCTAATTTCTTTCCATTATGATCTGATAGAATACAAGATAGTATATGCTAAGAGTAGCTTTGTGGCATAACATATGGTCTATTTTAGAAAAGGATCCATGAGCTGCTGAGAAAAAAGTGTATTTGCTTATTGATGGATGGAATATTCTATATATGTCTGTTAAGTCTAAGTTAGTGATTGTGTTATTGAGTTCTATGGCTTCTTTGTTCAATTTTTGCTTGGAAGATCTGTCCAATGGTGAGAGAGGTGTGTTAAAGTCCCCCAGTATTATTGATTTTTGGTCTGTTTGGTTCCTAGAATTGAGAAGAAATTGACTGATGTACATGAATGTGCCATTGTTTCAGGCATAAATATTTATGATTGTTATGTCTTGCTGATTTATGCTTCCTTTAAGCAGTTTGAAATGTCCTTCTTTATCCCTTCTAATTAATTTGGACTTAAAGTCCACTTTATCAGATATGAAGATGGAAATCCCCACTTTTTTACTGAGTCTGTGAGTGTGGTATGCTTTTTTTTTTTTTTTTTTTTTTGGAGAGATTTTGACTCACAGACTTGAGATAAAGGTTGGGGATCTGTATTTTTTAAAAGCCATTCCAGGAGATCCTTAATATAGAACAATATGAGGTAACTTACTCAAGAGCTGATGGAAGGACCAGAGAACTGAGGACCACTCCCAGACATATCACCTGTGCATATGAATTGCTCCCAGCCCTTGCCCAGAGAGCTTTGGTGGCTCGTGCATCCTCCATCACTGGCTCTTCTGTTCCCTGTCTTGCACGTGTGTATTTATGGCCTCCTGATATTGCTCCCTTTCACATCAGCACCAAATTAACAACCCATGAAAACACACATAGGATATTTGTGTGTTTTGTCTGTTTGGACAAGCAGGGGGTTTCCTGGGCTTTTAGACGTAATTTCTTGTTTAAGTCATATTTTTTTCTTTTCACGTCTGAAAAAACAAATTGGCATCTTTACAGTTGTCTCTCTCTCTCTCTCTCTCTCTCCCTCTCTCTCTCTCTTTCTCTCTCTCTCTCTCTCTCTCTCCCCCCTCCTCATTTCCTGCTGTGGAGGGAGATGAATCTCCTACTAATTGTACTTATTCTACACGCCCCCCACCAGGATTCTGTACTTGACTGTCTTACCATGTCTTACTATATTAACATCATCAGTGAAGTTAGCAAGATATCAGAAAAGACAGTGAGCCTCTCAACACATCCTTCCACCTGGTCTTCTCGTCCTTCCTCTGCAGCTAAAGGTCACTTTTAATCCTATTACTGTTGGACACTTCCTGTGACTTTTGGTTTTTCTCTCATTAGTGTCTTACAATGCCCAGCTTCATCCACACAAGGCCTGGATCCCACTCATCCTTCAGAACTCAGCTCAAAAACAACTAACATAGGGTAATGCTGTCTGTCTCATTCCACCATTGTACCCCATTTGTGTATAATGAATCAAAATGAAGTCTGTAAATATTAAAAAAAAAGAAACTAAAAAAAAGAAAATTGGGAGTCAAAGTCAATATTGTAATGCTAAATTTGATTGATTTATGGATTATTTTCCATGAGAAAATGCTTTATTTTACCTTGACAAAGCCAGATCCATGTTATATAACTGATTTTTTTAAAAAAATATGGTTTATTTTGCTAATTCTTGTAGAGCTGTTAATAATTCAGAAAAATAGAAAAATAAGACTTTTGGAAAAAAAAAACTAACATGTTTTAAGCCCATGCTACCTATTAGATACCAATTAGGCATTTTGTTTAATGCTGAATTTGTGTAATTCCTGTGAGCAGAATTATTATCCCCAATTCACAGATGAAGCAACTGAGATTCAAACCAAAGAGTTACTATGTGGGGGAGGCAGGATTTGAAGTTTGTGATCCAGCCCCAGGATCTCCTGCCCTACACTTCCCATCAGTTTTATTTCACTTCCTAAAAAGACACAGTGTGGATTCAACAAATATGAGAGTATAGAAATGGTGTTCCAGAGCAGAACTTCACAACGTTTCTGCAGAATGGATACCATTCATTTCAACATCCAAGAGGTCATTCTGGAACAGTGGAAATCTAGGGAAATCTTCTGTGATTAAATAAAAGATTTCCCCTTATTTCTTCTCTACGCAATACTTTGGGTGGAAAATGTTCTCTCATAAACATGCTGATTATGAGTGTTAGGGAGTTTTTGTTTTGTTTTGTTTTTTTAATGTGTGATATGCTTTTTCCCATCCTTTCACCTTTAGTCTGTGGGTATCTTTTTCTATTAGATGTGTCTCTTGAAGGCAGCATATTGTTGGGTCTTTCTTTTTAATCCAATCTGCCAGTCTATGTCTTTTGATTGATGAGTTCAGGCCATTAACATTCAGGGTTATTATTGAGATATGATTTGTATTCCCAATCATTATGGCTTATTTTTGGTTTTTAACTTGACTTGGTTTCTCCTTTATTTGACTATTCCTTTGGGGTAGTTCCTCCCTATGCTGATTTACATTGTTGTTTTTCATTTTTTCATCACGGAATATTTTGCTGAGAATGTTCTGTGGTGCTGACTTTCTATTTGTAAATTCTTTTAGCTTTTGTTTATCATTGAATGATTTTATTTCATCATCAAATCTGAAGGTAAGTTTTGCTGGGTACAAGATTCTTGGTTGGCATCCATTTTCTTTCAGAGTTTGAAATATGTTGTTCCAGGTCCTTCTTGCTTTTAGGGTCTATATTGAGAAATCTGCAGATAACTGTATTGTTTTCCCCCTGAATATAATCTGATTTTTTCCTCTTGCAGCCTTTAAAATTCTATCTTTATTTTGTATATTAGGTATTTTCATTATAATATGCCTTGGTGTTGATCTGTTGTAGTTTTGTACATTTGGTTTCCTGCAAGTCTGTTGTATTTGATTTTCCATTTCATTCTTCAGATGTGGGAAATTTTCTGATATTATTTCATTTAATAGATGATTCATTCCCTTGATTTGTATCTCTGTGCCTTCCTCAATCCCAATAATTCTTAAATTTGGTCTTTTCATGATATCCCATAATTCTTGTAGGCTTTGTTCGTGAATTCTTACTATCTTCTCTCTTTGGTCAACTTTTTTTCAAGATTAAATATTTTGTCTTCAGTGTCTGAGGTTCTGTCTTCCAGGTGATCTATCCTGCTGCTTATGCTGTCTATTGAGTTTTTAATTTGGTTTATTGTTTCCTTCATTTCAAGGATTTCAGTTTGTTTGTTTTTCCACAATCTCCGCCTCTTTAATGAAATGTTATTTTGCTTCCTGTAACCATTCTTTTAACTATTGACTGGTGAGATCATTCATTCTCTGCATTTGCTCTCTCATCACATCGTTTGCTTCTCTGATCATTTTAATTATGTACACTCTGAACACCCTTTCTGACATTTCTACTGCCATGCTCTCACTGGGTTCTCTTAATGTAGCATCTAGGTTTGTTTGAGACACTTTCTTCCCCTGTTTTCTCATGTTGCTCATGCATCTTCCCCTCTATCAGTGAGAATCTGAGGTATCGCAGCTGTGCTGGTGGCCCTGCCCGGAAGTCCCATGGGTGCACTCAGGGCCTACTTCTTGCGGAAGTCTCCACTATTTGTTTTGAAATGAGCAGTTGAACCATTTGACAAATGACTCAAAATAAGCCCATTTGGTGTTTTATGATCTTCATTAATCACAATAAGATCTGTGAAATCTCTTAAGATGCACTGTGGATTAATTGTTTTTTCAGAGCCAGTCCTCTTCTATAATAAACATATGAGTCTGGTATAACTGTAGAGAACTATTCACAAAGTCATACTGTTCTCCCATGAGGTCTATCTGATGCTGTGATGAGAATCTTGGGAGAAGTTTGCCTGGTGAAGTAAGAAGCAAATTCACTTGCAGTTTTGTCATAAGCAACCTCTTCATCATTAGGGTCTGCTATAGTTTCATCATGGACTCATTGGTTGTCAATGGTCTTAGGAATAGGCTATGGTGAAGCCTTATCACCAAGAGCCTCTCTCTTTTTTCAGTTTTTTCTTGGCTGCTAACTTTTCCTTCTGCTTCTGCTTCCACTCTGTGCACATCAAGTGTCCCCCCTGGTTCTTCATAATCTCCGAAATGCTGAAGCCTGGAGAAAAGGCAGCGGCTTTCGGGGGTTGGACCTCACTTTCCATGGTCCCACCCTCAGTGACTGCAGCCTCTTGAGGTTCTTGGGTAGCAGCTTTTCACTTTAGGCTTTTCTTCCCACTGCTGCCACTCTTTTCCCGGGCCTTGCCTCGCCTTGCTGGATGCTCCTTTTTCTCCAGAATTCTTGATCTATAAATGGCACTTTAAAAAAATTTTCTATAAACTGATTATATAATATCTATCTGATTATCTCCTTAGTAAGGTGGTCAATAAAAGTTAATGCTTATTTTATATGATAAGGCAGTCAAGATTTTATTTTTTTCAAAAATCATTCTTTGACAAAAAACCAATTACTAAATATGATGTTTAAAGAAATAATATTCACATAAGAAAGACAATTTGCCCAATCTCCAGAAATTATAGTGATATCAGTATTAAGTAAAAGAATGAAAGCAAGGTGTATTTTTAAAGTACTTAGTGAAAAAAATTGTATATTTTCTTCAATGACCTCACTTTTACTTTACAATGGTATTTTAAAATGAATATGCTATTTATCATGAAGGTCTACATTGAAATTCATCTACTTTTGAAATAGGGCAAGTATGTTACTTATGAATGTAACAATTTTCCAGATAGTAACTCCACCATGTTCAATCATACACTTAAAAAGACTATAATGGTAATGGTTTTATAGAGTATCAGATTATTGCCTGCCTAAGACTCAACTTTCCAAGGCACTCAAAAATTTCAGAAGATGAGGTGCAATTAATTTCTTTTTAAGTAGGTGAAAGGAAACCTATAGGCCATGAAAAAATGTTTGCCTATTAAATGCTAAGTTTTCTAGAGTAGAAATGTGGTGGTTCCCCCTAAAGCTCATAAGATAGCTCCACTGTCACTGCCTATGTTCCCAACTGGGATATTTTCACAATTACATCAATTACTATCTTCTTACTCTCTGTACCTATCCAGGGCTGTCTACTAACTACAATGCTCAGATATCCTACTTGGGAAAGAACACAGGGACTATAATGTACCTCCTTCTTTGGCACAGTGAAAAATGTTCTGTCTAGTCTAAACCAATTTGTCTTGCTTTCTGCACAGAGTTTTCACTTGTGTCCTGCTGTCTAACATTCTGAAGCTTATCACTTATATTCTATTCAAATTCTGGATTAAAGTGAGTGAATGGGGCTTATTTCCTTCATAAGACAATGCTGAACAAATTTTCATGGGGAAGTTTCTAGAGCTGAATACAAGGAAAATATAATTAGAATGAACCCAGAGATGCTGATTCGATGTTGAATTTTAATGCACTATTTTTTAAATGCTCAAATTCCTGGAGTGAGAAAGATTCTAAACCTGGAAGTAAATTGAGCTGAAAAAATCGTTTTTACTCATGATCAATTCTGAAAAGGCTTAATGAACTGCTTACATATTATAGTTGTTTTAAGTATTTTGTCATCTTCAAATTATATCACTTCATGTTGATATTTTCCTATGAGCCACATAATGTGTTTTGAAAACATGAATTTTTAGAAAGATTATAAACATACACATTGATATATTTTACACATACTAAATATTATATTTAAATATTGAATATTCAAATGATATACAATGAATCAACTATTTAAGGTCAATAATCCAGTCCATAAATCGCTACCATCATAACTCCCAACATGGCAGTGAAATTATCAGCCTCAAATCATAAAGCTGAAAACTAAGTAGCAATAAAAGAAAAAGTCAAAACTTGGAACAGATTATATATAGACTCTAGGGAATGGCATCACATCAACAGGAATGAGTACTTCCATTGTATCACAGGAAATAGAAAACATTGCCTCAGTAAATATTTTCTGAATAAGTAAATTAAAAACTTGGAGTTATGAGATTTAGATTGAAGCTGTGTGTCCTATGAGTTTCTCAGTCACTGGATTTACTTTTTAAATATGATCTGACATGATCTCTGAATTTTGCTTGATAATCTCATCTTTAGGGATTTGATATATTAGGGACATACATATTTTAAAAAGAAAAATCTAATCTACATATATTCATATATGAGACCAATAACAAATATACCCTAACCAATATTCCTATATACCTATAGCTTTATCTGGTGACAAAAAATTACATTAACTAATTGGACTTTTACCTTTAGCATGGTAGTAATAAACCTCAGGAGGTGGTTAGACACATTTCTTCATCATATTCATAACTTATGTAAGCTCTGACCACAAATATTTAAAAACTCTACTGTATATCACAAAGTTATAGGGAGTGGGAAGAAGGTAGTAGACGTCTAGCAAAATGTGTCTACACAGATCATTGCATATTTTGTGGTAAAAGTACCATATATTTATGTAGATCATGCTAATGGTGATAAGGAACTGAACCAGATTCTGGTAGCCTATTGTAATATTTCCATGTCATTAAACGTAAATCTGCAGCTTTAGTTGCCTGATATCTGTTTTTAGTATATTTAAAAATCCTTGTATAAATATTCAGTATGACATATTATGAAGATGTTAAACTATAAATAAATTTAACTGTTAAGTAGAAAAGTAGTGAATTTAATTACAAGAAAACAGCGAATATTTCTATGCATTTCAATAATTTGCAATGCCAGTATATGAAGCATCAACAAATAAATAATTCAGAAAAAATAGCATGTACATTTTAAGAAGGAAAATACATGAGTATTATATTTCTTAGGTTCTAAAAACATAGGAAATTTTCAAATATTTTTTTCTGATGCCAAATAACGTTCTCTCCTTGGCTCTGACTCCCTGCTGTACACAGATCTCTTATGAGTGCATGCCAACAGCAGTAGAGGTAAGGTTATAGTTTATATCCAGATCTTTCCAGCTCACAGCATCTTCTACTGACAGTTATAAAATGCCAAAACCATTTTTGTACCATTATAAGAACATGGCAAGTTTGAAAAATGAAGGAGATTATCTGTTCTAAAGAAACACAATGAAACTAGAAGAAACACTAAATCGATGTAGATCTCAGAGCCATTAAGCCTAGTATGCAACATTGCCCTAGAGTTCCTGATTTCAATATTTCCATTCATGTCTTAAAATATTATTAATTATTAATATCTGCATAAGGGATTTTTACTAAATCCTTACTGTTCCATCAATCTCTATTCTTACCTTCCTTACTAAAATTTATTTAATAATAGATTTCCCATAATTTGGGCACAAGACAGACAAAATAGAAACAATGTCCCCATTTTCTTTTCTGTTTTATTTGATTTTTTATGGCCAATAAAATACAATGAAGTGAGTTTCACTTCCTGATTATGTTTCTAACATGGAATGCTGACATGTCTTGTAGATTTTCTTCTTCCTTCTTCTGAAAAAATACAAATGACCACAATAGACATCTTAGAACCTGAAATGAAATTGTATATTGAGAAATGTAGTGCCTCCCTACTAGCCAGCTGAGTACTTCTTCCCTATAGTATACTTTATGAGAAAAAATACTTTCATCTCATCAATTTACTGTATGCTGTCATCCCACCATAAATCCAAGTTTGTGGGCATCTTTAGCTATCACAAACTGCACTTCTACTAATTCCAATGTGGAAAATTCTCAGTAAATGAAACTCAGTATGAGAAGAAAAATATTTACTTCTGTCTGTCTGTCTATCTACCTACCTACCTACCTACCTACCTAGCTACCTATCACACTTGTCATCAGCCTAAAAATTCTTTTACAGTCATGATTTTAGGAAGCACACTGATTACTATGAAAAGGAAATGTAATTCCTTGTATCTATCTTTTATTTTACTCTAACACATTGGGTAAATTATTTCTACTTAATCATTACCCTTCTTAGTAATTATATAGATTCAAAATGCGTCTTTACTGTTATCTTTCCATTAAAATCTTTTCTTCTTTTTGCCTGAAAATTATATCAGTCATTCTATGGAACTAACAGTTTGTTTTTGCAGTAGTAACCTCAGAATTATTCAACATTAGTGCAGAGATTTATTTGTGTACTTTGGAAATGGTATTTGTAGTGAAAGACATTTTGTCTCCACAATGTCTTTTCAGAGTCCTGGATATTCCAATGGTCAGTGTGGTTGCTTTGGAAAGTTGATCCAAAGCCAATCAGAACATACCTTCATGTTTCTGGGGTGAAAAAAATGATTGTTATCCTATGAGCTATTATTTATCACTATATATAAAAATCATAAAGAATGAATATATTCCACTAATGAAAAAAAGTAATTGATTATTCTACTTAACACTGAAAAAAGATGATAGATGGATTAATTGATTGAGTGAGTAAAAGAAGTCCATGAAACAATTTTCTTGCCTCAGGAAGAACACATGAAAAATGTATCAGTTCACTAAAATTCATCAGGCACCACAGGTTCCTCAACCTGTGGATTGATTATCATGGGTTTGATCTTCAGAATTCACACAGAAGTATAAAGATTCAGGGGAATGACACATCTTTATTATTAAAGACAATATGGTAAACCAGTTAACAAAGCATTTCAGAATTCTTCTGTATTGTCATTATGAAACATCAATGAAATCTCTTGATCAACAACTATTTCTTGGTGATATGACTTTATGGCATTTAGTGATATTTGGAAATATACTGTGCACTTCTTATGTATCCCCCCACCTCCAACACTTATTTCAAAGTAAGATTTTCATTTCAGGCCTTTGTATGTAATCAATTAAGAAAAGTACACCATTATTTTACATTTAAAATTTATATAAATTTAAGTTAAATATTGGATGTGAAAATACAGTTGTTTCATTTGATTGAAAGTTTGAGTAGTTACTATCAACAAATTTATAAAAAAACAAATATATCTAATAAACTCACAACACTTGGAAAAATATAGTTAGCATGTCATTTATTCATAACACTAGCATTCAGGAAGTTTTGAAATTTTTATTACAAAAATTCAGTATTTAAAGTTTCTTTTTCTGTTTTCTTTTTGTCTTCATAGTGCTGGGATTTAACTCATAATTTCACATTTGCTAGGCAAGTGCTTGCTCTACCACTGAGTTACATCCCCAACCCTTGAGAGTCTTTGTTATTCTCTGAGCAATATTATAGTAAAAAATATCCACGTTTTCTCTATCTGCTTCATGTTCAAACACACACGAATACACACACTGTGAAAGATGCGAATGCATATGCAGAGCATGTATATTTTTTGTAAATGTACATATGTCATACAGAATTTTTTACATAGGGCTTAACAAATATCTTTATATAAACATATTTCAAAAATCTGTGACATCTACTTATGGTTCAGATATGAGGTATCCCCCAAGAGCTCATGTGTGAGACAATACCAGAAGGTTTTGAAATGAAATGACTCAGTTATGAGAGACTTAACTGAATCACTGAAATAATTCTCTGATACGGATAAATTGAGTGGCAACAGTAGGAAGGAATGTGTGGCTGGAAGAGGTGGTTTACTGGGGTCAGGTCTTTGGAATATGCATTTTGTATCTGGCAAGAGGAGTATATCTCTCTGTTTTTGAGTGCCATGTCTCCAGCTGCTTCCTCTGCCACACACTTCAACCATGATGTTCTGCCTCACCTCAGGCCCCAGGGAATGGAGTAGGCTGTCTATGAACTGAGACCTCTAAATTCATGAGTCCCAAAACATTTCCTCCTGAAAAGAAATGGTTCTTGTCAGGTCTTTCAGTCACAATAGTGAAAAAGCCGACTAAAACAACTTATTTATTAAACCACCACTATTCATTTATTTAGTATTAAAATTTCCCTGTATCATATTATAATCCACCCAGGACTCAATGAGAAAGTTTGCTATTCTATTGATCTACATTCTGAGAGGCCAGAAATGTTCCTGATGCTCACGTGATGTCTATGTTGTACTCAAAGGGCTGCTTGTACTTAGACATCATTTATTTGACTGAACCGAGAGAATAAATAAAAATTTTTGTCTGTCCGCCTTCTCAGATTCTTTTTTGTAGCAATGTATGTAAAGTATGTTTTATTTATTTTTCCATGGAACACTTTTAAATGAAGAACAGATACTTTGCTATTATTTTGGAGAAGGCACTATAGAGTATGTGTTTCTAAGTCTTCACATTTGTCCAATAAGAAAAACAAAGTAAGTTACTCAATACACACACACACACACCTAAATACACAATATATAAAAACGTGAATTTTTGTTTTGAGAAATTTCCAAAGAATAATAGATACTTCCCAGTTGCATGAAATCAGGAACTTCCCTTTGTTCATTTCTCAATGTAATTTGCAAGAAATAGAAAAATTATAAAAGCATTTCAATTATATTTAGGGGCAAGTATATTAAAATAACTTTATATTTTTATTTTATATTGTTTCATTTTATTTTTTGCCATACTGGGGATTGAACTGAGGAGCACTTGGCCACTGAGCCATAACCCAGGCCAATTTTATATTTTATTTAGAGATTGGGTTTCACTGATTTCATTAGTGTCTCACTGTTCCTGAGGCTGATTTTGAACTCGCTCTCCTCCTGCCTCAGCCTCCCAAGTCGCTGGGATTTCAGGCATGTACCCCTTCAGCTGGCTATTTTTTATTTTTTAAACCATGTCTGAAGGAAAAGTTTCTTCATCACACTTGTTCACATAGACAGTAGTAATCTATGTTTTCTGAATCTGGTACTTGCCCTTACTGGTCATAATTCTTGTTTTTTTTACTGGATTCTGTGGCAGTATTTGGGGAATCCTCTCAAAATCGTTTGAGCAGGAACCATCATTCCTGTGTGACATTAGGTTTTTTTTTGAAATTCTCTTCTACGACAGGTGAGAGGTGGAAGACATGCAATCATACCCAGTCTATTGGGATTACTCATTAGACTCATTATTCAGAAAAATGTTCTTATTTAATTAATTAATTTATTTATTTATTTATTTATTTTTGATAAGAGGGAATGATCCCAGGGGCACTTAACCACTGAGCCACATCCAGATCCCTTCTTCATAATTTATTTAAAGACTGGGTTTCTCTGAATTGCTTAGGCCCTCACTAAGATGCTGAGGCAAGTTTTGAACTACAGTCCTCCTCTTTCAGTCTCCTAAACCTGAGCCACTGGGATTATAGGCATGCACCACTACATGAAGCTTCTTCTTATGCATCTTGCCAGAGATATTGAAATGGACTCACCAAGCCTGGTCTCACTGTTAGATTGTGGAATCCCGAGAATGTTAACATACATGTCCTTGACCTGCTCTGTTGCTTGTTTAGCATCCTCTATTTCCATGGTCATTTTTGTCTTTGGCACAGTTTTTGATTGTGCATCTGTAATGTTGGCAGGGTTTCAAAGATCAGCTTGTCTTTGTTACAACTATTGTTAGAAGGAGGCCTGTTTTTAATCTCTGAGACCCAAGTTGATTTTGTCAGGTTTCCAAAGCAATCATAACTCTGTTTTGCATATTTTCCTGTCCTCCTTTTATGAGACCCACATTGTTTGTGTTTCCTTCAGAAAGTGTTCTGTGCTTAGCCTGTCCTATGTAATAGCTTCTGCACCTTCTGTCTCACAGGTGGTACACACTGGCCAGTTTATATTTAGGATGTAGCATATTTATTTACTCATTACTTCTCAGATATTCAGTGACCTGGGTCCTGGGAATACAAATATGAACTGTAAGTTATTTTGTTTTCATGGAGTTCGCATTTTGGAATCAGAAGGTTTGTAGACAGGGAGCTGTTTAATCAAAACACAACTGCTGATCATATAGCTATTAAGAACAGTGAAGCTGATCTAAACAGAGTGCTTTGGAGGGACACTTAAATTTCGTTCTTGTATAACAATCTGGAGAAAACATATAAATTATGATTTCATTTCTTAAAAAGTAATCAAATAGTATTAATGTTTGTCTAGGCATACATATAGCTTCAAATTTCATGAAAAAAATCATATAACAGGTTGTTAGTACCATTGTAAAATTTGGGATTGAAACATTTAGTTAAAATCTTTGTGTTATCAATGAACAAGGACAACAAATTGATGCTTTAATGTGCAGATGAAAATATTTTGTGATTTGATGAGATTATGATTAACTTCTTATAATTTTTTTCATAAATACAATGTGAATGCTTTAATACACATTTCATATATTAAACTACATTTTAACATAATTTTTGAAATTAAATTTATGAGCTAATAAAAGAAAATGAAACAAATAGTAGATAATATTATGTGATTATATAATAATACTTCTAAAAACATTCAAAAAGAAAAACAAAATGTCAAAGTGTTTAAACCTGAATTTACTATTAGGTTTTATTAGGGTTTCTATTTAGGTCAGTCTCCTCACTCAAACTCTATATGTATCTGATTTTTCTTTTTATTTTTAGTGCCAGGAATAATATTCTATTTGTTTTTGGTGTTCAAGAAAGTTTTGTCACTGAAGATAATCCTCAGGGTGAGACAGAATTAAAAATTCAGCTCTTCTGAAGAATATTATTTTGTTCTCTTACCTCATTTGGCAAAATTGGAACATCTTACATGTACTTTCTTTTTTTAATCATATTTCTATTTATTAGTGAATCATAAATTGAATCACAGAAAATAATTTTATGTAGTAAGACACCAAAACAATAAAATTTTAGGATATAAAATTGACAAATTTACAAAAATTAACAAAAGAAGCTTATGATTTATACACTGAAACTACAAAATATTGTTTAAAGATATTTTAAATGGGGTGGAAATAACTTTCTATAAAGATCTAAAGCATCAATTAGCTTGTTCTATGTTTGGCCTCCAAAGAACATGAAAGATTACATCTCATCCATAAATACTATGCAATACTTTAAGCTTTGTTTATTTTCCAAATATCTTGGTACTTCTGAAAACTGTAGTGGATTTTAAGACACTGCACCATGCTCTTCCAGTGAAGAATCAGTTGTAACCAAACAGGAGTGTGGAGGTTGTTCCTTTTTAGCATGAGACTGGGAGTGTAGTTAGCTTTATTATCACAATTTCTTCAAACATGCATACTCAGGAAATGTTCTCAGTGAGTAGCATAAAGGGAGTGCTCAATGAATGTGCTGAATTGAGTCAATTAAATATGCCTAAATACGGATTACACAGTAGGTGGTAAGATTATAACCTCAGTGAAGGCCCTTGTATCTAAAACATAATGAAGAGGAAACCTACAGGATGGAAGAAAATATTTGCTAACTAGTCATCTGAAAATGCATTAATATTTAGGATAAATGATGAACTAAATAATAACCACAAAAAAACCCCAAGTAATCCAAATTTAAAGAAAAGGTCAAATAATGTTAATAGACACTTCTCAAGAGAAGAAATAAATAGTGAATGAATATGTGAGAAAATGTTAAAGGTTATTCACCTTCAAGGATATGTAAATCAAAACTACACTGAGGTGCCATCTCCTCCCAATTTGGCTATTATCAAAACAATATAAAGAAAATAAGAAATGCTGATGAGGATGTTGAGGAAAAGGAAAATTGTTGGTCAGAATGTAAATTAACGTGGTCACAATGGAAAACATTATCAGGATTCCTAAAAATATCTAAAATTAGAACTATCCTATGATGGAGGTATACCACTACTGGGCATATATGTGAAAGAAATAAATTCAGAAAATAGAAAAGGGACACCCTCTTTAGCATGGTATCAGCTTCATCTACTACTACAATTATTATTCCACAAAGTGCTATAGAATTCTGCTTTATTATATCCAGAAGTCACCCAGGAGTTGCTATGATAATCTTAACATGTTGTCGCAAATGATAAAGTTGTGGGGGTAAAGGCAAGCCCCCTACGAGAAGCACAGTCTTCATGCGTGGCAGACCACTCATCAGTTCTTTGGCTTGTCTCTCTATCTGAATGGCTAACTCTCTTGTTGGTGTAAGAACAAGAGCAGATGGAGTTTTACTCTCAAATAAAGCTCGGATGATAAGAGGAAGAAGAAAAGCAGCTGTTTTTCCTGAACCAGTATCTGCACTGGCCAGAATGTCTCTCCCCAAAAGACTCACTGGAATCATCTGCATTTGGTTGGGGGTTGGCACTTCATAGCCAGATTTCTTCAAGTTGTGATTTAAGGCCTCAGGGAAACCACAATGTTCAAAGTCAATAATGGGCCTGGTAACTTCTTGCCCTTGAACTGAAATTCCTAGCTGCTGTTTTAGATTTTCAATCTGGTCCTCCCGAAGGTTCAAAATAAAGGGGTGTTCTTTGTAGACATAAAAAGCATCAAGTGGAGGAGGATCTGGCTCAGAACCAACTTTCTGGGGACTGTTCAGTTTCAATTTCTCATCCTTTTCCTTAACCTGCAGAAGATGATTCACTTTATACTCCAAACTACACACATCTTCATCTGTCTTATCACAGATAAACTCTCCATAACGGCCACAGACAACACAGACAGGTTCCCCAGGTTCTGCCCAGCGCTGTGTTTTGGAAAATGACTTCACAGGCTCTTCAGCACCCAGCTCAGGTCCTACCAAGCCAACCTCAGCCAACTGACCAGCAGGACTGGGAAGGGAGCCTGATTGACTGCTGGGCCTGTCTGGTGCAGTGGTTTCTTTTGTAACTAAATCATCAACTGAAACATCTCTGCCTTTGTCCAAATGAAGGTCTTCAGCTTCTGGCTTAATTTTCTTTTCTTTCATTTATCAGTTTCCTCCAATTAAAAAAAAGTCTTTTCTTTACACATATGAGCAGTAGAAATAGTGCACACTGCTCAACCCAGCCCTGCTGTACAGTTTACTGTTTACTGATCACTTGCATGTTGAATCAGATATTAGAGAAATTCTAAAGTAAATACTTCCATTATATTTTCACAAAAGAAAACTGGAGGGATACTTCACAATTAGAATCTTTAAAACCAAAACCACAAACCATAGAGAAAAATGTTGTTTTAAATAATACTTATGGACTGCTTATTTTTTTTTAATTTTTTTAATTTAAAATAGTTTATTTATTTTTTTATTTTTATTTAATTTTTTGATTCATTGAGCACAAATAGATGGGCTTTCAACAGCAAGTACTTGACATTTTGGAAAATATTCCAAATGATTGTCAGACCATTTTGGTTTCAGCCACAATTCCAGCTAGCATAAAACAACTGGCAAGCCAGCTTCTGCATAATCCTGTGAGAGTGACCTCAGGAGAGAAGAACCTGCCCTGTGCCAATGTGTGCCAGATTATCCTGTGGGTAGAGGACCCAGCCAAAAAGAAAAAAACATTTGAAATCTTAAATGATAAGAAACTCTTCAACCCTCCAGTGCTGGTATTTGTGGACTGCAGACTAGGAGCAGATCTCTTGAGTGAGGCAGTTCAGAAAATCACAGGTCTGAAAAGCACATCTGTACACTCAGAGAAGTCACAAATGGAAAGGAAAAACATATTGAAGGGATTACTTGAAGGAGACTATGAAGTTGTGGTAAGCACAGGGGATCCTGGGATGAGGCCTCGACTTGATCAGTGTCAAACTGGTGGTGAATTTTGACATGCCCTCAAGTATGGATGAGTACTTGCATCAGGTTGGAAGAGTGGGGAAATTAGGTCAAAACGGAACAGCAATTACTTTCATCAATAACAATTCAAAAAGACTCTTCTGGGATATTGCAAAAAGAGTAAAGCCCACAGGATCCATTCTTTCTCCACAGTTATTAAATCCCCCCTACCTTCATGACCAGAAGAGAAAGGAACAGCAGAAAGATAAACAGACACAAAATGATGTGGTTACGGGAGCTAATCTCATGGATATTATTAGAAAACATGACAAAAGTAATTCTCAAAAATGATTTGTTATGCCACTTTGAATAAGTTTTTATTGCATATTTTCAGCAGAATTTCTATAAATTATTACTGCAGTTTGAGTAAATGAGAATGTTCATGAAATAAAATCTTTAAGATAGGATTTTTAATTTAATAAAGTACATAAAGCAATATTGTATTTATTTCCCTTTTTAATTCTCAAATAAAAAACAAAGTCAGGAAAAAAAAAGAAAAGGGACACCCTCATAGTCATGTTTGTTCCAGCACAATTCGTAAGGTCAAAGATACAGTTTTGGTCTGGAAGCCACAAAGCAGATGAATGGATAAAGAAAATACATTGTATATACACAATAGAATATTATTCAGCCATAAATCAAAATGAAATCCTGTCTTTTATAGGAAAAATGAATGGAACTGGAGGACATTATGTTAAGCTAGCTAATCAGACACAGAAAACTATGTTTTCTCTCTCAGATGTGAAAACTAAAAGAAAGATGACTAGAAAGTACTAGAGGGATTATTAGAGGCTAAGAAGAGTGCCAGGGAGAAGTGTGATGAGGTTTGAAAGGTGGATGGGTATGATCAATACACAATATATACATGTAAGCAGACATTACAGTGAATCACATTAATTTATATAAGTAATACTCATTGCTAATGATAGCTATTATTTTTAAATTTTCTGTAATATTTAATATAATTAAACAATTTGTTATTAACTAATTTTATTGATTATAATAG
The DNA here is from genome assembly GCA_020662805.1 of Glaucomys volans. Lineage (NCBI taxonomy): Eukaryota > Metazoa > Chordata > Mammalia > Rodentia > Sciuridae > Glaucomys > Glaucomys volans. The sequence continues at coordinate 98,103 of JAJEJO010001201.1, forward strand.
TAAAACAAATAATCAAATAACAAATAACAAATTTCCACATTACTTGCTTGTCAGGGTGGATCCTAGTATGTTACTGCTAATTACAGACACATTCAACATTCAAGAGATTAGCATTCAAAACGAATGAATGGGCCAGACATGGTGGCACAAACATCGAATCCCAGAAATTCAGGAGGCTGACTCCAGAGAATCCTATGTTTGAGGCCAACATCAGCTACTCAGTGATGCCTTCAGAAATGTAGCAGGACCCTATTTAAAAAATACAAATAAAATAATACAAAAAAAGGACTGGTGTTGCAGCTCTGTGGTAAAGCACCCCTGAGTACAATTTCCAACATCACAAGGAAGGAATGGAATGTTTATCTATGAACATAACTTTTTAAATGGAGAATTAGTGGCAGAAGGTGTCATACACATCTCTTTTCCCTAAACAGAAAAATTTAGCACACTAACCATAAAATTATGAATCATAAAATCACTATTATGAATGCAAATTAATATTGTAGAATAGAGATTGACAAATCCCACCAACAAAGAGCCAAACAGTAAATGTTTTAGTCTCTGAAGATAATAAGGTCTCTGTCACAACTACTCAACTCTGTAGTTATAGCACAAAAGCTGTCACAGTGAGTGTGTTAAAAAGTGGGACTGGTTGTGCTCCATTGGAGCTTCATTTACTTAGACAGACTTCAGGCCAGATTGTCCTTTGGACTGGACAATTCTAAATTTTGCTTTATATTGCAATGGTGATGTGTTTGGTTATCATTGAGATTCATAGTAGCTTTTGAAATTTATTTTAGACCTATAATGACTTTCTTTCTGTATCTGTCACCTTACGTTTTCTGCTTAGAACCTGGTTTTCTTATTGTGATGGTGGGTTAGAACCTCCTATCAGTATAAATACATCCACATATATATATATAATTATATTTATTTCAGTGCACATGTTTTATTTTAATTTTATTAAGGATGCTAGTGGTAATAATCACAACTAAAAAAATTAATTTTAGATTTAAAAAATTCAGTTCATATGCCTGTCAAAAGATCATCTCGTTTATGTTAAAAAATATAGTAAGAAACAAACATCTTTTCCTTTTTCCTTTTATTTATTTGGCCAGGACCAATGGGATTTCCAGTGTCTTAGTATGTTCAAAATTCATGTAAAAAAGGAAAAGAAAGGCCCCTATCACATTTTCTAATTATTCTTTTCTCTTTCCATTTAGTTTAGCTATCACAGAGGTTTCATTCATAAGTCAAGATTTACATGATTGATTGGGTCCACTATTTGCTAGGAGTCAGTTACCATGCAATTAATAAAATCATAAATGGTAATTGCACAGGGTCATCTAAATCAAACTAATAGAAACACATGTGAGTATATTCTTCATAGATCTCATACATAAAATATATTAAATTTGATTAGTTACATAATATTAAACTAACGTGTGAAATGTTCTGTGAATAAAAAATTGATCTGTGGATCTCTGTATATTGCATACCTACATTTCTTTTTAAGTTTGTATGGTAATTTTTGTTCTAAGTGGTTTATGTCATTGTTGTAGTCAATTTTTTTTGCTTCTATGAACAAAACAACTGACAAGAACAATTTTAGTGGAGGAAAAGTTTACGTGGGCTCGTGGTTTCACTGGTCAGTCTATGGACTGCCAACTCCACTACTCTCAGCCCAAGGTGAGGCAGAACATCAGGGCAGAAGAGTGTGGCAGAGGAAAGCAGCTCAGGTATCACAACAGGAAGCAGAGAGAGAGAATACTCCACTCTCCAGGGATAAAATATAAACACCAAAAACACACCCTCATGGCAGCCTCCTCCAGCCACACCGTATGTTCCTACAGTCACCACCCAGTTAATCCCTACCAGAGGTTTAATTTACTGATTAGGTTGGTTAAGGCGTTAATAACCCAATCCTTGCATTGTCTCCCACATGGGCTATTGTGGGACACCTCACATCTAAACCATGCAGACCATCTGCTTAAATGCTGACATGATTTTATTACATCTCTGCTCAATTTAATTCTAGAATCACCTTTTTTCTTGCACATATTGGTTTGTATTTGCCTGTAGTCATTCGGGATTTGAGTTTATTAGAAGTAATGTATTGGATTCGTAGGTGTAGGTTTAGAGAAACTTGTATGCTTTGTCATGCATTCACTTTCATCTGAATACAATATATTGACTTAAGTTGGAACAAGAACAATACAATTAATCTATTTGTCTCAGTTAAAACAAAGGGGAATTCACTGATGTCCCCTTCTGTTCATTTTGTCAGATTCCAAGATGACTTGGCAGCATAATTCACAAGGTTTCAGCACAAATGTCTCTAATACAAAGGACAATGAACCTGAACTGCCATAGGAAAGCTTGTCAGACTTGGACACAGATATGCATATGGTCACAAGAAAATGGACAGTGATTTTGATGGATGTCCAGAGTCCACTCTAGAGGCCAGTAATTCTAGGCCACTGTGTAAAGTAATATGTTTCCATTAAGCCAAATGTTATTCCTAGAATTTCAGTTACAACATTTCCCTCTCAGGAAAGATATTCAGAAAGAGGTATGGTTAAAAACATCCACAACTGGGGCAATTTAATCCGAAAACGGAATAAGACCCAGGGCAGCCACTTGTCAAGACTTCCTCTGTGTTTTCCTTAGGTCAGAAACACTGTCATTTTCTGAGTCTACATGACAGTGATGCCTGAAGAACTGGTGCTGATTCTCAGGAGCTGAAATTATGTGCCAAAATGACATTTTCCTTCATGTTTAGTGTAACCACTATTTATTTTAATTAAAAAGTATTTAGTTCAAGATTTCCACAGGTTTTTGAGACTTAGACTGTTAATTGGACTCTCACTGGAAGTTCTTAATTGTACTATAGCAAGTACACAAACACATTGTGATATTTTACTATTATTACTCTCTTGAAGAACACTCATTCATAATATAACCTACATATATAAAGGTATAAGAACAATACGAAGTTCAGAGTCACTGGCCAGGCTCCAGCACCAGCCAGCAAGCCATTCTGCAGCTTCCCTGGCGGAGAGAGACCATCTTCGACTGCCTGAGCCCTTGGAGCTAAGCTCAGGCCTTCCCGCTGGGACGCGGCGCTGCGGCTCCAGGTGAGATCTGGCCGGGAGTGGGGCTGATTGTCGGCTCCAGCGGGGAGTTTGGGCCCTTTGGCACCATTCTGCAGCTTCCCTGGTGGAGAGAGACCATCTTCAGCTGCCTGAGTCCTCAGAGCTGAGCTCAGGTCTTCCAACGGGGCCACGGTGCTGCGTCTCCTGATTGCCTCTGCCCAGAAGCATTGATCATTTCCAACCTGGAGGTAGTGGGACAGCAGCTATCTTGGGTCACTGCTTGATCAAGTGCCTCTCAAACATATGGTGAGTTACTGGAAATCTGCAGGGACACCTTAAGTTTTTACAGGGAAATTGCAATCCCTCTGATTTGCACTACTAGAGGGGAAGGTACATGAGCAGCATGAGAAAACACGGGAAGAAAGTGTCCCAAACAAATCTACATGATACATCAAGAGAACCCAAACAGCATGGTAGAAGGAATGACAGAAAGGGAGTTCAGAATGTTCATAATTAAAATGATCTGAGAAGAGAATGTGACGAGAGTGCAGATTCAGACTATGAATAATCAGCTAATAGAGCAATTGCAGGAAGCAAAAAATCATTTCAATAAAGAGATAGAAGTTCTGAAAAAAAACCAAACAAACAGAAATCCTTGAAGGAAACAAGGAAATGAAGGAAACAATAAACCAAGTGAAAAACTCAATAGAAAGCATAATTAACAGAATAGATCACTTGGAAGACAGAACCCCAGACAATAAAGACAAAATATTTAATCTTGAAAACAAAGTCGAACAAACAGAGAAGATGGTTAGGAATCATGACTGAAACCTCCAAGAAATATGGGACATCAAGAAAAGACCAAATTTAAGAGTTATTGGGATTGAGGAAGGCACAGAGATACAAACCAAGGGTATGAATAATCTGTTCAATGAAATAATATCAGAAAATTTCCCAAATATGATGAATGAGATGGAAAATCAATTACAAGAAGCTTACAGGACACCAAACACACAGAATTACAACAGATCCACACCAAGGCACATTATAATGAAAATACCTAACATACAAAACAAAGATAGAATTTTAAAGGCTGTGAGAGAAAAGCAGCAGATTACCTACAGGGGGAAACTGATACGGATATCAGCAGATTTCTCAGCCCAGACCCTAAAAGCAAGAAGGGCCTGGAACAACATATTTCAAGCTCTGAAAGAAAGCAGATGCCAACCAAGAATCTTATACTGAGGAAAACTTACCTTCAGATTTGATGATGAAATAAAATCCTTCCATGATAAGCAAAAGCTTAAAGAATTCACAAAGAGAAAGCCTGCCCTACAGAACATTCTCAACAAAATATTCGAAGAGGAAGAAATGAAAAATAACAATCTCAGTCATCATGGGTAGGAATTACCCTAAAGAAAGAGTGAATCAAAGGAGAAACAAAGTTAAGCTAAATGCCCAAAAAAGCTAAAATGACAGAAAATACAAGTCATATCTCAATAACAACACTGAATGTAAACAGCCAAAACTCATCAATCAAAAGACATAGACTGGCAGACTGGAATAAAAAGAAAGACCCAACAATATGCTGCCTTCAAGAGACTCATCTCATAGAAAAACATGCCCACAGACTAAAGGTGAAAGGTTGGGAAAAAACATACCAGGCATATGGACTGAGTAAAAAAGCTGGGGTTTCCATTCTCATTTCAGATAAACCAGACATCAAGCCAAAGTTAGTCAGAAGGGATAAAGAAGGACATTTCATACTGCTTAAAGGAAGCATAAATCAGCAAGACATAACAATCATAAATATTTATGCACCAAACAATGGTGCATCCATGTATGTCAATCAGATCCTTCTCAATTTCAGGAATCAAATAGAACAAAACACAGTAATACTGGGAGACTTTAACACTCCTCTCTCACCGTTGGACAGATCTTCTAAGCAAAAATTGAACAAAGAAACCATAGGACTCAATGACACAATCACTAATTTGGACTTAACAGACAACTATAGAATATTCCATCCATCAAAAAGTGAATACACTTTATTCTCAGCAGCTCAAGGTTCCTTCTCAAAAATAGACCATATGTTATGCCACAAAGCTAATCCTAGAAAATACAAAAACATAGATATACTACTTTGTATACTATCAGATCATAAAGGAATGAAATTGATATCAATGATATAAAGTTAGAAACAGAAACTGCTCCAAGACCTGGAGATTAAATAATATGTTATTGAATGATACATGGATAACAGAAGACATTAGAGGAGAAATTAAAAGATTCTTAGAGGTCAACAAGAACAAAGATACAACATATCGAAATCTCTGGGATACTATGAAAGCAGTGCTAAGAGGAAAATTCATTGCAGGGAGTGCATTTAATAAAAGAATGAAAAGTCAACAAATCAATGACCTCACATTATAGCTCAAAGCGCTAGAAAAAGAGGAACAGATCATTACCAAAAGCAGTAGAAGACAGGAAATAATCAAAATCAGGGTTGAAATCAACAAAATTGAAACAAAAGAAACAATTCAAAAAATTGACGAAACAAAAAGTTGGTTCTTTGAAAAAATAAACAAAATTGATAAACCCTTAGCCACACTAACAAAGAGAAGGAGAGAAAAACTCCAAATTACTAAAATTCGTGTTGGAAATGGAAATATTACAACAGACACAACTGAAATACAAAACATAATAAGGAGCTACTTAGAAAATTTATACTCCAACAAAATAGAAAACCTGGAAGACATCAACAGGTTCCTAGAGGCATATGAGCCACCCAAATTGAATCTGGAGGACATACACAACTTAAATAGATCAATTTCAAGCAATGAAATAGAGGAAGTCATCAAAAGCCTACCAACCAAGAAAAGTCTAGGACCAGATGGATTCACAGCCAAATTCTACAAGACCTTCAAAGAGGAGCTCATTCCAATACTCCTCAAAGTATTTCACGAAATAGAAGAGGAGGGAACCCTTCCAAACTCATTCTATGAAGCTAATATCACCCTGATACCAAAACCAGAGAAGGACACATCAAGGAAAGAAAATTTCAGACCCATATCTCTAATGAACATTGATGCAAAAATTCTTAATAAAATTTTAGCGAATTGCATACAAAAGCATATTAAAAAGATAGTGCACCATGATCAAGTGGGTTTCATCCCGGGGATGCAAGGTTGGTTCAACATCCGGAAATCAATATATTTAATTCACCACATCAACAGACTTAAAGTCAAGAACCACATGATTATTTCAATAGATGCAGAGAAAGCATTTGATAAAATACAGCACCTATTCATGCTAAAAACACTAGAAAAAATAGGGATAGTGGGGACATTCCTTAACATTGTAAAGGTTATCTATGCTAAGTCCACAGCTAACATCATTCTAAATGAAGAAAAATTGAAAGCATTCCCCCTGAGAACTGGAACAAGGCAGGGATGCCCTCTTTTGCCACTACTATTCAACATTGTTCTTGAAACTCTAGCCAGAGCAACTAGACAGACCAAAGAAATTAGAGTAATACGAATAGGAAAAGAAGAGATCAACCTATCCCTATTTGCTGATGACGTGATTCTCTATTTAGAAGACCCTAAGAATTCCACCAGAAAACTTCTGGAACTCATTAATGAATTCAGTAAAGTAGCAGGATATAAAATTAATGCTCATAAATCTAATGCATTTTTATTCATAAGTGATGCATCCTCTGAGAGAGAAGTTAGGAAAACTACCCCATTCACATTGACCTCAAAAAATATAAAATACTTGGGAATCAATCTAACAAAAGAGGTGAAAGACCTCTACAATGAGAACTACAGAACACTAAAGAAAGAAGTTAAAGAGCATCTGAGAAGATGGAAAGATCTCCCATGTTCTTGGATAGGCAGAATTAATATTGTCAAAATGGCCATACTTCCAAAAATGCTCTACAAATTGAATGCAATTCCAATTAAAATCCCAATGACGGACGTCATAGAAATAGAGCAAGCAATCATGAAATTCATTTGGAGGAATAAGAGATCCAGAATTGCTAAAGCAATCCTTAGCAAGAAGAGCGAAGCAGGGGGTTTCACAATTCCAGATCTTCAACTATACTACAGAGCAATAGTAACAAAAACAGCATGGTATTGGTACCAAAATAGGTAGATCAATGGTACAGAATAGAGGACACAGAGACAAACCTAAATCAATACAGGTATCTCATACTTGACAAAGGAGGCAAAAACATGCAATGGAGAAAAGACAGCCTCTTCAAGAAATGGTGCTGGGAAAACTGGAAATCCTATGCAGCAAAATGAAACTAAACCCATATCTCTCACCCTGTACAAAACTCAACTCAAAGTGGATCAAGGACCTAGAAATCAGACCAGAGACACTGCACCTAATAGAAGAGAAAATAGTTCCAAATCTTCATCAGGTTGGCCTAGGACCAGAATTCCTTAACATGACTCCCAAAGTGCAAGAAATAAAAGCTGGAGTCAATGGTTAGGATAGAGTCAAACTAAAAAGCTTTTTCTCAGCAAAGGAAACAATCAGCAATGTGAAGAGAGAGCCTTCAGAGTGGGAGAAAATCTTTGCCAAACACACTTCAGATAGAGCACCAATCTCCAGAAACTACAAAGTATTCAAAAACCTTACACCAAGAACACTGATAACCCAATCAACAAATGGACCAAGGAAATGAACAGACACTTTACAGAGGAAGATCTACAAGCAATCAACAGTTTTATGAAAAAATGTTCAACATCCCTTGTTATAAGAGAAACGCAAATCAAAATCACCTTAAGATTTCATCTTACCCCAATTAGAATGTCTTTTATTAAGAACACAGGCAACAACCGGTGTTGGCGAGGATGTGGGGAAAAGGGTACACTCATACATTGCTGGTGAGAGTGCAAGTTGGTGCAGCCACTCTGGAAAGCAGTGTGGAGATTCCTTAGAAAACTTGGAATGGATCCACCATTTGACCCTGCTATCCCACTCCTTAGCCTATACCCAAAGGTCTTAAAATCAGATTGCTACAGTGATGCAGCCACATCAATGTTCATAGCTGTTCAATTTACAATAGCTAGATTATGGAATCAACCTAGTTGCCTTTCAGTAGATGAATGGATAAAGGAACTGTGGTATATATATACAATGGAATATTACTCAGCCATAAAGAAGAATAAAATTATGGCATTTGTAGGTAAATGGATGATGTTGGAGACTGTTATGCTAAGTGAGATCAGCCAATCCCACAAATCCGAAGGCTGGATGGTCTCTCTGCTAAATGAATGATGATGCATAATGCAGGGGGGAAGGGTGGCAAGAATGGAGGAAGGATAGATAACATAGAGTGAAGGGAGGGGTGGGGTCGGGGTGGGGGGGTAAAAATAATAGCAGAATGTGTGACAGATACAATTGCCCTGTGTACATGCATGAACGCACAGATGGTGTGACTCTACTTTGTGTACAGCCAGTGAAACAATAGCTGTGCTCCATTTGTGTTCAATGAATCAATAAGTAAATAAAAAAATAAATAAATAAAAATAAAAAGAAATTTGTAAAAAAACTACATAATAAAGATATATGGATTAATTATTATGGAAATAAAAATTTCTTTTAAAGGAAAACAAAGAACAATAAGAAAAATTAATATTAAAGTATAACATAAAGGAGAAATAAAGGGAGTACTTTATTATGGATATGAATTTCAATATGCAAATTTCAGGCACAATTCTTCACAAAAAATAATGGCATAAAGATTTGTGTCCATATGTAGCATTACATGAAATGTAACAGCTTTGAATGTAGAATGCTTTATCATATTGTATTAGCAGCTCATATATCACAAGGAGCACTTACAATTGGTAAAGTTCTAATAAAAACACAGAAAAAGTTTGTCATAAGTTCATTTGGCAGTTCAATGACTGGAAAAATTTAGGCTATATTTAATCCATGCAAAAAAAATTCAGAGTTAGATTTTAGACTAAGATAACTTATAATCACCTTCTTTTCATTTCAGTTTATTATTTTATCTCTAAATAGATAAGCAGCAGCTCATGGAAATGTTACATGGGCTGTGGAATATTTTTCCTTCATGGAGGGTAGTCCAGGCTTCACACAGTATCTAGCTTTCCTGTCTACACCACCAATCCTCCACAATTCATATTTTCCAATTGTAGAGATATCATGGCCACACCACTACTACTACTCCAAGAAGCATACTTCTGTGTATATTAACATTGAATTAATGGTTTGTATTATCAGCAGATCAATTTTTGCAGCCAATTATAAAATATTCATCCATAATAAACAGAAATTTCATCAGGTTAAAGGGAACCTCCTCCAGTACTTTTTTTTTTTTTTCCTAGCTTTACAGCTGGGCTCTGTGCCCTTCTTCTACATTGCCCAAATAGCTTTGTTAATCTTTCAATTTATCTTATATGAAATAACTGGCTGTCAAGTCCACCTCTGTAGTTTATTTCTGAACATAGAAGTGCCCCATAACTCCATTACTTACTGACTGTTAAAGGAAGCATTGTTACTTGTTTTCAAGTTCAGCCATATATCAATATTTCCCATTTATCTAAAAGTTTTATTGTATTTTCTTAACCTGGCTTCTGAAAACTGTAAGATGTTAACTCAGATCATATGGTTTGAAGAACTCTTTAATGGTCTTCCAACTTTTAAAGTATATTTTTCTTGAAATACTAGAATGAATAAGGAAAAATGCAAGTTGCATATACAAAGAAATGCACGTGTTTTTCTGTATATATGTATGTGGTAATATATATATACATATATATTTTGACTATTAGATAACAAAAACCATCTTTACATCTAAGTACTTGACATTTACCTTGTCTATTAATACTAGTAAAACTTTGCATTTATTCATTCTTCATACTCTTTGTAAGTGGACATGCAGACATGAATTAAGAACATCCCTGTTCTTATACAGCATATGCCGTAGAGGGAAGAGGTATGTGAAAAGTCAGTACACTGTACAATGTACGTAACAACATTTTCTAAGTATCACTATGCACCCTGATCTAATTTAAAGGGCAATTATAATATTTTGTGTAGAGATACAGTATATCGGTTGACATATGGTCTCAATTAAAATAACTGCTTTAGAATTTTCTTAAAAATGTGGAGCACACACTAATTATCCTATTAATTTCTGTTCAAAAATTCTTCTTACCATAGAAATTTTTAAAAGTGTAAGTTCAGCATTTGTTCAAACTGTGGTGCTTTATTAATATTTGAGAAGATAAATTGCTTTCTTTTAGATATTCTCAGATTGTGGCCTGCATAAAACAGGCATTATAACTTTCAAACTAGCCTGCATTCCAGTCTTCATTATTTCCAACTGGTATTTCTCTCAGTACTCTTCAGCTCTCTACTTATAGGCTTAGTTCCTTAAGGAGCTGAAGCTGCTTGTGTCCTATTTGAAGAGCTATAAGGAAAAGTAGTTTAGTTTATCGAGTGGAATAGCATTGATTCCATTCATTAGATTGATAAGTAACATAAAGTTAGGTTCTAATCAGTCAAAACACTGACTTACAGTTTATGGTTGCACATGCGCAATTTTGCTAGAGTAACCTGCCCCCCCCAAAAAAAACCCCCAAAAAAACCCAAAAAAAACCCCACAAACAAAAAGTGTTGTTGACAGTGACTGGTAGAGAGTTTACTCATGAACAGATCCAACAAAGGAGAAAGCAAGTTTAAGGTGTGGAAAAAGAAACACTGACTTGAAAAGATATAGTTTACCTGGTTACAGATATATCTGATTTCTATATTTTTGGATTTTTAAGTTGCAGGTTTCTAGAAGTAGCATCCTTAGTCACTGTCCATAAAACACTCGCCTCTTTTATTTCTACTGAGAGTATTCTCTGACTTTTTAAAAAAAAAAAAAGTCTTCATATTGTTCCATTTAAGTCAGAAGCATATAGGAGTATATAATTTGTCGTACTTACTTCATATGTCAACAACATAGCTGCCAGGAAAAAGGAAAATAAAACATCTGCCTACTATTGTATCATTGGTAGATCCTCCTTATCATATATTAAGGAATGGATTCAAATATGAAGTTGGGTGACTACAAGATACACCAAATGCCCCCTAAAATGTTTCTTAAACACATTTATATGTGTTTGCAAATCCTGTATCAATTAACATTACATAATTAGTCATTATAAAATTATATTGAAAAATGCTTATTAGAAAGCAAGCACATTTAATCTAATTTTGATTCTCAAAAGGAAATCTAAAATGTTACAAATTAATAGAGTGTAGATGTATTCCTAAAATGCTTCAAAATTTTTAGATTATAAAAGAGAAGTGAGTTACAACGTTATGATTCTAGAAAATTTCTGTAATTTTCCTCCACAAAAATGCAATAATTATAGCATCATCATGACTCTCCAATTTATACTGTAATTTCAGGCTATGTTTTAATGAGAATTCTTTTTGGAAGAATTTTCTTTAGAATTAGGAGAAAGAAGACCAATACTAAGGAAATGGATAAAAAGTAAGCAAAATTAAACATCCTAGTACACAAAATAAAACATCTGAAGCTAGGAGATAATTTTAAAGCTTTATACATAACTGTAAAGTGATATGATTGAACCCCATTTGATTTTCAAGGTAAATTTCAGAATTACAACTACTTATGCTTGCATAAATTTTACATTTGAAAATATGTGCATGATATTTTAGAACTAAATAGAACTTATCATGATACTCAGGAAGCTGAAAACATTTTGTAAGTCTCATCAAATTTCAAATAAAAACAAAACACCTGTAAAAACATTCAATCTAAAACTCAAGTTTGATATGTCTTACTGTGGAAAGCAGCTCCTATTTAAAAGGTACTAAACTGATTGCAAAAATTCACCTTATGAGAATGAGTTTCACATTTGTTACATTTGAATATTTTATAAAATTTATTGTAAATGAAGTATGTGCTCCTAATAGGTGAAAACTTGCAAGGGATGAGACATAATGTAGAGGAAAGGCATAAGAAAGACATAATGTATAGTGATTGACATTAAAATGAAAATATTTTACTTTGTTGATTCTTAAATACAATTATACAATTTTTTTCACTTTCAAATTTTCTACTCTTTGGATGCACTTGTTATGGAAGAAAACTTTTCATGTATTTTTCCTTTTAATTCTGGGAAGATGATGATAGTTCACTATTTTAGTTAAAATGCAGAATATAGGTAATTAATACACAGAAGGATTTACAGAAGCTTTTGCATTGAAGAGTAAATGTAGTATCTCTGTAACCAAAATATATATTTCTATTGAATTAAACTTTGATATTCTTTTATCTTCAGATGACTGAAGTTTCCACATGTCAGTGCAAACCTCTATAAGGCATTGATTCAAGAAGCAGCTTATAGCTAGAGCATTAACTAGACATGATAAATTGGCTATGCAATCATTAGGAAAAATATTTAATTTACCCATAATTACACTGAGGATATTTTGCCCTGACATATCTGGTTTCAGACTGATCACCTGCCACCTTTACCTTGCTATGCTATAGGGAATCCCCAGCTAATACAACCATTTCATCCCAAAAACATGGCTGGGTGACTGTGATGATTAAAAACAAATCTCATTCATATCTCAACTTTGTTGAAAATTCTTGGAGTTTTACCAAAATTGCATCTTATTATCCTTCAGGCCAAAGATATAAAAATGCATTAAATATCTCCAATTAACAGGATATATTTGTTCACTGAAGAAGACATAATTATTTTTAGCTTTAATAAACATTAGGCTCAAAGCTAACAGTCAGAAATAGGACATTTAGAAGACATCAAAGCTAATTTATTGGATGGAATAAGTGAACATCTTGCTTACTACCTGTATATGAATTAAAGCTTGCCAGAAGTTTGCTGTGTGAACAATTCCTTCTTAATTGATTACTATCTAGGCTCTCTTGAGTTCCTAAAGCAGACAATAACATGCAATTGTATATTTAGGAAGCAAGGTGCTTTATACAATGCATCTGTTTCATTTTTTTCTTTTGACATCATTGAAGAATCTTTAATGCAGTACAATGGTCAGGGACACACGAATCACAGCATCACCTCCCTTATTATTACAACCCAGGATAAGTTAGCCCTGTCTATGGCATAGGTATATTGCATTAACTGGGGTATTAGTCAAACGATGTTTGATTGATTTCATGAAGTTGACTACAATAATAATAGAAAGGAATTTGCAAACCAAAAAAGACATTAAGCTTGCCCCTCGTACTGTAATCCTGTTTGTTTTCTTTCCTCTCCAGTAGTATCATTAATCCTGAATTTTGTGTATATAGTGTTGTACTTTTCTAGAGTTATTGCTCTTATGTAATAGCATTGTAAGCAAAGCATAATCACATTCTTGATTTAAACATTATGTATTGGCTTCCATTGCCAAATCAGTTGGCTAATTCTTGATTTAAATATCCCTTTTACTATCAGTTGCAGCATTTTGCATGGTTGCCACTATTTGCAGACATTTTTATTGGGTTTCTGACACACTTAAATTTGGTACTTTTGTGATGTTGTCTGATGTTGGGGAATGTAATTATTTACTTTTCCTCCATAGCCACTTCTTATCAGACCCCATTATGTCCCAATCTTTTCAACACTGGAATAACCTGTGTGAGCACTTGGTCCTTTCTCTACACTCACCAAGTTCTCATTAGGCATTAGTTCTCATTTAGGCATAGAGTTTAGTTATAATCTATGCATACAATTCCCAAACTTAAAGTTCACGAACTCCAAATGACCACATCACATGTCTACTTGGATTTAAACATGTCAAATTTTGTACATATAAAATGTCTTTATGATGTGTCTCCCCAAAACTCTCCACTCACAGCTTCCCTATGATCAATGTCAACATAGTCACTTTGAGTATTGAGGTCAAGGCCTTTATTTTCATAAGCTACAACCTATACTCACAATTTTCAAAATTCCAGTTGCCTTTATTTTATGAATATGCATTTAATCTAATATTTCATTTGCTTTTCTTCATCTATGTTAGATATTCTTGGTTTGTTATTGGTACCATGTTCACATGAAAGATACTGTGATAAGTCATGCAGGTGATTTACAAACCAGTAAAAGACAATTCAAGCATATATTTATCAAACAGAGCTGCTAAAATGTGTTCTCTAATGATCATAATCCAAGGAAAACAATACCTCTTGAGCACCCTGCCCAATCCATTTGTTGTGGAGCTATGGGATGGATTGTTCTAAGAAAGAATACACCCAGACATAAAGTTTACTGGAAACTGCCTGAGGGAAGGTCCAGTGGCAAGAGGCTGGACCAATCACACCTCTGACCCTCATGGTGCTTTGTCCAGCTGTGCCTAAATGCCTCAGGGTGCTGTTCTGGAAAGTTCAGTGGTGAGAGGCTATAGAAACAGGATCACCAACCTTCAGTGTGTTTCACAAAAGTAGTGCATGTACTCATCTCAGCATTTTGTCCAGTGGTGGCCAACTGGACAAGCACTTATTCTCTCTACAGTCTTCTATTCTGTACCAGTTGTAGCAGGGGTTTTATAGGTTAGGGTAGAGAAGCAGTAACTTCATTACCATTCCTTAACCCATTATCTGAACAGTGTCCCAAGGAACTTGGCATCTGTGAGAGAAAGCAGTTTTCTACAAATAACACTAACTTACCCTAATTTTAAGAGAGAAAACTATAAATTTCCTATAAGATAATACTTCCCTGGACCTTCTGCTCCAGGCCTTGTCTCATTATTTGCTTGACTAACTAAGTTCTTGGGAATGGAAAGGGGTGTTTCAGGGACATTGTATTTCACAGACCATCTTCCTTTCAAGAATGCTACACCTTGATTTCATGAGTCTTCACTAAGATCAAATCCAAAAGATAATTTGCTAGTGAGGAATGTCTCATCCAAAGCTCATCTGAGTGTGATGAAATAAAAACTATAGAATTATTTCAGTTAACAGCATGAACTTTAAAGTTATATAGCCAAGATCTGAAATCTGGTCTCTTAAACTAACTCACTATTTTATCTCAATGAAGTTACTAATTCTTCTAGCTTTTTTGTTCTAACTTTGAAATGTTATTAATAACTGAAATTGTTGAGATAACAAAGGTAAAACAGTCATCAAATGCTTTGCAGATAGCAGATAATAAATGTATTTTAGCCTTCATATTTCATACATGTCATCTCTTTTCTCAATAACTCACCCACTTCTGAACACACAAGCACTAGTTTTCAATGTTTACTATATGCCTTCTTTGTATCTTTGCACCTTAAACATACCTTTCTAAGGTCTGGTTAAAACTTGTCTCTTTTAAGAAGTTTTCTTTTTCACTAGATTAATTTTTTTTCTTTCCATATCCACCCCACACACTTCATTGCACTTGTCTTGAGTATCATGACATACTATTTTTCAAACTTCCGTTCTAATTCTTTCTTTATATTTCATTCTTCACTCTAACTATATATTCCTCATGGATAAATATTGTTAATTCATTAGCAAATTTTCCTCATATGTGGTATTTTTCACATATTACATACTTCATATATATATACACAAATATGTGTATATGTGCATATATGTATACTTTACATTAGAGGAATATAAAACTCATATGGATAATAATCATTTATATTTATATTCTGGTAATTCTCCCAATACACATTTCTGGCAAATCCACAGCTGTTTTTATTACTTAATGAAATATACAATTTCGGTAAGTTTAAATACCTTGAAAAAGTTCATTCTTTCTTATAGGAGGATCTGATTTCATGCACATTTTTTCAGTGAATTCTTCTCTCAAAAGATAAAGGTGAAATTAAATGTGATTTACTCCCAAATGTATTTTAATAATTTCATGAAGTCAAGTAAGCTACGAAGTATGAACTATATTTATTTTTCCCAGCACAAATTCAAACATAGGCTTGCAATGAAGTTTATTAGAATGGATAAATAAACGAATATGGAAAGTTTAACACATGGCCATGAAGAAGAGGCTCTCAGGTGGGAAAATTTTGTTTAGCTATGTTTCTCAGAGGAATATGCAGATATTATAGGTATAAAAATGTCTAATGAATTAGCACTGTTCAAGTTAAGACTAGACTAATTTTAAACTTATGTGTTCCTTTAAAATACCAGCACTGTTACATTTTATTTATGGCAGACAAATTTGTATCACACTGTAATTGAAGAGCAGAAAATTAAATATCCATCAGCCCTCACCACTGGTTAGATGATTTTATATGAATGTTGAAACTATTCTTGAATTTAGTTAGAGATGACAGATAGCTTAAGTTGAACTACTTAGAATTTTCTATTAAAATCAGATGAAGGCAATTTGACACCAAAATCAAAATAATCATGTCTAGTGTCAAATAGTTCTGCTGTTATCCCTCATCTCTCACTCACAAATTTGTTCATTCTTGTCTTCATGTCTTTGTTCCTAATCCTTAAATTAAAAGTAAACTGACAATTTTGTCCCTTTTCCAGTTTTCTGAAACTAAATTTTACAGTTTTACAACTCTTACACATAGTTATGCAAGCCAAGATGAGAACAGGTGCTGTTTGAAGAACATTTGCTACACAGTTCACATTTTGTTAGTGATAAAAGAAGTTCAATGCATGGAAATGATTATTTTCATCTTGGAGCAGCCACCTGTACTGACAGGGCACTTTATATACTGTGGAAGACACAGTTCTTAACATGATGATTCTAAAGAGCTTCAAGGCAGAGTCCCTTTTCTGCATCTCAATTCTAACTTCCACTTTTGCCTGAAATGTCCCCATTAAAGTCAGAGCTCTGGGTTATAACTGTGAGCCATGTTCTAAGATTTATTCCATCATTCATTCATTTCTCAAATATGAAGAGCTTCTGCAAACCATGTTGCAGATATAAAGATCATGAGAAACTACATATCATCCCAAAAATCTCACGATTAGGAGATAAGCACAAATATTACAATACACTTTTTTACAATATTCAATTTGCATAACTTTAAATCACACTGAATCTGCATGTAAAATCCATATAATCTAAGTGATAATGACAATATAATTACATATCAAAAGAAGACTTAAGAAAATATTAAAGGCACACTTTTAATTCTATGTAAAACCTTTTTATCACGCTTATTTTTAGAATATCATCTTGTAATACCTTAAAGTCATAGATCGATACTTAAGAGAATTGAGAACTTCTATAGAAATGGCTTATGGGAAACATTCATAAATTAAATTATGAAGAAATACATTCTTATTTGATTGCTAAAATAAAACAAATGTATGGAACAGCACAATGAATAAAGAGAAAGTTTACATAACTTAATGAATACAGTCCCAGTGATTATGTGATTGAAGTCCAATGAGAGACCCTAGTAAACCTTGAATACCTGACTCATACAAGCAATGAGATATCATAAAGGTTTATGGTTGTCTAAGGCAAAACAGTTTTCAATGATGTGTTGTGTAGCATCAGATGAATAACAAGATCATTCCCACTGTGCTCCTCTATAAGTTTTTAAATACTTTTATATTCAATACTATGATTAGTAACAAATCAATTTCTGCTTATAAAAGAATATTGACATCCAGATTTTTATAATCTTATAATTTTATGATTGAAAACAAAATCGTTTTTCTCCAATGAATCAAAAGAAGTTATATATACATATATAACTTGTATAATTCTGATGAAAATGAAATGACCTGGTATGTGTCTGTCAATTTTTGTACTCTCTTTTATTATCCAAGAACACTCAACTTGTATATCCTCACTCTATCTCAGTCTGTCTTCATTACAGTGAGTTTGAAATTCTACTTGGTTCTTCTTCAAGATTATGCTTAATATAATTGGCAAATTGCTTCTTCATATACATTATGGAAAGAGCTGGTCAATTTTTTTTTAAATGATGGAATTTTGTATATATATATATGTATGAAATGCATTACATAATTTATTCTAAAAACTATAAATTATACACACAATTCATTACTTTAGTATATTTTTTTTTCATTTATTTCTTTCAGAATACCTAACTCCTAATCTATGTTCTGAATTATTTGTGAAGAAATACATTCTGCCTCATAATTAATTTATTGTATTCTTTTCCTTCTACAAGTGGAATGTGCAAGTGAGCTGTAGCCTCAAATAAATAATTTTTTCAGGGCTTTCATTTTCATTTGGAAGTATCCCACTAAATATCAAAGTTTGGGGTTATATTGCCCTTTTCAAAAAAATTCTGGAGTTAAACTGGTTACTCAATATACATCAGTTATACAATATACTATTTCCCAAAAATAACTTATATGCACATGCTATTTAATGATATAATGAAAAAAGTTAATTTAACACATAAAAGTCTTAAAAGTTTAGAACCACACTTGTAAAAGTGAATTTTATATAATACAAAATTGTTCAGATTATCAATGAATAAAAAGTGTTATTTCTTTGAAATTGTTAATATTGTATACTCTGTTCTCTTTTCAGTTGAGTTTTATTTTTGTACATTGGATTTTAAAGTTTCTAAGACCTCTTATAAAGCAGTCATTTTTTCAGTTTTACAAAAGGATTTCCAAATCGATTTGACCACCAAATTAAATCTCAGTATAATGACATCTATCAATGTAATTCAGCAATAATGCTTTTCAATAATCTAGTAATCAAAGATTGTCTAAAGAATGGCAACATAGGCATCAATAGTGAAAATTTTATAAATTGCATGTGTCTACAGATATACTGTCTCTGAATCTGCAAATTAGCAAAAATTTTCAGAGCATTCTTATACAGGTTAAATTTTAGAAACACACACACAAAAAAACAATAAATTGGAAATAATTTTTTAAAAAAGAAATTTTAGAAGCGCTGCTTAAGTAACAAAAATCTTTAAAGTTTTGTGTTTTATGTATTTCTTCCTAACTATCTACTACTAGCCACCATTGTTTAAATTAACATTTGTTTCCACAAATTAAGTATTTTCTGAAATAGATGATCTCTAGGGTATTGACTACTTCTGAGAGCTGCACCATATGAATTCTGTCACTTTAAGATTCAGGTTCACAATATAGACAGTTATATTCCAACCTCAGACTTCTCAACATAGAACATGAGAAAAGCATTAATTTCTTTCTTGGGCATTTTAAACCTCTAAGAACATATTACATATTTTACCTCTAACTTTAAAGAGAAAGATAGGTTTATGTCCTTATTATTACATGAGGATTTTTATTTGAAATTATGCTTCTGCAGTATTTTGTTCATTTTTACCCCTCTAGAACAGCCCAAGCAGAAAGACAGCTAATATCACAGAATGATTTTAGGATTTGTTTCACTGCTATTGGTCAATCCCTCAAGACCTCTTTATAGTTAGAAAAGTTCCTTATCACGTATTTCATTTTCATTTATAGCTAGTAAATTTCTTTCTTCTCTTCTGAATCTCCATAAGAAACTATTTTATTGGTTAAAGAAATGTTTTGAAAGTTTTTAATAAACTATAAGTTCTTTTAAAATTTCTATGTTATCTTTTATATTTTGGTACTGGAGACTGAACCGAGGGGTGCCTAACCACTAAGCCATATCCCCAGCACACATATTTTTTTTATTTTATTTTTTTTTTAATTTTGAGACAGGGTCTCTTTAAGTTACCAAGGGTCTTGCTAAATTGATGAGATTGACTTTGAACATGTGCTTCCACTGCCTCAGTTTCCTGAGCTGCTGGGATTGTAGGTGTACACCCCATACCTTGCTAAAAATTTCATATAAAATCATTGTGGCAACACTCTTAGGGTTTTTACCTCAGTTTGAGCCTTCACTTTCTCAGGTTTGAAATCAGAAACTTGTTTTCTTAAAGTGCTAACTCCTCTCTTGCTGGGTGTGGTGGTGCATGCCTGTAATCCAAGCGACTTGGGAGGCTGAGTCAAGAGGATCGCGAGTTCAAAGCCAGCCTCAGCAACTTAGCGAGGCCCTAAGCAACTCAGTGAGACCCTGTCTCTAAATAAAATACAAAATAGGGCTGGGGATGTGGCTCAGTGGCCGAGTGCCCCTGAGTTCAATCCCTGGTTAAAAAAAAAAAAAAAAAAAAAATGCTAACTTCTCTCAATTAGAGGAATCCATGGACACAATTGTGTGAGGAAAACAATGTGAGGAAGCACATGTTCCAGAAGTTCATTTTCTTAGTGAGGAGAGTATGCAGAGCCATCAGCCTTTGGGAATCAAGTGGCAGAGTTTTATTTAGATGCCTGATGCGTTTGATGGCAATGTGAGCGTATGTTCACACTATGATTGTGTGGGATCTTTGAGACACTGTATTACTTCGTAATTAGGACTTTTGTGGGGCTGCATAGCCTCAAAGTTTCAATCTTGCCTTTTGCTAAGAGATTCTGTGAGATATGTAATATTTTTTAATAAATTCCCATTCTACTTAAAGTATCTGCAATGGGTTTTCTTGTTTACATAGGACAAAACTGATGTATAAAAGAAAAATATATTTAAGAATGTAAAAATCAGTTCATTACCTTCAAAGAGATAAATGCCATGCATTCCTGTCCTTAAAGAAAGCCTAAAATAGTGATGAGCAAATAGTACGTGTTGAGGGAATGATGTGTATATGGACAGATTTATATTCTCCTTACTAGATTACAAAACTTCCTTTTGATTGTCTCTCCAACCAAATGATCATGATTAATACAGAATAAAAATGCATTTGTTAAGAAGTATGTATTATTCCACACAACCATTCTTTTTATCTTTATTATATCATAGACGGCAATGAAAAAAGACTGGCACAATAAAGGAATCTGCAGAGCTTTGTACCTGATGGTTCATTTCAAATTGCTTCCTTTATCAGAGTTACTAAAGCTGAGGCAATTTCAGTGAATTGATGTAATTTTAGCACCCATCTTGCCTGATTGTTTTGAAAGAGAAAAAAATAACACTGCTACTGACAAATGACTTATGCCTGCCTATCACTCTGCACAATGACTCACATAATGTATATGAGCCACGTGGGTCAGCTGGGTAGTATCTCAGCGGAGGTACTCAAATTTTAAGTTTAGAGTTGGAGAACAAGTAAGGATTACTTTGGGCTTATTCTGTGTAACTATGATTAAGCACCTAATATCCACAGGACAACAAATTATTTGGTGAGTAATGCCAGGAAGACAGTTGTTTTCAAGAGAAAATGGCCTTGCTGAGTAGTTATTCTAGATCTATTATTCTCTCTCTACCTTTCCAATATATCCCAGGTGTGTGACCTCCATGGTTTCCTTGGTCTGTGAATCTGGATTATGTCCCATCACTAGGCAGCTCTGCAGTATGAGAGCATGTGGTAGAGAGGAGGTCAATGAGGTGAGGGTTATCCCTAGGACCTTTATGTTTCACAATATGCATGCATTCTCTGGAATATAATGTGTTGTCTTGAGCAATTGTAGTTGCATGAATATTCCAGTCTTATCAAATTAACCAGCAGAACTGACTAGAACGGAAGTAAATTTAGACAGCTGGAAGCTGAGTGACAGCATAATCTGAGAGACAAGGCCTCAGAAGAATATACTGCTGTTGGTTGAGATTTTGTATATGACTTAAATATATGAACGTATAATGAAGTAATTCCTGAAGCTCGAATACCTGTATCCAGGAATAAAAAGATAAAGGTAAAAATGAGATGACTGATTAGTATGTTAGAGACTATGGATTTACACCAGTGTCCTACAGTTTTACCCTGCTCAGGAGCAGGTTGAATGTTACTAAGAGATTTAATAAGTTACTTGAGAAAGAGTTGCTTATTGTCCCTATAACAATTGGTTCAATAAATTTTGAAGGCTTGTTGCTCAATATAGAAATGATTTTGGGTGTGGTCATAGCAATGTATGTACGATATTTAACAATTTAATGTTTACAAGTGTACAGTTCAGTCTCATTGAGTACATTGACATTGCTGTACAAACATTCCATCCTGGAAACTTTCATATAACCAAGCTGAAACTCCGTCCTTAAACATGTTTCTCATCCACTCCTCCCTCCAGCCACCATCCTATTTTCCACTTCCATGAATGTGACCACTCTGGATATCCAATACAATTGGAACCACACAGTAACTGTTCTCTTGTGTCTAGCTTATATCCCTTATCATGCTATCTTTTTGGTTTATTCATATTGTAGCATGTATCAGGATGTTGTATTTTCTAAAGAGGAGTAATATCCCATTGTGTGCATATACCATCTGTGTTTATCCATTTATCCATGAGTGCACACTTGGTTTGTGTCACCTTTTGGTTATTGTGAGTAGTGTGCTGTTATGAACATGTCTGTCAACTGGTGTACTTGAATTCCTGGTATCAATTCTTATGGCTACATGCCCAGAAGTAGAATTGTTGGATTCTATGACAATTTTTAATCTTTTGACAAACCAACATATCATTTTCCATAGCAGTTGTGCCATTTTGCCATCCCAGCAAAAATTCATAAGGGTAATGTAAGAATACTTTTACAGGGAACCTTGCCATGGTCATGTGGGACTTATGATGCTAAACAAAGAGGAAGAGAAGGCAGAAACTATGGTGACCAAATTATTGATTTGTTTATGTGGCAGAAATATAGTGACTGCCAGACTATGAGCAAAGGTAAACAAGATCCAAAACCCAGTGAGTTTACTGTGGTGTCCCCTGTTACTTTCTTGCATAATATTACTGGCCAGTACAAAAGTACAATTATCAAATAAGATGTCCACAATGTAAATGACAATCCTCTCCATGTGAGTCAAGATGACTGAACTCAGCTGAAAACAACTTGAAGCAAACTTATAATGCAATACAGAAACGACAACTGCTCTAGAACTTTTATAGTAACTAATTATATATTATGACCCCTTTGATCTAAAAAGTGTGTCATCACTGAGGTTTGGGGGCTCAAGTTTGGATCTGTCTTCATTGACAGTGCTTTTGAAAATCAATCATTGGCACCTTTTGAACATGTCTCATGGGAGGGGCTTCAGGGGCTCCACATCCACTGTGGAGTGCGCGATGGTGGTGGGCTTGCATGAACTCCAAGGCGAGAGACGTGCTGCACAGCAGCTTGTGCCAAAGAGCTCTTTCTGGGCAGATTAAAAAAGAACCTAGCAAAGGTAAACTTAATGCAATCAATCCATTTGTGAGACCCATTAAAAAATTCTTCACTGAAAAGAGTATGTGTGATTTTCTTTGTCATCACCAGTTTCCATTGTTGCCTGGGCCTTTCTAGCACCAAGTACAAATGGCTGGAGCAGAACATCAGCTTGGAGGGTCTATCACCTTCATCCTGGAAACATGCTGGGCTATCAGTCTCAAGGTCAATTGACTGGGTATTGCATCTGATTCTTCCTGAAGGAAGAAGAAGACCTGCTTGCTTTTATAAGAACTTGGGAAGTCCATTTTGAAAATGCCAGAGTACCCATTCCAAATGTTCTTGGAGAAGTTGCAGTCAGGTTCAAGTCATGAACCTGTTAAGCACTCTGACAATAGACTCATGTCACTGTGTTAGCAGAACCACACTCCTTCTAAAGACTGTATAAAAGAATCATTCTAGTTTCTAGTGACAGATGGCACTGCTCAGTTTATGGTCATAAAAGCTTCTCAGTGTTTTAATGTAACCCTCAAAAGTAAGAAGATCTACAAGCCCCCATTGTAGAGAACACAACGGTACACCAACAGCGACCCTCAAACCTCACACAGTCTAGGCCCCATAGCACAGGAGATGGCAGATCTCCAAGTGACTTTCTCCTTGCACAGAATTTCAGAAAATGCAGATCTATGCACAGGAAAAGGAAGAAAGGCAGGGAACCCTGGGCCTGAAAACTGAAGCAGGACAGTAACAAGATCCATAACACACAGTGAGATGGAGAGAGAGCTGCATAAAGCACTGCCTCCAAAATAACAGAATTGAGAGCTCACCAAACCCAAATGAGCTCCTTGGAGAGAGTCAAACACAGAAGCAGAGCAGAAGACACAGCCATATTCAGATAGCAGTTCTTCCCTGTGCTTTCAGCTAGACCCCTGGAACTTTCCCAGTTGCATATTATCTGAGATCACCCCAAAGATTAATGTCTTCACCCTTTGTGCTTGTTCCTGGTCATCCCACCACAGTGCATGTGGGCCCCTGGTATTTACCTGAAACTTTTAGGGTTCACATGCACTTCAGTTATCTGATTGTGTTTCTGCCCCCTCCCCCAGATTCTACCCTATAAATCTCCAGGTCTTCATCTCTGAATTCTTTTATCATTTTTAAGCCAGTGTATCTCTAATGCTTGAAGGTGAATCTAAACCAGGAAAAGGTGATTTAGTTTACATTTCTAGTAAAAGATTTATGGTGCAGAATATATGAGGTAGTATAATTTCTTTGGGGGAACAAAAGACATCCAGAGTAGAGCACAGATGAGAGATTTTAAATATTTCACAAAGGAGGAAACATTCAGTTATCAAATAAATACATGAATATGATTGTAAAGCAATACTATTTAAGGAAGTTAAAATTCAAACCAACAGAGAATATTGCATGCTCATCTAGTTAGGAAAACAAAGGCTAAAACTACAAACAATAAAAATCAGACTAATGGTCACAGAGATGTTAAGTGATTGGAACTGTCAAATCTCCTGTGGCAAAGTAAAATGGTAAAGTCACTTTGGAAAATGGTGTGCTGCTCTCTACTCAGGCATACACTTTGAACCATTAATCCTACCCCTAGACAGAAGAGAAATGCAACAAAAGATTCTATGAGAATACTCCAGCTGGCTCCCACCACTGCAGCCTTTGCCACTAGGCAATGTTCCAGCTGCCACCACACTCTACACTCCAGACCCTTCAGTCTGTGCACTGGGACCCAGTCTCCACACCAGTCCAGATCCTGCCCCAGCTCCAAGTTGGAGAAAGCACAAGTCAGTGGTCTACTTAGTGCCAAGGACCTGAAAGAAGGAAGTGGAGCATAAGGAAAGCTGGAAAGAGCAAATGAAAGAAGTGGCAGAGGAAGATGAGAATGGAACTGCGGAGGAAAAAGAACCTGCTAAGGATGGAGAGGAGAATGAATGGGATGAAAAAGAGGAGGAAAAAGATAAAGTGAATGGCAATTAGCAGAAGACAGAAATTGGGGTGACAGAAGAACACTTCCAATGGGCTTGTGATGGGAGGCCCCTTGAAAAGCGAAGGTGGGAAAATACTAGGCTGTGAACACTTCACCTGCTTCTAGCTCTAGGAACTGCACCAGACATGCCACTCTGTTTTCACACTAGACATCTCATGTCCAGTTAAGAAAGGGAAAAGATATTTCCTGTTCATGAGCAGGAGGAGATGGTGTCTGGATGTGAAGACGACCTTTCTCAGATTAGGCAGTGATCAAATTTAAGTGCTATTTTCAACCTATGATTCTAAATTTCTACTGATAAATTATTGCAACTTGTCTGAACTTTGAATAAACATCTTTTAATCAAATGGTTTACTAAGACAACTTCCCCAGAAAAATATATTCAATGCATTTACCTTTCATGTTCCCAGGTGGCTCTGTCATTGCATAGCTTCTTGTTTGCCTTCAGGATTCCTCTTAATTTGGCCAATGAAGTGATTATAAATGATTTAGTAAGTGATGTGAGGAAAGAAAATAAACAAAAGAAAGGATGGCTGGGTAAATCTGAATCCTGTCTGTGTCCCAGCACATTGTTATGAATAAACATAGAAGCAAGGGTAATAGTACTACAGTGTTTCTGTAAAAATTTCTCATTTTTACCATCATCTAACAAAACAATCCATAACATACTCCACATTAAATAATGCTAAAATCATTACCTAAATTGCCTACTTCCCCACCTTGTTCATTATCAAGACAGGTTACCTGTGGAAATATTTTCTGTTGTAGTTCTCTCTCATCTTTTTTTTTTTTTTTTTGCCAATTTCATTCAAGGTCATATCAACATCCACTTGGCCTAAAGAATCCACTTACTAACTGATCTCCTTGTTATTGTTTTTTCCCCACAATATGTATTCTATACTTCAGATTAAGAGTGGTTCATTAAGAAATAATTAGATCATTTCACTCTCAGTTTCAAGTAGTTTATAGTGGCATCGAGGTGAGTTGTTTTTCGATAGCTTCCTCTTTCTTGAATTTTAAATTTTATTACTTTTTTCTTCGTTCATTTGGTAAAAACTGATCACAGTCATAAAATTTGGGGAACATCACAAACTCATTTACCCAAAAGTACTCAATCTGGAACACCTGCCCTGTGACCATGTCCTAACTTGCTCCTTCATTTCTCACAGGTGAGGGTCAAAGGGCAACTCAACAAACCAGATTTCTGTAAACAAACTACCTATATTAAAGGCAGTCTTTTTTGTTTTATCATTGTTCTTTTATAAAATTTGTTCTTTTTAGATATATATGACAGTAGAATGTGTTTTATTTATTATTTTTAAATAACTATTTTATTTGTTCTAAGTAATTGTACATCACAGTAGAATGCATTTATGCATTTTGATAGATCATACATAAATGGAGTGTAATCTCACATTTCTCTGATTATAGATACTGTAGTATCACATTGGTCAGGCAGTCATATATGTACATGAGGTGATAATATCTGTTTCACTATACTATCATTCATACCCCCATACCCCTTCTCCTCCCTTCACTCCTCCCTATCTAATATAGTTCTTCCTATCCCCCGCCTTTTACTGTGAATTAGCATCTGCATATCAGAGAAAAGATTAGGCCTTTAGTATTTTGGGTTTGCTTTTTTCATTTAGTGTGTTTTTCTCTAACTCCATCCATTTACCAACAATGCCATAATTTCATTCTTCTTTAAAGTTGAGTTATATTCCATCATATACATATACTACATTTTCTTTATCCATTCATCTGTTGAAGGGCATCTAGGTTGGTTCCATATTTTAGCTATGGTGAATTGAGCTGCTATAAACATTGATGTGGCTGCGTCATTGTAGTATATGGATTTTAAGTCCTTTGGGTATAAATCAAGGAATGGGATAGCTGGGTCAAATGGTAGTTTCATTCCAAGCTTTCTGAGGAATCTCCATGCTGCTTTTCATAATGGTTGTGCCATTTTGCTACCCAAAGTATTATTACGATGATTGAATTTTTTCTGAGCTCTCATTGGCTCAATTATACCTTTTATTTTTTGAAACTTTATTACCTGTTTCAGTTCACCTTCCATAATGGAAATAAGACGATTTTGGGGTTATATAAATTTGATACAGAATATTGGTTTTTCCTATTGTTCATCAAGAAATTTTGGCAAGTGACCTAAATTTATGCAGTTTCTTCTCTTCCTTGCCCTGAGAATTTTAAAAAGTAACATTTAAAATTTACTATGAGTACTACAGTAAATACTGAATACAAAGTCATCAAAGAGTGACAAGTGGTGGAGAATTGGGCAAATCTCTGTCACTTAGGGAAGGGATACAGGAAGAAAACAATATCATCAAAGATACCACCAAGAATACAAATATGATGATGTGAGAAGATATGCTGAGAGTGAGGAACTGGAACTACTCCTTGGGTGGGAGTCTAGTAGTTTAGAATAAAGGTCTGGAGCATTCAACACCTAAAAGCTGGGCAACTTTGACATATTAATTTTAATTTTGGGTATTTTTCTCCTTCATTTATAGAAGGCGGGTAATCACTATTTATTTCTTATGATGGTTGAGCTGATTTAACAATTAGTGGATGTATAAACCAAGCACATAATAATCGCTTAAAAAACGTCATCCATTGATTATGTCTAGAGTGTGGGAACTAGATAAAACATTGCAGACAGAATCAAGCAAGGAAGATCTTGTCTCCATGTTATCCATGAAGAAATTGAAGCTCAAAAATCATAACTAGAGGGCTGGGGATATAACTCAGTTGGTAGAGTGCTTGCCTTGCAAGTACAAGACCCTCCTGGTTTCAATCCCCAGCACCACAAAAAAAAGAAATCATAACTAAAAAATATGTATGTGTGTGTGTGTGTGTATGTGTGTGTGTATTCCATTATTTTTAGTGCCCTGATTCCCACCTATCTTAAACCTTCAATAAGTGGTTGTAAATTTAAATTGATAAGAGGAAAGTATTGTGAATTATGCCTGATTAAATGCTAAGACATTTGTGAGAGCATGTGACTCCAATAGCTTAAAATTAATTAAACATTAGTTTTTATATATTTTCTATTATGTAAATTATAGTTATTAATATGTTCTTATGCATATTTTCTCTTTTTTAATAACTTTGAAGGACTGGTTAACTCACTTTGGTCTGAATTTTGGTTCTTATTTCTACATCTTCACAGATAATTATTTTCAAACTTATCTAAATATATTTGTGCAGCTCTTTCAAGTACATGCAAAGAAACTCAAGCTGTATGATGTAAACAGCTATTTTAATGCAGAGAAGGTTGCTGATCATACTAGTTTGTCAAATAGTAAAACACAAAGTTTTATTCCATGCACATTTCATGTGTGCAGTATCATTGAAGATTAGAATTGCAACTTATTCATAATTGCATAAAATAAAAGATAACAATTTCCTATCACACACCTTCCCTCTTTCTATGCACAACTCTCATTCTCCACTAGTATTACACTGGGTAGTATAATAAAGCAAATATATGTAAAAATATTAAAAGTCTTAAATAAATTCAACTACTTTCTCACTACTCTAACTGTTCATTCAGGGTAAGACTAGTCATCAGAAATTTCTGTGACAAATGATGATTCAGGGGTCTAGATTCCATCCACCTTGGCTTCCACTCTCTGTAGGATCTTCCTCCTGAAGATAAAGAATGAACATGAGAAAAATGTGACTGGAGATTATTCTGGATGGGACTGAAAATGAAAGATAGCACTTGTTCACCATTCCTTTAATGAAAATATAAACATCCAACATATTTACCTCAGTGAGCACCCAGGAGTCTTATTCTATCTGTGTTCCAAAAGAGAAAGAAGGATTTTGGTGGAGACTTATTCTTCTCTGTCATGCTACCCAAAAGATAATCATTTTTAATCGGACTTTGTAAAGATATTTAGGTCCTTTTCATATATATTTACTATTAAATCCAAGTACACACATTAATGGAAACATGTTGCATGCACTGCTTTTAAATAATTATTTGATATTATAATAAATGTGAACAGAAACCCTAGGGCAATCAATTACAATGTCCATACATTCATAACCAATTAATTTTTGATAAAATGATAAGAACATACAATGGGGGAAGAATAGCCATTTCAAGAAATTGTTCTGGAAAAAAATTGTATGTTCAAATACAGAAGAATGAAATTATATCATTACTTCTCATCATTTAAAATATTAACCCAAAATGGATTAAATACATAAGACCTGAAATTATGAAACCAAAAGATGAAAACCTAGGGGAAATCTTTCAAAACATTGTGATGGGTAAGGATGTTTTGGCTAAGACTGCAAAAGCACAGGAAACAAAAGTATAAACAGACAAACAGGGTTACATCAAACTAAAGCTTCTGAACAGAAAAAGAACAATTGACAAAGCACAAAGATAACCTGCAGGATGAAAGAAAATATTTGCAATGCATGTATCTGTCAAGGGATTGATATCAAGAATTTATAAAAAAATTCCCAAAACTCAATCACAGAAAACAAACTGATTTTAAAAATGGACAATATACTTTAAGAGACAGTTCTCAAAATAATACATGAAAGTGGATAACAGATAAAGAAAAAAAATGCTCAATATCACTAATCATCAGGAAAACATTTATCAAATCCACAGTGAGATCTTACCTCACTCCAGGAAGAATGGTTCAAAAAGACTAAAGGGGCTGGGATGTAGCTCAATGGTAGAGCTCTTACCTAGCATGTGAAAGAAACTGGATTGGATTCCCAGCACTGTGGGAAAAAAAGAAAAAGAAGGAGAAGGAGGAGGAGGAAAAGGAGGAGGAGGAGGAGGAGGAGGAGGAGGAGGAGGAGGAGGAGGAGGAAGAAGAAGATAACAAGTACTGGCAAAGATGCAAAGAAAAAGGAACTCTGTCACATTCTGGTTATCATGGAGTAAAGTATGGAGGTTCTTCACAAATATAAAAATAGGGCTACCATATGATTCAGCTATCCCACAACTAGGTATATATCTAAAGGAAATGATATCAGTGTATCCAAAGGACATTTGCTTTCCCAAAATAGCCAAGAAATGAAAAAAAAAACTTGGTGTACATCAACTGCTGATTGGTTTAAAGAAAAATGTGATTAATATGTGCCATGGACAATATTTGGACATTACAATGTATGGAATCTTGTCATTTGCACCAACATGGCTGGAACTGAAGAGCGTTATGTTAAGTGAAATATATCAGACACAGAAAGACAAGGACCACATGACCTCACTCATATGTGTTATTTGAAAAGTTCATTTCAATAAATTTGAAAGAATGGTGGTTATCAGAGGCTTAGGAGTATAGAGGACAGAGACAGGGAAAGGTTGATCAATGTGTAGTAAGTTATAGTTACAAGGAAGAATTTCTCTTGTGCTGT
This sequence comes from Glaucomys volans, assembly GCA_020662805.1. Classification (NCBI taxonomy): domain Eukaryota; kingdom Metazoa; phylum Chordata; class Mammalia; order Rodentia; family Sciuridae; genus Glaucomys; species Glaucomys volans. The sequence goes on from JAJEJO010001201.1 coordinate 128,741, forward strand.
TGCATCGTATGGTGACTCTAGATAGTGATGATGTACTGTGTATGTGAAACAGAGAAAGGATTTGAATATGATAATTAAGAAGAAATGAAGAATGTTGGAAGAGATAGGTATGTTTAACTTGTTTTAAACATTCCACTATGTGTAAATTATTAAAACATAACATGGAATCTCACAAATATGCACCATTTCACATTTTTATTTAAATTCATTTAAAGTGAATTAATAAGACATATACATAAAGAATACTTGAATAAAAATAATAGTAATATTAGAGACTATAAAGATGTAATAGTCAATAATAATATCAAAATGTCAATAGCAAATATACAAAGCAATGCTGATTGGCTGAGTATGTGAAGCCCTTTGCTCTTCAGACAACCTTTTTCTCTTTGCTGGAATATGAAACTTCTAAACCTGAGGAAACCAAACCTCTCCTCTACCAATAAATGTATTTTTCCAGAAGGAATTAATTTAAAGTTCTTGTTTGATAAAAAAATGAAAAATATGCAACAATGTGCTGCCCTATACTATAGATGTCTCTCCAATTTGTTCTTCTTTTAAGATTTCAAGAAAGTTAGTTAAATATTAGTAAGTGAATGTATATCTGTTATTGAAAGCAAGGGATTATATTATCATAATCCACAGTAATACAAATTTCCCCTAATTTCTTCCTTAAAATTAAACATACTTTTCCTGTTACTTTTCTTCTAAATAATAACTAATAAAATGATATAATAGAATTCTAGACATATTTTTCACTACTGTTGCTTTTTAAATTTTTTATCCATAGGTTTGCTAATGTACACTGCCTGATCAAAATTCCCTCCCTGAGTTAGTAATTCATCTTCCTCTACTGAATTGACAGTTCAGAGTTAGGAGTTGATGGCTACTGATCCCTCGGAGTGGTCTGTCTGGAAATTTTTCTTCACTTTATAATAAATGAAAACAAATCACTAAAATGTTGGGCCAAGCTTTGGTTTTTAATTTTTTTAAACATCTATTCTTTTATGAGCTGTGTTATAGCTCATCTTTTTCTATTTATCACAATAGTATCTTAGCAAAAAGTAACTGCATTTATTATTAGCTTGAAGTGTTTCATGAGTCTTCATCAACATTGCTATTTGCCTAGGGAGTGATTATGCATAAGTTGTGAAAATTCAGCTGGTATAACAGAATGATGAATCCTTCAAGCCCTGAAATGAGGCTTCATGAATGTGTCTGGAGAGGATAAAATCAATTTTCTCTTCATTTTCATACAATGAAGATTAGAGAAAGAAATTTCCTTCCAGACTCAATTTTCATATTATCCAGATGGTATGATCAAGGTTACCTTAAAGAGCCTAATATCTTTCAAATTCATTTTCTTCCCTTTCCAAATCATGATTAGTAGCTGTACATATGAAGCTATTTATACTCAATCCTCTAATCCACAATCTTTGCTAAATCTTGAAGATAAAATCAAAAGAAGATACTCCGTCCCTGCCAAAATGAACAGAGAAAGGCTTTACACCATGCTGCTGCCCATACTGGTTACATCTCCTCACTCCTCAACAAATACTAAAATATTCTGATTTTCTTCCCCACTCTGAAGGCTGTTTTTGATTTTTCTGCATCTCAACAGAAGTCATGAGATTTATATCTTTGTATCTAGAGACAGACGTACTTGGACCGAATTCTCGAATTCATTCATTATGTGCTTTGTAATTAAGGAAGTCATTTAACCTCTACCATTTCACTTTTCTTGCCTGAAAAGTGAGGATATGCTAAAAGTCTTTCTGGTAAAATGATTAAGAAGATTTCATGTGAATCTTAAAAGGCAAAATCAGTCATATATTAAATGCTAAAATTATTTTAGTCATCAATATCTATCACCATCTTTAAATAATTTTTGGCCCTCAGTAGTACCATTTAGTATTTCATGCTTTCTTGTATTTTAACTTCAAAGAATTTGTTATTTCCTCAGTTGCAATAACGGAATTCTTATATTTGTTATAGAATTGTAATGTAAGAACAGAAATAAATTAGTTTCTTATTGCTGCTCTAACAAGTTCTCACACATTTCCTGGTTTAAAATGGCACAGTTTTTATTTCACCCATAGGATGTGAGGTCAGAATCCCAAAGTGATTTTTACTGAAATGAATCTAAGATGTCAGGTTTCCTAAAGGCACTGGGGAGAAAATGTATTTCCTTGCCTTTTCTATTCTGTGCTGCACTCCTTGCATATCTTGACTCCAGGATCACGTCTTCTTCTTTAAGGCTGACAGTATAACATTATTGCTTTTCTATTTTCTTACTTCTTCATCTCTTCATCCCTTTTGTAGTTAAATTTTCACTTGCAGACCTGCAGAATTATAAAGCAAATTGTATGCACCCAAAACATAGAGATAGATCAGGAATAGGAGAACAGTATAATATTCACTTTCCAAAATAGAAAATAATATAAAAAAGAAAAGAACTATTGCCCCCTCTCTCCCAATTTTTAAAATCCAACTGGTCAAATTCCATTAGGTTTTGAAGTCTGGGAATAATATGTGGTTTGAATTTCCACTCTCTTGAACCCATGCATTTGTCCTCAGTCTCAAATACTCCAAGTCTAGGCCAAATATCCCTTCCTTTTATCCACATAGGCATCTTTCCTTTTTCTTAAATGGTAGTATGCCTTTGCCACTGAATAGATTCATCAGCTTTTTCTCTGCTTGTGTAAAAATGGTCCACTTTATGTTTTGAATATAAACCTTAAATATAAATGGGTTGCTCCATCATGGTCCACTTTGAGAAAAAGGAAACTGAACTCCCTTGGCCATCTGGTAAGTTCCCCTGTGTGCACAGGGAAACCCTTGACTTCACACATCTGGTTCATCTTCGTGGGGACATTAGATTCTCTTTCTGGGGACATTTGTGGCACCACTAGTATAGGAGTCATGGTTAAGTGGGACTCGTCGAGATTCCTAGGGATATTTACTCCCTTCAGATCTTTTCTAGATTCTCATGTGTTTGTTGGCCTTGGGTTTGGGAATTCACTGGGGCTGTATGTTTCTGTTTCTGTTTTTGTTTTGCAACTGTTACTATCCTTTTTAAGACATGCCCAGCATGGCATTGTTCCTATATGTAGTCTCTTGGGAAAAATCTTGGCTGTTCCATTTAAAGGTTCCCATCTGATGGCTGTGCATTTTGGGCTCCTCTAGGTTGTCTCTCTGTGTTTCTTTTTTGTATAATCTTGCAATTGGAGGTAGTCTGTCAGAGGTGAGTTGAAGAAAGGGTCACCTATACATGTAAGCCTGTCTAAGGTAATGTTTTACTCTAACAATCTGGCTTTTGAATAGCTTTCTGGATTATTATACAGTCTTGCAGATGGAGTTGGTCTCTCAAAAGTAAAGTAAGTGAAACAAATGTGTACATACAGGTCTGTCTGTTTTATAGCTTCCTGTTTGTCAGCCCTGATTTCAGTGATCCTCTCTTATCTGTTTTTGTATGTTACTGGCACTGTAAAACCCAGGCCATGATGCATTGATCTTGCTGTAGTCTCTTGAGAGGAAATCTTGACTGAATGGGCAACCTATAGTTTTAAACCTGTGTTAAGAGAAAGATGGTCTACTGTAACAAAATTTGGCCTTTGAATGGTTTTTGTGGATTATTACACAATCTTGAAGTTGAAGTCAGTCTTTCAGGGGTAAAGTATATAAGAGATTCTCTATGTACAGGCATTTATGTAGTTGCATAATAAGGGCATTGCTGAAAGCCCAGTCCTTCTCCCCAATGCCAGTCCAATAACTAGGACACTGTTTTCAGAAAAAGGACAAAGAAGGTTTATTGCTTTGGGAGCAAAGGAGAAACACAGGGGACTCTTGTTCCAAAGGCTGGGATTAGGTCCACAAGAATAAAGAGGGAACTCCTAAAGGGGTGATTCAAAGGCTACATTCCATGTGTTCTTTGTTGGAGTTGTGATATACTTGCCAATTTGGAAAAATAGTCATTTCTTAGATCTTCTGGTATCACCCCCAAAGTCTGGATACTTTGGTCCTGCGGTGGGTGTGTACTCAGGGACAGATAAAACTGCCTAGGATGGGGAAGAAAGGTAATCCTGTCTACCTGAAATTAGGGAGGGGAGAGATTATGGAGGAGCAGGAAGAGAGGAAGAGAAAGAAATTTGTCCATTTTAAAAATGAGTTGCAGTGACAGAGCAGCAAGGTTTTTTTTTTTTTTTTTTTTTTTTTTTTTTATTTTAGATCATTGTACACAAATGGAGTACAACTATCATTTCTCTGGTTGAACACAGTAGAATCCTACAATTTGCATATTTATACATATACATAGGGTATAGATGTTTGTCTCATTCTATTATCTTTCCTTCCCTGCCCTCTCCCCAGCCCTCATTTTCCTCTATACAATCCATCCCTTCTCCATTCTTCCCTTGTCTGCCTCCACCCCCACTATAGGTCATCAACCACTTATGAGAGAGATAATTCGACATTTGGTTTTTTGGGATTGGCTTATTTCACTTAACATGATCTTCTCCAATTCCATCCATTTACCTGCAAATGTCATAATTTTATTATTCTTTATCGCTTAATAATATTCCATTGTGTACATATATACCAGTTTCTTTATCCATTCCTCTATTGAAGAGCATCTAGGTTGGTTCCACAATCTAGCTATAGTGAATTGGGCTGTGTCAGCCCTACCAAAAAGTATAGCTGAAAGGCTATAAAGGAAAGGTCATTGTGTGGGAATGCCTAATTATAATGATCACAAAAGATTCTAGAATCACGTTTGCCCTGAGTTTCTTTGAGCCTGATCTCATAGAACTACAAATCTTCCTAAACTACACTGATAAACTTGATCTGTTTTTCACTGATATGATTATGAGTTACTGTCTGTATGATTTTCAGAGACTGGCTAAAATACTAATTGCTTTTGTGCTAGTTGTTGGCAAAAATGTAATGCTTTGCTGTCTTGTTTATTGTTCTCTTGGCATGATGGCTGCCCTGTGGACACCTTGTCCGGTCACCTGCCATCTGCCACTGTGGACCTCTGAACTGCTCTGATGCTTAATGCCCTTAACTGTCCTCGTCCCACCTGACAGAGAACTAGGACTTTGGGTCACTTCTTCCAACTTCATCGTCATTCAGCAGGAAGCAACTTGGAGATGTCGTCACCAATTTTTCGTAGAAATCGACAGTAGGGAAATGTAACAATGGTCCACTCTATGGTTTGACTACCGCCCTTGCTGCTCTGTCACTGCAACTTATTTTTTAAATGGACATGTTTCTTTCTCTTCCACTCTCCCTACTCCTCCCTAATCTCTCCCCATCCCTAATCTCAGGGGAATCAGGATTACCTTTCTTCCCCATTTTAGGCAGATTTATATGTCCTTGAGTACACACCAATCATAGAAACAAAGTTATCCAGACTTTTGGGATGGTACCAGAAGACATCAGAAAGAACTATCTACCAAATTAACCAGTGAATTACAACTTTAACAAAGAACATGTGAAATGTAGCCTTTCAATCACTTCTTTAATAGCCCCCTGTTCCTGCTGATGGGAAGAATCACAGCCTTTGAGACAGGAATCTTCTATCTTTCTTCTATGTTAGCAAAGCAATAAACCTTCTTTTTCCTTTTTCTCAAAGCCATATCCTTGCTATTTGATTGGTATAAAAATACAGACTTAGTTTTTAGTAACACTTGCAAAATCTTGGAACTTAGTTGCTTTTATTTTTCCATTTGTTTCACTTCTGCCCTTTCAGTGAAACACTCCTAACCTAGCAGTGTTTCTGCTGATAAAATTTTTCTCAAGTTTTATTGGTCCCTGTGTATGTATGTCATGTGACCTTATATGACTTTAAAGAAAATTCTCCCTAGATAAACTCATCTGTATTCCTGAATTCTGCTGATTTGACTGAGGGGTTCCATGAATCACCTAATTTCTTCAGCAATAGCAAGTTTGTTTTGCAATGCATGTTGTCTTTTCTCCAGAGTGACATCCCTAATGGTTAATCTGCTACCTTTAACCTATTTAAAATGTGGATAGACTAAAAATTCCCTATTTCAAGGTATGGTTTGTTTTTATTTCAATTCTTTCTTTCCTCTTCAACTTCACTCTAAGCAGCCAAAAGAATCCAAGTAGTGTTCTAAAGAGTTTGGAAGTCTCCTCATCTCAATATTTAAATTTATTGCTCTATGTTCTTCTTTTCACACAACTATATAACGTCCCCTCATCTAAGATTCCTGCCATTATATAACTAATGTCCCAGTTTCTCTAGTTTTCCATAGCATGTTTCCCATTTCCTTCTGATTAACTATCAACTTGAATTCTACCAACATTCTATTTTAGACAACTTAAGTAGTATCTCAGATGATATAGACTGTCTTATTCTCCTCACTTCTTTCTGATACCTTATCAGCAGTTTTGTTAGCATCAATATGTCCATACATACGCTATAAATATCTATCTAAACTATGGTGATATGGTTTAATCAGCATGATTGGAAAACATTATCATTAAATTATCTGACCATTATTCATATAATAGACAATATCATGACCTTAGTGAAAAGGAAAGGACTTATCACCTTTCTATAACAACTGGTGAAAAAATTACATTTTTATAAGAATAATATATAATTATGAAAATGGTCAGTTGTAAATTCCTTTTTTACCTGCTATTTTGGAAAACAACCCTGAGTCTTATGTGTATGTTTATGCAGGAAGACTACTTTTGGATATGTGTATGTATATGCATAAACTTTTCTGTTGAGGAACTATTACATTGTTGAGACTAAAATACTTTAATATAGTGTACTATTAAATATCCATTCATATTTATGTTATAGCCTATCTTTCTGCTTCTCCAAAACTCTATTTCTTCTGTATGAAGAAATCTAGCTAACAGAAACTCTATGTCCTGCATTGTATTTCCCACCACTTACTTACCTGTGAAGGAAGGCCCACTTTACTACTCTGAGTACATCCCAATAGTTCTTCCTCTGTAATAGAATATCTCAGATAGCCCTACAAATTATAGTTCAGTGGATTTTTAAACCTATCCAGTTTAGTTCCAAAAGGTCATATATACTTTATATATTATTTTCATGGTTATCTGCAGGATCAGTCAGAATGTCACAATAATTAGTTTCTTAGTTTTGGTAGCTGGCCAAGGAAAGGCATTTTAAAATTATCCATTAATTCATTCAACATTTAAATATTTAGCAACTACTATAAACCTGCCATCATATAAACATTGGAGGTATTTTACTGAACAAATACACAAAAATCCCTGATGTCTGCTGGGCCCCATTGGTGCATTCCTTTAATCCCGTGACTCTGGAGCCTAAGGCTGAAGAACCAAAAGTGAAGGCCTTTCTTAAGAAATTAGTGTGATCCTGACCCCCAAAAAAAAAAAAAAAAAAAGAAAGAAAGAAAGAAAAGAAAAAAGAAAAAAAATTAAATGGATAGATGTTACAGGGCTGGGACTTTCCAGGAAACTGAGGCAGCACAAAGATTCTTCCTTCAAACTCCAATCTTGCAATCAAGTCAGAATGATTTCAAACCTGTCACTCAAAGTAACAAGCATGAGTTTATTAGAAGGGATAGAAAAGGGGATACTCTCAAAGGAGAGAGTGAGTTGTCTCAAAGAGAAGGTGAACTACATGCCTTTCCTGCCCTCTAGCTTTACTGGGGACCCAGGGAAGTTTCCAGAGACTACCACCCAGGTCCGCTTCTTGTCTTCTGACTGACACAGCAGGAAGACAACAGATATTCAGTCCCTCTTGCAATGATCACTCTAGGTTACTTTGCCCATGCTCACCAGTAGTTTTGTTGTTTTGTTTTGTTTTGTCTTGTTTTGTCCTAATTAGTTGTACATGACAGTAGAATGCATTTATCCATTTTGATAGATCATCCATAAATAGAGTGTATTCTCTCATTTTTCTGATTATACATATGGCAGGACCATATCAGTCATGCAGTTGTACATGTACATGAGGTAATAAAGTCTGTTTCACTCTCCTACCATTCCTTCCCCCATACCCTTTCCCCTCCCTTCACTCTCCTCTACCTAATATAAAGTAACTCTATTCTTCCCTATCTGTTCTTACAGATTTTATGGTTAGAGGGGATTATCCTTATTTTCCCTGAGTTCCAGGATCTGGTCTGTGTAAGGGTCACAAAAATCCCCCCTTTCAGGGTAACTTGTATTCCTATTGACATTAACTTGGGCCTGCATTTCTAACAGTTTGTAGGAAAATGACATAAGCCAGGCAGGGCTGCAGGTAAATTGCTTCTTGGAGAAAATAGCATGTGCAGGTCAGCACAGTGCATCCATTTTATGGAATCCTTCCCTTAAACTCATGTTCCACCATTGGCATCTCTCTATAGCATCCCTATCATTGGGATGCAGGTCAATGGTAAAGGATTATGAGTTCTATTCCCAATACCCCCCCCCAAAAAAAAGAATCCTTGGAATCATAGAATCATAGATCCTTGTATTGAGGCATAGAGATATCATAAGTAATTTAATTACATAGTATTTTAGGGGATTATAATGTAATGCAAAAAATCTTAGAGTAGAACACACATAAGAAAACAGTGAGATTTACAATGAAATGCAATGGTCAGGAAAGGTTTTATTGAAAAGAGAATCTTAGAACACATAAAGGACTTGGACTACAATACTATGCAAATAATATAAATATTCATATGAAAGCTATTTCATGTAGAATGGCAAACTGGTGATAAAGAACTAATACGTTGTAGTCATGATCGAAGGAATAATATCTGGCAGGTCATTACAATATTTTGGAAATTTTTTTAGTTCAGTAATTTAACTTTCTTCCTGACCACACTGTAATTATTATATGGAAATGCAGAATCTTTTGTTAACCTAGTCCACAAAGATGTTAAGGACAAATGGAAGACCTAATAATCCATGTTTCAAGAGGAAAAAATCATACTTAAATTCGTGGCGCATTCTCTTTCCGCTCACATCACTAATTCATTAGCCTTCAGTAGCTGTACCTTATGATTTCTCCCCATGGAGATCAATCTGATTTCAGAATATAGAACAAGAGAAAAGAACCATGGAGTCCATCTGCTAAAACTTATTTGTAGGAAAGAAACCAAAACAACATGAAAGGAATGCAAATGCTCTGGGGTTTTCTGTCTGTGGAATGTCCGGGTGCCTGAAGAATAACAAATGAGGTGAATGGTTTGTGCTTTTTCTTGAGAAGAGTTTCCTAAGCTAGGAAGTAGCATGATTTACCTTTTTAAACCCACTCTGACTGCTCCATAGAGAGTACATCCCTCATATGGTTAAGAGAAGTTATTTGCCAATTTGTATCTAGATCTTTAAAATAATTACCAATAAAGAAATAATTCCATTTTCAGAAATCTTTTTCCTAAGGGAGCAACAAGAGATTATTTTAAATTATTGAAGAATTACTATTCCAAATGTTATTTTAATAGTGAGACTATAGAAAAGACAAAATATCTTTTAATGGAAGAAAGATTAACAATAAAATTCTTAAAAATTGAGGTATTTCATAGATATTTAAAACTATAGTCTCAAGGAATATATAAAAGAATGGGAAAATGGTCGTGAAAAATATTGCAAGTTCTGCATATATAAACCATAATATGCATATACATGCAAATATACTTCTACATGTATTTGTGTATATATTTATGTAGTTATGTAGATTTATGCATGAATACATACATATACAAAACATTTTTTTCTCTCCACATAAATGAACACACACACAAACATATAAAGAAAGTCACATGTACACACAGAAAATAATATAGGTTATGTTAATATAAAAATACAGTTTTAATTAGGGTACATAGTTATAGATAGCTTCAGAGTTTAAATTTTAGTATGCTTTCTCTAAGTATGAATTATACTATAACGAGGAAAAAATTTAAACAAACCAATGTCAAATGTCCTCACAAGAATCATTATTTTAACTGTTTGTTTTTAGTTTTCTCTGATGTCACATTTATATTGTCACCTGATTAACAGCAAAAATGGGATTCATCATCAACATAAGTACTAGTGGCCTCTGGTCAAAACTCTTCTCTTTTTGATAATAAACATATCTATGAAATATAATTAATATGACATTAAATTATAAAAACTGTGATGTATAAATTCTTACAGTTAGGACTTATTTAAAAAGCAACATATAAGAAAAATATATTCTTCTAAGTAGGGATGTTGAGAATGCAGACACTGGATGTTTAGTTCCCATAACCCATCACATACTGTGCAGGGAGATTTATATATCTTTGCTTTAAAGTAGGGAAAATATTTAAATGCAATAGAAATACTATCTATTTAAAATTTAGCAACAGATCAAACATAGATTTTAAAATACATTTTATTTCTGCCTAAGATTCATGAAATAATCAAGGGGAAGAAAGTTGTTTCCACTCTGATCCTTGTTTTTGCAATGTATGTATCTGCATTTCATTTTCACCTGATTGGCTTATAGCTGGCATTAATTTTTTAATAAAATATTTTAGAAGCTTTAAGAAGTCAGCCAAATACTGTTGGATTTCCACAAAGTCAATGAATTTTTTTGTATGGTAGTAGTGAAGCTAAAAGATACCTGATAAGCTAACATATGGGACACGAATTATATCTCATTCATACATAGAAAAGAAAGATTTCCAAAAGCGTGTTTGTACACCTAGGAAATCAGTACAGCTGGACTTCAGGTCTTGCTCTTACAATATTTCTTTGTGTAACCTTGGCAAAACCATGATTGTCTCTGGGCTTTATTTATTCATCTCTCAAGAGGGAATAGATCTGTGTGGCTCACTTATCTCTCAAGGTATTATTTGCCTCACATAGAGTAAGGGCTCTTAGATGCTATTCATCAATTCAGTCACAGGGATGAATTTTCGTTAGAAAACTCATCCAGTTTACCACCACTGCCACCATTAACAATAGTATCTTTATAAATTATGAAGGACTCAGAAGGGGACACAAGACTGAAGGCTCTTCTGGCTCTGGGGACTGGGGTCTTCATTAGATTTTTAAAAGGAGCCTCATTTCAAACTTTCCACAGATCCATTGCTGTATTTTATATCTCTTGTCAGTGTGAGAAAATGTAAAAGCTCAGAAAAATTGAGTCAATTTCCAGAGCCACATAACCAAGAATGGTGGAGTAAGGATTTTAGCTTACCTTGCTTTTCTATGATGAAAGCTGAGAATATATACCTGGATAATGGTTTCTCCATTTTACTCATTTCTTTTTGGTCTCAAAAATCATCTAAAACCAAAAATTCCAGGAAATTTATTTACTCTTAATCACAATTATATTTTTCAGTTGAAAACCATTGACATGAAGGTACTGATTTAAAAAACATAGGATTAACTTTTTGACATAAATTGTATATATTTTAAATTTTAGGATCATGTGTCAGTATCAGTGGAAAAACTAAATTCAGCAGGAATGGTTGTCTTAATGATAGTGGAAGATACAGTCCAAGGGAAATATTTTCCTCTCCTTCAGAATATTCTTTCAGCTTTCCTTGTGACTTTATAGTAAGAGAGGAAAAAACGTTTAATTATGGCTACATTACTATGTATTTTAGATAAATCAAAACTAAGGAAAATTATTTGCTTAGATATTCAATTTATTCATTCTTTGTAGGTTCTCATCACTTTAATAGAAAAAAATTGAAGATTTAAACAAATAGCTTATTCTTGTCTTAGTAATGCAGGTTCTTTTTTTCATTGTTATGGCATCATCCCTTTCTCTCTCTCCCGAATTGTTCCATTGTGACTTCTTTAATTTTATGGTATGGATCTTCAGGTGCTTTGTAAAAACTACATTTCCTTTCATTTTTATTTTGCCTTTTAGCCATTTTAGTCAATTAGGAAGCTTAAGCAAAACAGCATTGGATTTTAGGAACACATTAGAGAGGTTCCGTTTTACTTTCCAAAGATCCTGGTTACATATCTAATGTCATAATATCACATCTTAATGGAAATAAATAACATCTTTGCAAATGGAAAGTCCAAAGGAAATAATTTTCCCTCACTATTACATGATAATTATAAAGAACATGCCTCATGTACTTTCCTACTATTGGTGATGAGATTTGAAAAGTTAGATGAATGAAAAGAGGCCAATTAGCATCTGAAAAGAAGCAAATATTAAACAATTGGATAAAATATTAATTTGAGTAATAGAATAACTGCATATTTAATCATCTGTGAGGCAAAATTTTATAATATGAACACTAGATATCATTATAGTTGTAAGTTTAATTGCTAAAAGATGCAGTAAAATGAAAGCGCTGAGATAGTTTCAGAAATTGTAAATGGTTTTAAATTTCCAACAATTAACTTGGTAAGATATAGTTATAATCATATATTTTTTTAATTTTTTCAGTATTGTGGATTAAATCTAAAGACACTTTAAAACTGAGCTACATCACCAACCCATGTTTATTTTTTATTTTGAAATGGGGTCCTGCTAAATTGCCAAGGCTGGTATTGAACTTTTGATCCTCCTGCCTCATCCTCCCAAGTTGCTGAGATGACAAGATTTTGCAACTGCAACTGGTCTCTGATGTTTATGCACCCTGAGATTTTGTAGTGTATGCTTCTGAGTTCATAAAAACACAGAGAAAGTAAAAATTTTACTCACACACAAAACAATCAGTTGATGCACTAATCATGATTTAAATAGAGTAGAAAAAAACTGGAAATCAGTGAAGTACACAATGATACTGAAAACAATTCTGAAATGGCACATCAATGCAAATGATTATTATCTTGGCATTACATGTATAACCCAAATGGAAAAAAATAGAACAATAACATGAAATATTTAAAATGTAATGTAAATTATGAAATAATTTCATATTCATTCAAAGGTTACCATAGTATTTCTTAATTTTCCTTTATGACTCAACCTGAAGATTGTGAATGAAATTCTAACTACTCCACAGCTTTGTTATGGAATTAAATGTGGTATCACAATGAACAGTGGAAAGTTCATGATAAGCCTTCAATATCTGTTATTATTGCCGTTATGGTTGTGAAATCAAGTAAGTCAATTGACTTTTGCAATTACTGTTAATGTTTTATAAAATTTAGTGACTATTGAAGGTTATTTTTAGGTGACCTTAAGAAGTCTCTTTCTCAATTCTACTTATTAGGTAGTGTGTTCTAATGAAATACAATGTTCTGCTTCAATTCTCTTCATAGAAACATTTATTGGTAAGAAAACTTCAATACAGACACTCAACAATTAAACAACATCATTTTATAATCCTAATAAAGTTTGAATTGTCTGTCTTGTCAGTGCTACAAAAAATATTCTGCAGGGAAGTTTCTTTTGAAGCAGATACAGCAATATTTAATGAAAAGTAAGGGTAATGTTATGGTCCAGCAATACCCTCGGGACACAAGACCAAATCTGAGCTCTACGCCAAAAGCTACAGTTGAAGAATATAGGCTGATAATGAGATTTTGACTGAAGCAGAGATGCCAATACATTTCTACATTTCTCCAAGAAAACAGTTGTTTCTAATTGCTCATAGTAATTTGTAAATAGTCCAGTCCATACAGCCATACTGAAGCACTTTTCAGTACACCATCACAGGACTCTGATTGGAGAACTTCAAATGTCAATCACTTAAAATGTAGATTTGAACACACACAGACACCTCCACACACATTAAAATACTTTTCTCAAGTGTTATAAATAAAATTACAGATGATATAATAATTATAATCATTATTACTATTTACAACAAAAGGTTTTTATACCAACTCCTAGGTGGGAATGAATGAGTGTACTTGATAGTAAAGAAAATAATGACATTAATGACTTCTAAAGAATGTTTGAGCCAGGTGTGGTGATACATGCCTGTAATTTCAGTGACTCTGGGGACTGAGGCAGGAGAATTGCAAGTTCAAGGCCTCAGCAATGTAGTGAGGCCCTAAGCAACTTAGTGAGATCCTGTCTCAAAATTAAACTTAAAAAAAGGGGAAATGGGGATTAAATGCCCTTGGGTTCAATCTCTGGTACTAAAAGTCAGCTCCTATAATCACTTAATCAGATACGCTCCAGACACAATGATACAGATTTCTCCTATAGGAATTCTTGTATAAGATTCCCCTAAATTTCAATTGTATGTGGAATTGTATAGTGACTAATTGGAACCAGAGTATGTTGGTCAATATAAATTTGTCATAGAGAATCACTTTTTATTTTAAATAAAAGATTAAATTCCAATATAACTGAGATCTGTTGTAGTGAAAGTTATGTAAAAAGTCCTAGAAAAAAAATGGAAAGAATCTGTAGAGTATCATTATGCATATTTTAATTTAATATAAATTGATTTTACATATGCTTTGATTATATAAGGTATATGTTTATATTGATTATAATTCTATAGGGTAAGATCAATCATTTTTATAATTATTTCAAGTGATTTTTGATCATATTGATTTAAATAACTTCTTTCATATTAGGAGAGAGAGATGCGTCTTTAATTATCCTCCAGTGTCAGGTCATAAGCCTACTCTTTGCAGAACACTGTTATCTCAGCCTTTTCCTCTTTGATTCTGTCTCTTACTATCCCTGCCCTTTCTCAGTTAGGATGAGAACAGTGACCTTCAATAGGCTTATCCAGGGAGATTAATTTTAATCGTTGTGTGAGGGTATTCTGCAACTGAACAAATTTACTTTGTCCTACTTTGTCTTTTGTCTCTTTTGGGTCCAGGTACTTTACCTGTTATCTAGGGATGAGATGCAAAGAAAGGGGTGGGTAATTTCAGATGTCAGCATCTATGTGAAGTGTTTTCTGCCCCATAAGCTGTTCAATTCCATTCCTCCATCACCCTTTTAATATTATTGCAATCTGAGGCTAATTCCAATGATTTGGATAAAGAAATTTGGGGTAGACTTTTCCTTTAAGTACTTAACCTTTGGGTTATTAAAAATGTTTTGAAACATAGGTCACTTTCTACTATAAAACATAGAAATATCTGCTGCATCCAGACCAGAGAACTTTTTTTTCTGTGGTGTACATGAACTCATGTGTGAACTGTTTCCTGGGTTTATCATCAGTCATACCTTCAAAGTAAATCATATTTATTAAGAGCACAGGGATGAGGACAGACTCTCGTTTGCTAGTTCTCTGCATCAGTAGGGTCAGGGTCACCTTTTATCATCAGTATTCTCATCTGCCAATTAGTTATAATAATAATGACATTTTCTTAGGATCATCATTAAGATTAAATGGGATAACGCATATTAACTGCTTAGCATCTGGTAGATTTTTATATTAAATTTTGTTCTGATTTTATTTAACAAATTGAAGACATGTTTATGTATAGTAATAAAATTAAAAATTTCAGGGAAAATCGTGCATTAACATGTATTTGTAGTTTATTCACTCCAGAATTCTTGTGTGTATTTGTAACTTTATCTGTGACAGAAGAAAGTAGTCAAGATTGACATGTTTCACTGACACAGGATACAGAAAGATGCTCTGATGGTATTTAGACCTTAAAGTCTTAATAATAAAATGTAAAAAAGTGGATTAATAATTTGTAGTAATTTATTTTCAGCAGGAAGTGGTTAACAGACAAAATTAAAAAAAAATAAAATTGACTTCCATGATTATGAATTATATTGTCCAGACTAATGGTGATAAAGATATCTCATTAAATGAATGGTCTCATAAAACTTAAGGTCATTAAAGAAGTCATTCAAATGGAAACTTCTATGTCTATTTATATGGTTAATGTTACAATTTTGTCATTACATGTTATACTTTCAAAACAGATATTAAAAACAAATAAATGGGTTATACTCTTTGTACTCATGAATCTAAAATTCACATCATGGTACTAGAACCCCAATTCTAAGCAAAGATGGAAAGCACACTGTTGCATCTATTATGGATTGATGTATGTTGAAGTTCTAACTTGTGCTACTGAGAACATAAGCTTTTTGGAAGTATGAACTCTGCAGATGTAATTAGTTAAGATGAAGACACATTGGATAGGAATTCTTATAAGCAGTGGACATCTAGACACAGAGCCTCACACATGCAGAGTGCCATCTCGGACTGACACTATCCTATCATAAGCCAAGAAATGTCCAGAAACTAGAAAAGAGACTTGGAATAGATACTTCTCTTCTACAGAGAAAGCATGCCCTTAGATTTCTTGATCTTAGGAACTGTGACCTTAGATTTCTCACCTCTAAAACTGAGAAACAGAAAATCTGTTGCATATTCCACTTAATTTGTGGTATTTGTAACAACAACATTCTTAGCAAATTACTACACTATCTCAGCACCTCATTAGCATTTCTACTTCAACACAATGTTACACTCTATAACATGTTTCTCTGCTAATAACTCTGGAAAACATGATGCTTTACTCATTTTAAAATTCAAATATAATCTGCATCTATAAAGGCATTTAAAAAATAGTTTAACTCAAATTTCTCTAAATAAAAATGATGTGAAAAAATTTTGCAAGGCAAACACAATGTTAAATAGGACAACCAGAGATGAAAACATACCTGCAGCTGAACAGGGAGGAGAGCGGTAAGAAGGAGCTCATTGTTCCCCTCCTTAGAAGAGGATAGAAAGCAGGATAGTGGAACCCACTAAAAACCCACCCCTCAATTTTCTGACAGTGAAAATAAGATGTATAAACTTGACGTGAAGCCCAATTTTTTGTACCCTGTCTAATGAGGTTTAATTAAGGTTGTTTTATAGGTAGAAAAGCTGAAATTTGGTGAGGTTCAGGTGAGGTTTTGGAAATATGGCACATGGCTTCATGATCCTTGACTCCTCTCTCATGTGCTTTGGAATTATTGTAACTGTAATTGTTTCTGTACTTATATTTTGCCAAGACATTCCTATAACTACCTATTAATTACATACATAGTGTATCAACATTAGGAACCCCATATTCATATTTATCACAGATTGGTGCATCTACTTTTATATTTTTCTAGTAGATTTTTTGAAAGTATCTTCAGCAGATGAATCATTTTATAAATACCACAGTGAGACACAACTTGGCTCAGATCAGTTCTTAGAGTTTACATCAATACTACATTATTTATTTATTTATATAATTTTATGTATTTTATAATATTAATATTATTTTATTAATAATATTTATCAATATTATTTTTAAAAAATTCTCATTGAAAGAATAAATCCAAATTTGTAGCTGGATAGATTGAGATTGAGAAAGATTAAAATTTACCAAAATCACAGATCTTGTCATTGAACCATCTCAGGTTTAAACCAATCTACTGTTGAAGCTCAAACAACAATGTGTACATTTATATAATCTGAGTGAACAATTTCAGCCATGTGGAAAGTAAAAAAAAAGTACTTTAAATACATTGTTGAACACCCATGAGACTACTATTCAGTTTTTATAGTTTTCATCATTCTGTGGCTCTACTTTTGTCTGTTTTTACTAAACCCCATCTGCTTCACCTGTTTATTTTAAAATAATGTTAAACTTTAGTGAAACAATGCAGAGCCATTTCACAAATTAATGTGAATCAAAAATTGTGTTTTATTTAGGTATACTTGGGAGAATATATTAAGATGTTTGGTACCTTGAGGCATCAGGAAAGCACCAGTCATCTTGACTGATGCTGTTCCTTACCCATAACAGGGCAGGTGTTTTTCTGTAGACATCAGTCATCTCATATAATTTATTCTGAAAAGATTATACCCTCACTAGATGTCTGCGTGAGAGTGTGAGAGTACATGCTACAGTTATTTATACAAAGTGATTGTTTATACCTAATCTGCAAACTTAGATAATTTCATGGGGCTTCTGATTAAAGTAAATGTATCACTGTGGTTTTAATGTGACTAGAAAGATGAATTTTCTTTATTCAAAACCATGCTGATGGGGGAAAAAAACATTTGAATGACTTTTTGCCACCCAATAATTCCCAATATTTGATTTTGAATGCATATCTATTTTCATATCTTGCAATCATAATTGACTGTTGTGATACAAAATCAGATGATTCCTCAACAATTGAATGCTCCATAAACCAGGAAACTTCCATGAGCACATAGTGTACATGCTAAGAAATGTTCCTACCATAATAAATTTGATCCAATTTATGTGCACCTTGAAGATGTGATTCAAAGAGTGTTGCATTTGAATAAAGATTACTATTTTTGGATTTTAAGAATAATACACTTTTCATATTAATAAGTCATGCAAGAAATATTATTATGAATCTTTATGCACATAACAACATGATTTTTAATTACATGTTATAAAAATTGAAAGAACGGCAAGGAATAAATGAACAAATCTAAAGTTGTGGGGGAGATATTTAACATGTACTTTTCAGAAGCTGAAAAATAAAGTAGGTCAAAAAAGTATTGTGTCTATAAGAATATTTGAATAAAATAATAAAAGAGTTTGGTGTAATAAAAATAAAAGAATAATCCACTAGCCAGATGCAGGGGTGCATGTGTGTAATTCTACTACTTGTAAGACTTGGGCAGAAGGGTCAAAAATTCAACTCTAGTATAGATAACATGGCAAGACTCATCTCAAAACCAAAAGCAGAACCAAAAAATAATGATACATTTATCTTTCACAACCCATTATCCTGTCACCAGTCTTACACAGTGAAAAAAAAATTTGCAACTGATCACATTAAATGTGATATATAATTAGCAAACTCCTTAACATATTATTAGTATAATATTTGTACCATAGATAAAATGCATTACCCTCTAACTTACACCCAGGGACTATGCTATGTTCTCTGTATTTTTCTTCCTAAATCATACTTCTGATCAAGATTCTGATCCTGCTTCTAAAAATCTGTCTTCACATTGCCTACTAAATCATCATGCACCATGATATTTTATCTACGCTGAGCCAACGTGAATAAAAAAATTAAGTGAAGATGGGATGATTTTGGTCATATGGAATTTATATTCCTTTCTTTCCCCTGTCTCCTTTCCATATTTGCATTATCATATAAAATATAAAACATATTTAGTAATTCAAAGCAAAGTACTAGAAGTCATAGAAGGAACGTGAAATTTATGCTATTAATTAAATTTGAGTTATACAAATGTATGGAAATGCCTCTTTCCTGAAAGTCAATATTTCTAATATTCAGCTCTACCCATGGTTTTTGCAGCCAGCCATTACCTTTGTGAACAGGCTGCAGGTATTCCCTCATGTGTGGAAGCACATCAACTCAATAGATCAAGCACTTATCAGTGGCCTACAGTTCTACAAACCCCTGCTACCACTGTGTTTTTTGATGCTATTTATCTACACAATTTCATCAAGCCTGATGCCCAGGTTAAGAGAAAAGTGAAAAGTTAAACTGTATGACCCAAAGAACATTTTAAAAATCTTTTATCTTGAAATAGAAATTTAGCAATTTTCTTTCCCAGTCAAAAAAGAAAAGGAAAAGAAATATGTATTGGTTTTCCTGGAGTAGTTATCAGAAACACAAACAAATAATTTATGTGTCAGTGAAGGATCTGATAAATAATAGTAGAGTCATTTTACCTATATGACAAATAGCTCAATTTAGGAAATTGTTCTCAACTAGAGATAATTTTTTCTGCATTAAAGACCCCATGTCTATTTTATAGAAGCTCTAAGAATTTGATTGTGCTAAGAAGCTAAGATAGGCTGAATTTAAATAATGGATCTGTCAGTCAATAGTGTCACCTTGGACAAAGTATATAAACCTTTCTGATTTATATCCTAACTGAATGTCTAGGAAATGAATGACTCAGATAACATGTGTCAGCCTCCCAGCAGGAAGTTCTACCTGACATCTTTTGGTGTCAACCAAAAGCTCACAGTGACTCTCTGTCTTTGAGAAGATCACCCCATGGGAAGGATCCTGAAAACTAAGACCCCACACCCAAAGACAAAGACAATTGTGTAGCTCCTGGCAAAGGTTTTCCATGACTTCTAAAAATTCGAATGTCAGTGACATTAGGGAAAAAGACAGGTATGAATTTTTTATGTATTGAGCAGTAGGTAAAGTCTACTTACCAAATAAATAAATAAAACAGAATAAGGAAAACAAAATATATCAAGAATGAAACAGCTCAAAGAGTAAAACTGATCAAAAAGAGAGAGAGAAAGCATTGCCCAGAGCAATTCCAGCCTCTGCTTTTAATGCAATTTAGGAGCCTAAACATAGTCTCTCCATTTTATTTAAGTACCTTATCAATAAATTTGCTGGTCTCAAACAAATGTCCAGAATATGTTAATTAGTCAAAATATGTCAATACAAATACTGCTTCGTTGACAAATATTTTATTAAATCATTTACTATATGAAACAAATGCACATAAAACACACATATGTATATGTAACATTAGTGACTAAAAGAGCAATGAACCAGAATTTAATCTTACTTATTAAAAAGAAAAGAAATAATTATTTTAAATAATCAAAGTCATATAAAAACAAAATATTTATTGACCAAGAGTAAATACAAAAACCAGATACTAATTTTCATTTTTAAAAAATGAATTGGACCCACAGATGCTTAATTGAGCCACATTCCCAGACTTTTTTATTTTTTATTTTGAGACAGTGTCTGGCTAAGTTTTCAAGTCTGACCTTGAACTTAAGATCTTCCTCTCCCTACTCCCAAAATACTAGGATTAGGGTGTGTGCCACTGTGGTCTGCAAAACAGACACTTTCAATGAAAAAGCAGAAGTAAAGAATAGGTGACTGTCTTCCTTAACCTTCAGGTTAAACTGGTTCTTTTTTGTATGGACATTAGTAGAATTCATTTAATTACAGTGAAAATCAGATATCCACTCATATTAAAGATAGGGGAAAACTTGGAGGTTCAGCCATATACTGCTTTTATGAACTATGGCAAAGTGGAGTTTTAATTTATTTTTTTAAATGTCAGACAATATGAACCAACATAAATAAATAGTCATTGTAAAGCATAATGGAAAATTTTGCTTCTGGGTAAATCTTAATAGAGTGTTGATTGAACAAGTATACTAAGGTCTAAGGAGTCTGTTAAGAGACTTTCCCTCAGAGAGACAGAAAGAAGCAAATCTTTCACCTTGGATTCCAAAAGACTGGATGTAAGTGCACTGCTAACTAAACAAACAAGTTCTTTTTAGCAAACATGGTTGAGAATCAAACAATATGCACATCTCTAGCACTTCTAAACTATAATTGATGTGGGAATACATGCAACATGAGTAATTATTTTCTTTTTCTCTTCACAGATGAATCACTGATGCCTATAGAAGTCCTTAGTACAAAGTGGCTTACTATAAACTCTTGAATAGCTATAATAAAAATAATTATTTTTGTGAGAAGAAAAGGCAAACTCTAAACCAAAACTAAGAATGTTGTTACAAATAGATATTTACTTTCTTATGTATGTATTAAATTAAGTTAGTGGTGAAGTCATGGTTGCCTTGAGAGACAATATCCCCCACATTTACTAATTTAAGCTTTAGTTTTCACTGGTTACCATTATAAATGTAAATTGAGACAAGACAATCACAAAAGGGAATACATAAACCTTAATTAGTGAATGGATAACAATCACTATAAAGCTATATATTCCTACTGAATGGAAATTCAAAGATAGGTCTTCATGAAAGAAACCACTGTATCTTAACTGGGAAGTAATATTGCAAACTATGCTGCTGGGGTAACCCTGGAGAGAACCACATTGATATGAGATAAAATTAGATCAGTTCCCAGAACAAACAGCTTCTGTTCTTGTTCATCATTACTACTAAATATCAAGACTCCGACAAGCAGAAAGTGATCAGACACAATTTTCTCATGTACATATGTGAAAACATATAACTGAATCCCATCATCATGTACACCCACCTGAATAGGGTCCTAATTTAAGTAAGATATATTCCATGTTTGTATAATTATATCTCAATGGTGTCTACTGTCATGTATAACTAAAAAGACTCAATTAAAAAAATGATCAGATTTATATATGTACTCTTGGTACTTTAATTACTACCTTCTGCCTCATTGACTCAATTTTCTTCATATATTAAACTATTTCATACTTCATATAGAGTTATCTTGAGAATTACATGATAGAATTAAAAGAAAAGTATATAAGATTATCTTTAAACCAAAATAACAGTTCCTCAAAAGTCAGTTCCCTGAGCCAGGCATGATGTGTACACATGTAATCCCAGTGATTCAGGGGCTGAGGAAGGAGGATTGAAAGTTTGAGGCCAACCTCAGCAACTCAGTAAGATGCTTAGCAACTTAGTGGGATCTGTCTAAAAATAAAAAATATAAAAGGACTGTAGATGTAGCTCAGTGTTATAGCACCCAGGGTTCAATCCCCAGTATAAAAACAAACAAAATACCCTTCTTTTCCTATAAATTTCTTAATATAAATTATAGTAAAAAAAGGAGGAAAGAAAAGAAGTGCAAAATCTAAGGAAAATCTTGATCAATAAATTGGAAGAAAATATTAAGTTTGAGAGACCAAGGGACCTGGGTTGGGCTTTTAGTTTTGGTACTGACTAGGCTGGTCAAAAACATAACACAACCACACTGGGGCAGCCCGCCTCATGTGGAAGTTTCAGATTTCCAATAATATTGTGCTAAATTACGCCACTACTTCCCTTACCACATACCTCTTTTCACTACCACCAACCAAGGAATAAGGTAAAATAGAATGATTGCCATCCAGTTGGTTGTTTAGATAAAAGTATCCTTTTTCCTAATGTCAGTAAGATTGGGCTATTGGTTGCATGCATTCAGCAAGGTCACTCATGCCAGACTAAAAAGTCTATGCTACTATATTAAACTTAATTTCATTAATCTGAATGTCTTCTTCCACATGGATGGCTTTTATCACAGCTAAAATTTAATTTTTCACAAATTTAAGTGAAACTTTATGATAAGGGCAAAAGGTAGCCACTTGTCAGGACCCCTTAACTGGAGAATCTTTTGTTTATGTAAGTCTAGATCTTCCACATTTAATGCCAATTAAATTTGGGCTACATTGAGACACATTCATATATCAATGATATTGATAAGGTATCAAGAAATTTCTTCAATTTAAATATAAATTTCCAATTCAAATCTAAATCAAATTAAAAATTTTAAGATTTTAAAGAATAAAAATTGTGCAGGTAATTAAAAGAGAAAGCTTTTGCTAAACTTTTTTTTTTTGATGAATGTCATGGTGCTGTAAGGCTGCAATAATTAAAATAATTTCAGTACTGTTTAAATGATAACTAAATGAAAATGTGATTCATAGAAGAATAATAAATAAAGCTAGTTCTTCCCTCTGGAAAACAGTGATGACAAAAGAATATTATGTCCTATTCCTTTGGTAAAAATATAATTTAAAGAATTTTTATGGTTCTTCAATTCAAAATTTGAATACAATCTTTAAAACATGAATACAAAATGACTTAAACATTGTTACGATTTGATTCTGAACTGAGGTCTAGTGCCAAAGTCAGTTGTAGCTGGGATAATCAAAGATTATAATTACTGAGTCTTAAAAGTCATGGGGCTTTGAAATTATTGCTAGACTCTGAGCTATTTTAGAATAGCTTCAACAAAATGATGAATATATTTGCATAGTAGTTGTAGCTTGATAATGAAATTATCAAGAGAGATGCAGTTTTATGTGGTAAATTGGCAATATTTTTCCAAAAGCTGTGCAACCACCATAATAATGAAGCTTTTTCTTTTTCAAGAGAGAAATATTTTCTGAACACTTCCATGTACAAAATATGTGGAATCATTTTCAAGTAATGAATATTCATATTAAACATTCATAGAGGTAGTTTATTTGTGTTTCATTCATTTACTAATCTCCATCCCTTAACAATTTTACTCTCCATATTTAAACATAGTAATTTCCTTAGAAAAGTATCATTACTTGATTTTAAAGTCTAGGGGATGAATCTAATAATTTAAGCTCTTATTCTTTCAACCTGGAAGTAATTAGAAAATTTCACCTGATAAAATAGCTCTGATTTATAGGGCACTGATTCTCTACTGTTTTTAGTATTCCTTTGAAAATCTCAGGAAGACTACATTCTTTACTGAGAACATATTTTGCTGTTTTTTCCAAATTCATTTTTGTCATTTGTTCTTTCTAGTTAAACATCACAGTACTGTCTATTTTGACATATTTATGCAAACAAGGATCATGTCATATTCTAATTAGGATCCCACTCTTATGGATGCACATGATGTGGAGAATCACTGTGCTAAATATTCATATATTTAGATAGGAAATCTACACTCTTTCACTGGAAAGTGACAACACTCAATACACACACACATAAATCCGCACACATAAATCCAATTGTTGTCATTTCTCTGAAATTTTAGAGAATTCTTTAGACTGCCAAAGATCTGAGTATGTCACCAGGATTTTACATGGTATATGGAAATATTTTTTACTGAAGCAGAAGAGTGTGTAGCCAGTGTGACTAAAACAACAGGCAGAAGATGAAGGCATTTGACAATCAGAAGGAGCCTGAGACACAAAAAATATTTCCACTTCAGTATCACGGGAGTCTAGAGAGGATTCCTCATTTTCTATTATTCAAAATGCACCAGAATTAGATAGAAAATGAAAACTTCAGAAATTTACTAAAGAAAGGTACATGTATGCATTTAATATATAAGTTGACATATTCTGCACCAGTTATCCCATATAGCAGATTGGATAAGAGCACAGAACCTGGGATACTAGACCCAATGCAAATGTTCTGTGATCCACATCTGAATTGTTCAGGCAACTGGCCATTATAAAAATATGCTTATTGGAGATTTGGAACGTGGCTAGAGCAACTAAGGAACAGAACTTTTAATCTATTATTTAATTTTTAATAATTGTTTAGGGCTTTATATATTTAAAGAAAAATTGCAAAATGGCATGAAGTACCAGCATATCCTATATCCCAGTTTTCCTTGCTATTAATATCTTACATTGTGATGGGACATTTGTTACAATTAATGAACTGATATTGATATATTGTTATTACCTAAAATCCATACTTTATTCAGATATACTTGGTTTTGCCTAATATTCTTTTCCTGTTCTGAGACTCCATCTAGGATACATACTACAATTAGTCACCATTTCTCCTTAGGTTACTCTTGGCTGTGAAAATGTGTAGATGATTTTATGTGCAACTTGAAAAACTCACAGTATACCCAGATATTTATCAAAATATTATTTCTGGGTGTGTCTGTGAGAGACATTCTTAAGATTAATATTTGAACTGGCAGACTGGATAAAGCAGATTTCCTTTCTCAGTGACAGTGGGCCACTTCTAATTTGCTGAAGGCCTGAATAGAGTAAAAGCCTAAGTAATGAAATTTCTTACCTCTTCATGTTTTTGAGTTTCAACATCAGTCTTCTTCCTTCAGATTCAGACTTGGATTGAAACCATACCACAAGTTCCGGTGGGACTCCTACTTGCCATATATATATATATATTGAACTTTTCAGACTGTATAACTGCATGAGCAAATTCTTATAGTAAGTATAAAAATGCAGTTGGTTCTGATTCTCTAGAGAACATGGAATAATACAGATAATTTCTAAGACGTTCTTTGGTTGTGATGGCCTTGACAGTTTTGAAGACTACTGCCATGTATTTTTTAGAATTTTCCTCTTGGTTGGGATTCGCTTAATATTTTCCTAACGATTATTAGATTATAGTTAGAAATATTTGGGGGGAAAGTCAATATAAAGGTCAAGTACTATATGTATCACTATTGAAATGATTTATCTCTGTTCATGTTGACTTTGATGAGCCTAGTTGAAGTAGTTTGTCCTATGTCCATGCAGCAAGGTTAAACTATTCTTTATTTCCATGCTGTAATGTTAGAAAATAAATCATTTTGTATAGCTCACACTTAAATGGAAAGATATGCTCAATCTTCCAGATGGCATTTTCTCCAAATTATTTAGAGGACTTCTGCAAAGACATTATTTCTTCTCCCCTGTTTATAGGTTTAATAATTTATTTTTATCAGTATAAACTCATGGATATTTATTTTACCTTTGAGTCAGAATAACATGATCTTTTATTTATACTGCTATTCAGATTGATTAAGCTTTGACCCCTGAGAGGTCTTATGCATGACTTCTACAACATAACACTGTCTTAATTCCCATTCCCTCCCTTTCATCCCAATGGCAGTAATGTCATTCATATCACAAATCCATGTGCTAAAATCACAGCATATCATTTCTATTACTACTCTCAATAGCTATCTTTTAGATAAAAAAATTAAAGAGAATAAAAGATTTTATTTTACTTTCGTTTATTCTTTTCTGACATCTTTTTTTTTTATTTATATAGATTGAAGTTATTGGCCTATATCAATCTCCTTTTCACTGAAGAAAATAAAGCATTTTTGTCAGGACAGTTCTGCTGGCAATGGATAAGGTCAGTTCTTTTAAAACATGGCAAAATTTGTTTCTCCATCACCTTGAAGAATGTTTTGATGCAATATGAAATTCTAGATTTGCAGTAATTAACTACTTTCAGCACTATAATTGTTTCCTTCTTCTTTATCTTTGTTTGCACATCTTATAAGGTAGAGTTTGATGCAATTCTTCTCCTTGACACTCATTAGAAAAGGTGTTTTCCCCAAACTTCTCTTATAACTTTCAATATTTCTTATTTATATTTAGATTTGTGCAGTTTGAATATGTTAAACTTAATTTTTAAACTATTTACAGGATTGTTGTAGTCTGAAATTACAAAACTATGTTTGGTGGTTCAGTCATCAACTATGAAAACTCTGGGCTATGAACTTCAAACACTGTTCTTCTCTATTCCATCTTTTTCTGTCTTATATTCTAATTACAACTATTTTGTATCATCTAATACGATCTTATAGTTCTAGGATATTCCATATTATTTGTCTTTAAAAGCAACTTTCCAAGAAATGTAAATAACACAGAATGCTCAATAAAACATTATAAAACAGTTGGGATTAAATGAAAATGGCAGATTGGAGTAAGGCAGCATTTCTTCTAGCTCAGATACCCAATTCTCAAGCAGCAGAAATATTCCTTCTCTCCACAGCTTAGAGAAGAAAATCCCGAGAGTGGAGGGGTAGTCTGCTCTAGCTGAACCACAGGTTGTTTAACTCATTAAATGGATTTTAAAAATGTGACCTTGAGTTTATCAGTCATTTGTGGTGAGCTGAACCAGGAGCCATCTTGGAACTACAGTGCAGTGGTGCCGAAGGGAACTGGAAACCCAGATCCACGAATTTCTGGCTAGGTCCAGTTAAACCCATCTAAGGCTAGAAAGACTTAACTGAGCCTAAAAAACCTGGGAGAAATCAGAAACTGAGAGCATTTCCCCTTAGTAAAGCTGGGAACAACAAAGCTTTCCTCAACCCTTTGAGTGCCATGGCTCACAGGAGTTCACAAGGCCAGCTATAGGGGATCAGGAGTTGAACGCATGGGTGTAAAGGCACTTGACTCTCACACTGCCTGGCCAGCCTGTCCCCAGCCAGCCTGGTCCTTGAAGGTTGCCCAATCCCCTGTGCCTGTCTGGTCCTAGCATGCCCAGCCTGACCAGTCCTGGACGTCCCAGCCCAACTGGTCAACCTGGCCCAAGGCCTCGCTTGCCCTGTTCATCATTTTGCTACCAGTCTCAGCCAGTGCTTTGCTACCTAGTCCACCACTTTGGTGGCTTAGCAATTGACCCCAGGAAATCAGAAAGGGCAGTATCCGAGACCAACAGGAGTGAAAGATGATACTCCCATGTCCCTGAGTGGAACTCTGGGGAGATTCCTGGGGTATGGTCTCCCAATGTAGGTCAGCATCTACCAGGCTCTAGAGGGACACTGATTCAACACTGCCAGCAACTTACCATGCAATAAGGAAACCAGAACCTTGGTAAACTTAAGTCCCTGCAACCAGGACTCCACCTATGGAAATTCCTCTCACAGAATCTAGTGACAAACACACCCTGGGAGTGAAACAGACAGCTCTTCCCATACCACCCCATGCCAATCTCCCAAGAAGGGAAATTGAAAAGTCTTAATCCCAACCAATTGATGAACAACACAATGAAAAGGAATGATGGAACAGCTCATGCCACATTTTCCCACTCTGAGTTCATATCTCAAGAAGAAACAAAAAGAAAATCAATTGGGTAAAGAGAGTGGACACATATGCTCACTGACTATTTTGTTCTCTGTAGTGGAAACGACTCCTTAACTTCTTAACTTTTCACCAAAATATTTTTCACTTTTTTTGTTGTTTTTTGTGTTTTGGTTTTTCTTTTATTTGAATGTGTACTGGTTAATTTAAGGACAGCTATTCATATTCTTATGTTTCTCCTAATTTTTAGACTTTTTTGATGTTTGTTTGTTTTGATGCTCTGTGTTTTGAGGTTTAGGGTTTTTGATTACAATATTTTTGTTTGTTTGTTTTTGGCATTGTCCTTGCCATAACTCTATATCTCTTGTCTCCCTCTCACTTTTTTCTACTGCTAACATACAAATTCTGCTCTCATTTTCACTGTTCCTTTAAATTTTTTCTTATATTTTAACAATACATGTGCCCTATTCACCCTTTGAAATTGCAAACATCTTTCTACCCACCTATCTCTTCCTCTTTTCTTCTACTCAACTCTGTCCTTAACACCTCTTAACACTAATTGATTTATATAACATTTGCCTCCACCAACAATGCTACCACAATAATTAGTATGGTGGAAGTAATAGGCGATACCTATTGTTTGGTTTTTTTATGCCAGACATAATTTATGAATATTTACTGTTTTTATTGATGGAAATTGTGTATTCTATTATTTCTGCATAATGTATCAATTAACACTGTAGATATCAAAATAGGAGCTAAGTACCTAATGCACTACTATATATTGTTTGCATAGGTTGTTCCAATCATTGTCCCCCCCCCAAATCTATGAGGTACATCGGGACAATACAAGCATATAAGTTAGATATTGTACAGCTTCACATCCATTCAGATAGATGGATCCATCACACAAACAATATGAGAAGGCAAGAAAATAAACCATCCCAACAACATAGAATATTTCAACAACAGACTCCACTGACACTAAAGTACCGGAAATGTCATAGATGGAATTGAGATATTTCATGGTTATACTGATCTACGAGATAAATGATGATGTAAGAAATGAAATCAGAGAGTAAGTGCAAGAAGTGAAAAATCACTTCAATAAGGAGATAGAGATTCTGAAGAAGACTCAGTCTGAAATCCTCAAAATGAAGGAATCAACAAATCAAGTTAAAAATACAAGGATAAGTATCATGGACAGACTAGACCATTTGGAATAGAATAGATTTGCAGGTCTCAAAGACAAGTATATAATCCTGAAATTAATGTTGACCATAGACAAAAGATGTTAAGAGATCATGAACAGAACTTCCAAGAAATATGGAATAACATTGAAAAAGCAAAATATGAGTCATTAGGATAGATGAAAGTTCTGAAATACAAACTAAAGGAGTGCATAGTCTTTTCAGTGAAATAATATCAGAAAATTCCACAAACCTTAAAAAGGAAATAGAAGCTGGGCATGGTGGCACATGCCTGTAATCCCAGTGGTTTGGGAAGCTGAGGCAGGAGAATCTTGAGTTCAAAACCAGTTGCAGCAACTGTGAGATATTAAGCAATTCAGTGAGACCCTGTCTCTAAATAAAATTCAAAATAGGCCTGGGGGTGTGACTCTGTGTTTGAGTGCCCCAAGTTCAATCCAAAGAACCCCCTCTCAAAAAGAAATGGAAATCAAATATAGGAAGCATATGGGACTTCAAATATACAAAATAATGATGGATTCACTCCAAGACACATTATTATGAAAATGCCTAACATACAGAAAAAGGATGGAATTTTAAAAGCAGCAAGAGAAAAATTACTAGTCACTTTTAGAGATAAACAAACCTATTTGGATTACATCTGATTTTTCATCTCAGAACCTAAAATCTAGTAGGTATTGGTATAATGTATGCCACGTTCTGAAAAGAAAAGGATGCCAATGAAGAATACTATGTCCAGCAAAATAAACCTTCAGATTTGAAGATTAAATAAAAACCTTTCAGGATACACAAAGGTTAAAAAATTCATACGTAGAAAGTTGGCACTACAAACTTACTGAACAAAATATTTCATAAACAAGAAATGGAGACTAAAAACGAAAACTAGCATAGGGAGAAACAACACTAGAAGAATAATCAATCAAAGGAGAATCTAATTAAACTTAAAAACTGAAATAAATGGAAATGACAGGAAATAAAAAGCGCCATTTACAATAACACTGAATGTAAATAATCTAAACTCATCAACCGAAAGAGGCTCCAGTTCAGTTCAAAAATCAAGACATAATGTTATGCTGTCACCAATAGACTTGAGTCATAGGCAAAAACATCCACTGAATGAGGTGTGAAAGGATGGTAAAAAAAAATTGTACTTCACAAGGTCCTTGTAAATAAGCAGGGGTTTCGATTCTTAGATAAAGTGGACTGCAAACCAAATTTGATCAGAAGAGACAAAAAAGACCATTTCATAAGGCTTAAAGGAACTAAAGAACAAGAAGAAATAACACTAATAAGTATTTATTCCCTAAATAATGAGGCACCTACATATATAAAACAAACACTCCTCAATATCAGAATCAAATAGATCATGACAGAATATTACTGGGTGACTTCAACACATTCCTCTCAACACTAGATAGATTATCCAAGCAAAAACTAAATAAAGAAGCTACAGAACTCAAATATATAACTAATAATCTAGACTTAACAGAAATATATAGGACATTTCATCCATCAATGAATTAAATACCTTCTTAGCAGGACATTGAACAAATTCTAAAATAGACCATATTTTAGGCCACAAATCAACTCCTACAAATACAAAAACATAGAGCTAATATTACATGTTAGCAGATCCTAATAAGATTAGAAAACAATGATAAGACAAAAAGTAGAAACTATCCTAAACCCTGGAGACTAAATAATTCACTATTGAAAAATGTTAATAATGAATATTGAATAATGCTAATGGATAGCAGAAGAAATGAGGGGTGAAAAAAATATTTGGAAGTAAAAACTCTAGTACTCTATGAAGGTGGTTCTTAGAGGGAAATCCATAGCACTGAGCTCATTAATTGAAAGAATAGAAAGACACTAAATAAAAAATGAAACAGTACATCTCAAGGTCATTGAAAAGAAGAACAAATTGGGGCTGGGGATGTAGCTCAGTTGGTAGAGTGCCTGGGTTCAATCCCCAGCACTGCCAAAAAAAAAAAAAAAAAAAAAAAAGAAGAAGAACAAATCAACACCCAAAATCAATAGAAGATAGGAAATATTCTAAATCAGAGTCAAACTCAATGAAATTGAGATTGAAAAATAATTTTTAAAAATTAACAACAAAAAAGTTGGTTCTTTAAAGAAATTGATAAATCCTTAGCCAAGCTAACCAAAAGAAAGGAATAAAAAAACCTGAAACTATTAAAATATATGGTGAAAATGGAAATGGCACCACAGGTACAACTGAAATACGGAAGAAAATAATCAGAAACTACTTTGAAAACTTATTGTCCAAAAAGATAGAAAATCTTAAAGTTATTGACAAATTCCTAGAGGCATATGATCTACCAAAATTGAACCAGGAGGACATAGAAAATTAAAACAGATCAATTTGAAGCAATTTGAACAGATCAATTTGACATCAAAGATGCCATCCAAAACCTACCAAAAAAGCAAAGCCCAGGACCAGATGGATTCTCAGCCAAGTTCTACCAGGCCTTCAAGGAAGAAATAATACAATCTGCTCAAACTATTCCATGAAATAGGAAAGGAGGAAACTCCTACACATACATTTTATGAAGCTAGTATAATTCTGATACCAAAATCTGACAGGCACATCAAGAAAATAAAACTTCCAACCCATATCCCTGATGAACTTAAATGCAAAATTTCTTAATAAAACACTGGCAAATTGCATTTAAAAAAAAAACACAATAAAAAAATTAGTGCAGCATAATCAAGTGGGATTCATCCCAGGGATGTAAGGTTGGTTCAACATATGAAAAACAATGAATATAATTCATCAAATAAATATACTTAAAGATGAGAACCACAGGATTATCTCAATAGATTCAGAAAAAGCATTTGAAAAATGAAGCATCTGTTCATTTTCAACATTGTAATATATAAGCTATAGATGGCCAACCCAAGGCCAACATCATTATAAATGGAGAAAAACTGAAAGCATTCCATCCAAAAAGAGGAAGAAGACAAAGATGCCCTCTTTAACCACTTCTTTTTAACAAAGTCCTCTTTTTTCTTTTATCTTTTTTTGTACACAAGTAGGGTACAACTTTTCATTTCTATGGATGTATACAACGTAGATTCATACAATTCATGTAATCTTACATATTCATATAACATGGTCCTTGAAATGATAGCTAGACCAATTAGGCAAAAGAAAAGAAATTAAAGAAATAAAAAGAGGAAAAGAAGAGCTCCACCTACCCCTACAGTAAAAACTATAGAACATTGAGTTCTATAGAGAAATTGAAGAAGACCTTAGAAAATGGAAAAAACTTCCATGTTCATGGATAGTAATCCCCTTAAAAATACCAATGACAATCTTCACATAACCAGGAAAAAAAGTCCTAAAATTCATTTGGAAGAATGAAAGACTCAATAGTCAAAGAAATCCTAAGAGAAAACAAATAATGCTAAAGGAATCCCAATACCTGACTTCAAATTATACTACAGAGCTATAGTAAGAAAAACTGAATGGTACTAGCATAAAATCAAATACATAGATAAATGGTGTAAAATGGAAGATACCAAGACCAATTCACATATTATCAGTCATCTTATTCTTGACAAAGCTGCCAAAAATGTGCATTAGAGAAAAGACAGTCTTTTTAATAAATGGTGCTGGAAAAACTGCTTATCCATGAGGAGAAGAAGGAAATTACACCCATTTCTCTCACCCCTCACAGAAATTAACTCACAATGGATCAAAGAACTAGAAATTAGATGAGAGATTGCACAACTACTAGCAGAAAATGTAGGTTTAAAATTCCAGAATATAGAAAATAATGGAAAATAATATAGAAAATAATATAGAATAATAGAAAATAATATAGAAAATAATTCTAGAAATAGAAATAATGGCAGTAGTTAATAAATGGAGTGTCATCAAATTAAAAAACTTTTGAACAGCAAAAGAAACAAGTAATAATGTGAATAGAAAATGTACAGAATAGGAGAAAATGTTTTCTAACAGTTCTTCTGACAGATGATTACTATCTAGAATATATAAAGAGCTCAAAAAACTTAATACCAAAAACCCAACTAACCCAATTAATAAGTAGGCACATGAAAACAGAGCATATTCAAAAGAAAAAAACAAAAATTGCCAACAAAAAATGTATGACAAAATGTTCAGCATCATGAGCAATTAGGGAAATTCAAATCAAAACTACATTGAGATTTCATCTCACACCTGTCAGAATGATAACAATAATAAATGCTGGAGAGGAGGTGGAGAAAAAAGAAAACTTTTATATTATTGGTTGTACTGTAAGTTAGTACAACCACTGTGAAAATAAGTAAGGAGTTTCCTCCAACACTAGGCATGAAACCGCCATAAGACCCAATAGTCAATAGTCATACTACTCCTTGGTATTTATCCTAAAGAACTGAAGTCATCATACTACAGTGATACATGTATACACGTTTATAGCAGCACAAATTCACAATAGCCAAACCATGCAAGCAGTGTAGGTGTCCACTAAGAGATTAATGGATAAAAATAAATGTGATATATATATACACAATGGGTTTTATTTGACCATAAAGAAAAATGAAAGTATGTCATTTGAAAGAGTGGATGAAATTTGACACCATTAGGTCAAATGAACTAAACCAAACTCAGCAGGTGAAGAGCTGTATCTTTTCTCTTATATGGAAAAGTTAGGGAAGAATAAAAAAGAAGGGTGGTGTTGGGCTGGGGATACAATGAAAATCAAAGGGAGTTCAGTAGAGGAAAAAGATAAGAGGGTGGGAAGAAGCGAGGGAGAGAAGTGTCGAGGAGTGGTATTGGTCAAATTGTAATGTTACACTGTGTGCAAACATGAATATGTAATAACATGTCCCATCCTTATGTATAAAATAATTCACCAATAAAAAAATGTGGAACAGGTGAAGTCAAGATAATTTTTTTTAGGGCCGCTAGTTTATTTTGTGTGACATTATAATGGTGGATACAGGTTATTATGCATTTGTCTAAACCCATAGCAATGTGCATCAGCAAGAGTGAACTGTAATTTAATCTAAGAACTCTGGGTAATTTCAATGAACTCTGGGTAATTACATGTAATTGTAGATATATCCATGTCCGTACTAGTGGAGAATCTACATGTCTGGGGTAGGAGGTACATGGGAAATTGACATATTTCCTGTTCAATTTTGGTGTGTGGGTTAAACTGCCCCCCAAAATTGGTTCAGGGTAAAACAGAAAATACTATGTTGTTTGTATTTTATCACAATGAAAAGACAAGATTGAAAAATGAAGCTGCTGGGGGGGGTGGGAGGCAATTCTAGCCAGGAGGAGTCCAGAGATCACTGCATTATCAAGCATCTCTCAGGCAACAGACTACTGAAGGAGGTTTGAACAGTACAGTATAATTTTATTGCTGAATGTTTTAAAAATAGTATTTTTAGAGAGTTCACTCAGAAGTCGACCCAGAGCCCTCCCATGGGTCCTCCACGGGGGCCTCCGACACAGCCCAGAGGCAAGAGTCTTCAGCTTGGGAAGTGGGCACTGAGGAGAGGACACTTGGGTCATCCTCTCCGGGGACCCAGTTCAGAGGCTTGCGTTCAGCTCATCCAAGTCCCATGAGAATTCCAGGTCCCAGAGGCGGACCAAGTGACAGACATCAGGCCCAGCTCAGTGCAGGTAGGTGAGAGCTCCCCCCTCTGGACATTGACCCATAGTGCTCCCATGGGACCTCTGAGGGGGCGGCAGGCACAGTGTAGAAGCGGAGCCTTCAGCGTAGGAGAAGCAAGCACAGAGCACACATGTGAGGCTCCCACGCAGGGAGGTCCAGGCCAGAGGCCAAGTATTACCCCAGCCTTGCCCCAATCTGCGGTCTAGTGCTACTGAAGGCTAGGAGATAAGAAATTGGAAACCTGCAGGGTCACCACTTGTTTTAAGGGGCAAAGGTGCTATACCTCAGATTATCACGGATAGAAGGAAAGATACATGAGCAACATGAGAAGATGAGGGAAGAAATTGTCTCAACAAACCTAGAAACTTCAGCAACAGAATCCAGTGATAACATGGCAGAAGAAATGTCAGAAAGGGAGTTCAGAATGTACATAATTAAAATGATCAGAGAAGCAAACGATGAGATGAGAAAGAAAATGCAGGAAATGAATGATCACAACAATTAACAGTTTAAAGAACAGATGCAGAAAGCAGAAGATCATTTCAATAAAGAGATAGAGATGCTGAAAACAAATCAAACAGAAATCCTTGAAATGAAGGAAACAATAAACCAAATTAAAAACTCAATAGACAGCATACAAGCAGGATAGATCACCTGGAGGATAGAACATCAGACATTGAAAACAAAATATTTAATCTTGAAAACAAAGTTGGCCAACCAGAGAAAATGGTAGGAATTCATGAAAAAGCCTACAAGAATTATGGGATAACATGAAAAGACCTAATTTAAGAATTATTTGGATTGAGGAAGGCACAGAGATACAAACCAAAGGAATGAAAAATCTATTCAATGAAATAATGATAGAAAATTTCCCACAATTGAAGAATGAAATGGAAAATCAAATACAAGAGTCTTACAGGACACCAAATGTACAAAACTACAACAAGTCAACACCAAGGCACATTATAATGAAAATACCTAACATACAAAATAAAGATAGAATTTTAAAGACTGTGAGAGGAAAAAATCAGATTACATTCAGGGGGAAACCAATGCAGTTATCAGCAGATTTCTCAACACAGACCCTAAAAGTAAGAAGGACCTGGAATAATGTATTTCAAGCCCTGAAAGAAAATGGATGCCAACCAAGAATCTTATACCCAGCAAAATTCACCTTCAGATTTGAAGATGAAAAAAAATCCTTCCATGATAAACAAAAGCTAAAAGAATTTACAAATAGAAAGCCAGCACAACAGAACATTCTCAGCAAAATACTCCCTGAGAAAGAAATGAAGATCAACAATGTAAACCAGCAGAGGGAGGAACTACCCTAAAGGAATAGCCAAATAAAGGAGAAATCAAGTCAAGTTAAAAACCAAAAATAAGCCATAGTGATTGGGATTACAAATCATATCTCAATAATAACCCTGAATGCTAATGGCCTGAACTCCTCAATCAAAAGACATAGACTGGCAGATTGGATTAAAAAGAAAGACCCAACAATATGCTGCCTCGAAGAGATGCATCTCATAGAAAAATATACCCACAGACTAAAGGTGAAAGGATGGGAAAAAGCATACCATACACACAGACTCAGTAAAAAAGCAGGGGTTTCCATCCTCATATCAGATAAAGCAGACTTCAAAGCCAAAATTAGTTAGATGGGATAATGAAGGACATTTCATTCTCCTTAAGGGCAGCATAAATCAGCAAGACATAACAATCATAAATATTTATGCCCCAAACAATGACTCATCCATGTATGTCAATCAAATCATTCTCAACTACAGGAACCAAATAGACCACAACACAATAATTCTGGGTGAATTTAACGCACACCTTTCACCATTGGACAGATCTTCCAAGCAAAAACTGAACAAAGAAACTATAGAACTCAATAACACAATTTAGACTTAATAGACATGTATAGAATATTTAATCCATCAAAATACAAAAAAAAAGTGAATGCACTTTCTTGTCAGCAGCATATGGATCCTTTTCTAAAATAGACCATATGTTATGCCACAAAGTTACTATTAGCAAATACAAAAAGATAGAGATACTACCATGTGTTCAATCAGACCATAATGGAATGAAATAGAAATCAATGATAAAATGAAAAACAGAAATTACTCCAACACCTGGAGATTAAATAATATGCTGTTGAATGATACATGGATAACAGAAGATATCAGGGGGAAATTAAAAAAATTCTTAGAGATCAACGAGAACAATGATACAACATATCAAAATCACTGGGATACTATGAAACCAGCACTGAGGAAAATTCATTGCATAGAGTGCATTCAATAAAAGAATAAAAAGTAAACAAATAAAGGACCTCACATTACAACATAAAGCCCTAGAAAAAGAAGAACAGTACATCACCAAAAGTAGTAGAAGACAGGAAATAATTAAAATCAGAGCAAAAATCAATGAAATTGAAACAAAAGAAACAATTTAAGAAATTGACAAAACAAAAAAGTTGGATCTTTGAAAAAAATAAACAAAATTGATAAACCATTAGTCACACTAATGAAGAGAAGGAGAGAGAAACTCCAAATTACTAAAATTCGTGATGAAAAAGGAAATATCACAACAGACTCTAATGAAATACAAAACATAATTAGAAGCTATTTTGAAAATTTATACTCCAACAAAGTAGAAAATCTGGAAGACATTAACAGGTTCCGATAGGCATATGAGCCATCCACACTGAATCTGGAGAACATTCACAACTTAAATAGATTAATTTCAAGCAATGAAATAGAAGAAGTCATCAAAAGCCTACCAACCAAGAAAAGTCCAGGACCAGATGGATTCACAGCCGAGTTCTACAAGACCTTCAAAGAAGAGCTCATTCCAATACTCCTCAAAGTGTTTCATGAAATAGAGGGGCAGGGAACCCTTCCAAACTCATTCTATGAAGCTAATATCACCGTGATACCAAAACTAGAGAAGGACACATTGAGGAAAAAAAGTTTCAGACCAATATCCCTAATGAGCATAGATGCAAAAATTCTTAACAAAATTTTAGTAAATTGCATACAAAAACGTATTAAAAAGATAGTGCACCATGATCAAGCAGGTTTCATCCTAGGGATGCAAGGTTGGTTCAACATCCAGAAATCAATAAATGTAATTCACCACATCAACAGACTTAAAGTCAAGAACCACATGATTATTTCAATAGATGCAAAAAAAGCATTTGATAAAATACAGCACCCCTTCATGCTCAAAACACTAGAAAAAATAGGGATAGTAAGGAGGTTCCTTAACATTGTAAAGGCTATCTATGCTAAACCCACAACCAACATCATTCTGAATGGAGAAAAATTGAAAGCATTCCCGCTGAGAACTGGGACAAGGCAGGGATGCCCTCTTTTTCCACTTCTATTCAACATCATCCTTGAAATTCTAGCCAGAGCAATTAGACAGACCAAAGAAATTAGAGGGATATGAATAGGAAACGAAGAGCTCAAACTATTCCTATTTGCTGATGACATGATTCTCTATTTAGAAGATCCTAAAAATTCCACCAGAAAACTTCTGGAACTCATAAATGAATTCAGTAAAGTAGCAGGATATAAAATTAATGCTCATAAATTTAATGCATTTTTATTCGTAAATGATGCATCCTCTGAGAGAGAAATTAGGAAAACTACCCCAGTCACAATAGCCTCAAAAAGTAAAATACTTGGGAATTAATCTAACAAAAGAGGTGAAAGACCTCTACAATGGGAACTAAAAACACTAAAGAAAGAAATTAAAGAAAATCTGAAAGATGGAAAGGTCTTCCATGTTCTTGGATAGACAGAATTAATATTGTCAAAATGACCATACTACTAAAAGCACTATACAAATTCAATGCAATTCCAATTAAAATCCCAACGACAGACCTCATAGAAATAGAGTAAGCAATCATGAAATTCATTTGGAGAAATAAGAGACCGAGAATAGCTAAAGCAATTCTTAGCAAGAAGAGTGAATCAGGGGGTATCAGAATACCAAATCTTCAACTATATTACAGAGCAATAGTAACAAAAACAGAATGGTATTGGCACCAAAATAGACAGGTAGATCAATGGTACAGAATAGAGGACACAGAGACAAACCCACATAAATACAGGTATCTCATACTTGACAAAGGAGCCAAAAACATGCAATGGAGAAAGATAGCCTCTTCAACAAATGGTGCTGGGAAAACTGGAAATCCATATGCAGCAAAATGAAACTAAACCCATATCTCTCACCCTGCATAAAACTCAACTCAAAATGGATCACGGACCTAGGAATTAGACCAGAAACCCTGCCCCTAATAGAAGAGAAAATAGGTCCAAATCTTCTTCATTTTGGCCTAGGACCAGATTTCCTTAACAGGTCTCCCAAAGCACAAGAAATGAAAGCAGGAATCAATGACTGGGATAGTGTCAAACTTAAATTTTTTTTCTCAGCAAAGGAAACAATCAGCAATGTGAAGAGAGAGCCTTCAGAGTGGGAGAAAATCTTTGCTGCACACACTTCAAATAGAGCACTAATCTCCAGAATCTACAAAGTACTCAAAAATCTTTACAACAAGAATACTAATAAGCCAATCAATAAATGGGCCAAGGAAATGAACAGACACTTTACAGAAGAAGATCTGCCAGCAATCAACAGATTCATGAAAAAATGTTCAACATCCCTCATTATATGAGAAATGCAAATCAAAACCACCTTAAGATTTCATCTTAACCCAATTAGAATGTCTTTCATTAAGAATGCAGGCAACAACAGTTTTGGTGAGGATGTGGGGAAAAGGGTACACTCCTACATTGCTGGTGGGATTGCAAGTTGTACAACCAGAGAAACAATAGCTGTACTTCATTTGTGTACAATGAATCAAAACAAAAAAAGAAAAAAAAAAGAAAATGAAAAAAAATTCATAGAATATGTTCTATATAACTAGCCTATATTTAGAAATAATTTACCTATATCTTAGATCCTGTTAAAAGATGAGCAATATCTGACATGATTTTATGAATAAGATAATGCATCAATTTGTTTAGAAGGACTTGAGGCCCAGATCCTGTCTTACACAAATTCTGCATTTGAGTCACTTAACTTTCTTAATTCAAAATGCGTATTTTCTATACACACACAACAAAAGTCAATTTATAATGAAACCACATTAAATAAGAGAGAAAACATTTTACCCAGTGTGTAATTAGATATGCCATCTAATTTCTAAATTTTAAAAGCTGCTTTATCGCTCCAGGAGAGATTTGGCCGGGAGCGGAGCTGCTTGCAGGCTTCAGCGGGGAATGTGGGCTCATCAGCGCCATTCTACATCTTCCCTGGCAGAGAGACAGCATCTTCAGCTGTCTGAGCCCTCGGACCTAAGCTCAGCCCTTCCCGCAGGGACACGGCGCTGCGGCTCCAGGGCCACGGTGCTGCATCTCCTGGTTGCCTCTGCCCAGAAGCACTGATCATTCCCAACCTGGAGGTTGTGAGACAGCAGCTATCTTGGGTCACCACTTGATCAAGCACCTCTCAAACATCTGGTGAGTTGCTGGAAATCTGCAGGGATGCTCTGGGTCTTTACAGGGAAGTTGCAATCCCTCTGATTTGCAATACTAGAGGGGAGGATAAATGAGCAGCATGGGAAGACACGGGAAGAAAGTGTCCCAAACAAACCTGGATGGTGCATCAGGAGATCCCAAGGACAGCACGATAGAGGGAATGACAGAAATGGAGTTCAGAATGTTCATAATTAAAATGATCCGAGAAGAGAATGAGGTGATGAGAGAGCAGATTCAGGCTATGAATAATCAGCTAATAGAGCAATTGCAGGAAGCAAAAAATCATTTCAATAAAGAGATAGAAGTTCTGAGAAAAAAACAAACAGAAATGCTTGAAGGAAACAAGGAAATGAAGGAAACAGTCAACCAAGTTAAAAACTCAATAGAAAGCATAATTAACAGAAAAGATCACTTGGAAGACAGAACCTCAGACAATGAAGACAAAATATTTAATCTTGAAAACAAAGTCAAACAAACAAAGAAGATGGTTAGGAATCATGAACGAAACCTCCAAGAAACATGGGACATCATGAAAAGACCAAATTTAAGAGTTATTGGGATTGAAGAAGGCACAGAGATACAAACCAAGGGTATGAACAATCTGTTCAATGAAATAATATCAAAAAATTTCCCAAATATGATGAATGAGATGGAAAATCAATTACAAGAGGCCTACAGGACACCAAACACACAGAATTTCAACAGATCCACACCAAGGCACATTATAATGAAAATACCTAACATACAAAACAAAGATAGAATTTTAAAGGCTGCGAGAGAAAAGCAGCAGATTACATACAGGGGGAAACCAATGCGGATATCAGCAGATTTCTCAGCCCAGACCC
This sequence comes from Glaucomys volans, assembly GCA_020662805.1. Classification (NCBI taxonomy): domain Eukaryota; kingdom Metazoa; phylum Chordata; class Mammalia; order Rodentia; family Sciuridae; genus Glaucomys; species Glaucomys volans. The sequence goes on from JAJEJO010001201.1 coordinate 170,163, forward strand.
TAAAAGGAAGAAGTGCCTGAAACAACATATTTCAAGTTCTGAAAGAAAACGGATGCCAACCAAGAATCTTATACCCAGGAAAACTTACCTTCAGATTTGATGATGAAATAAAATCCTTCCAAGATAAACAAAAGCTTAAAGAATTCACAAAGAGAAAGCCTGCCCTACAGAACATTCTCAACAAAATATTCAAAGAGGAAGAAATGAAAAATAACAATCTCAGTCACCATGGGGAGGAATTACCCTAAAGAAAGAGTCAATCAAAGGAAAAACAAAGTTAAGCTAAAAACCCCCAAAAAGCTAAAATGACTGGGAATACAAGTCATATCTCAATAATAACCCTGAATGTAAACTGCCTAAACTCATCAATCAAAAGACATAGACTGGCAGACTGGATTAAAAAGAAAGACCCAACAATTGCTGTCTTCAAGAGACTCATCTCATTGAAAAACATGCCCACAGACTAAAGGTAAAAGGTTGGGAAAAAACATAACATGCACATGGACTGAGTAAAAAAGCTGGGGTTTCCATTCTCATTTCAGATAAAGCAGACTTCAAGCCAAAGTTAGTCAGAAGGGATAAACAAGGACATTTCATACTGCTTAAAGGAAGCATAAATCAGCAAGATATAACAATCATAAATATTTATGCACCAAACAATGGTGCATCCATGTATGTCAATCAGATCCTTCTCAGTTTCAGGAATCAAATAGACCAAAACACAATAATACTCGGAGACTTTAATGCTCCTCTCTCACCGCTGGACAGATCCTCCAAAGCAAAAATTGAACAAAGAAACCATAGGACTCAATGACACAATCGCTAATTTGGACTTAACAGACATATGTAGAATATTCCATCCATCAAAAAGTGAATACACTTTCTTCTCAGCAGCTCATGGGTCCTTCTCTAAAATAGACCATATGTTATGCCACAAAGCTACTCTTAGCAAATAGAAAAACATAGAGATACTACCTTGTATACTATCAGATCATAATGGAATGAAATTAGATATCAATGATAAAGTTACAAACAGAAACTACTCCAAGACCTGGAGATTAAATAATATGGTATTGAATGATACATGGATAACAGAAGACATTAGGGGAGAAATTAAAAGATTCTTAGAGGTCAATGAGAATAAAGATACAACATATCGAAATCTCTGGGATACTATGAAAGCAGTGCTAAGAGGAAAGTTCATTGCAGCGAGTGCATTTAATAAAAGAATGAAAAGTCAACAAATCAATGACCTCACATTACAGCTCAAAGCCCTAGAAAAAGAGGAACAGATCATCACCAAAAGTAGTAGAAGTCAGGAAATAATCAAAATCAGAGCTGAAATCAACAACATTGAAACAAAAGAAACAATTCAAAAAATTGACAAAACAAAAAGTTGGTTCTTTGAAAAAATAAACAGAATTCATAAACCCTTAGCCATGCTAATGAAAAGAAGGAGAGAGAAACTCCAAATTACTAAAATTCGTGATGGGAATGGAAATATTACAACAGACACAATTGAAATACAAAACATAATAAGAAGCTACTTTGAAAATTTATACTCCAACAAAATAGAAAACCTGGAAGACATCAACAGGTTCCTAGAGGCATATGAGCCACCCAAACTGAATCTGGAGGACATACACAACTTAAGTAGATCAATTTCAAGCAATGAAATAGAGGAAGTCATCAAAAGCCTACCAACCAAGAAAAGTCCAGGACCAGATGGATTCACAGCCAAGTTCTACAAGATCTTCAAAGAAGAGCTCATTCCAATACTCCTCAAAGTATTTCACGAAATAGAGGAGGAGGGAACCCTTCCAAACTCATTCTATGAAGCTAATATCAACCTGATACCAAAACCAGAGAAGGACACCTCAAAGAAAGAAAATTTCAGACCCATATCTCTAATGAACATAGATGCAAAAATTCTTAACAAAATTTTAGTGAACCGCATACAAAAGCATATTAAAAAGATAGTGCACCATGATCAAGTGGGTTTCATCCCGGGAATGCAAGGTTGGTTCAACATCCGGAAATCAAAAAACATAATTCACCACATCAACAGACTTAAAGTTAGGAACCACATGATTATTTCAATAGATGCAGAGAAAGCATTTGATAAAATACAGCACCCATTCATGCTCAAAACACTAGAAATAATAGGGATAGTGGGGACATTCCTTAATATTGTAAAGGCTATCTATGCTAAGCCCACAGCTAACATCATTCTAAATGGAGAAAAATTGAAAGCATTCCCCCTGAGAACTGGAACAAGGCAGGGATGCCCTCTTTCACCAACTATTCAACATTGTTCTTGAAACTCTAGCCAGAGCAATTAGACAGACCAAAGAAATTAGAGGAATACGAATAGGAAAAGAAGAGATCAACCTATCCCTATTTGCTGATGACATGATTCTCTATTTAGAAGATCCTAAGAATTCCACCAGAAAACTTCTGGAACTCATTAATGAATTCAGTAGAGTAGCAGGATATAAAATTAATGCTCATAAATCTAATGCATTTTTATTTGTAAGTAATGCATCCTCTAAGAGAGAAATTAGGAAAACTACACCATTCACATTAACCTCAAAAAAAATAAAATACTTGGGAATCAATCTAACAAAAGATGTGAAAGACCTCTACACTGAGAACTACAGAACACTAAAGAAAGAAGTTAAAGAGCATCTGAGAAGATGGAAAGATCTCCCATGTTCTTGGATAGGCAGAATTAATATTGTCAAAATGGCCATACTTCCAAAAATGCTATACAAATTCAATGCAATTCCAATTAAAATCCCAATGATGGACCTTATAGAAATAGAGCAAGCAATCAAGAAATTCATTTGGAGCAATAAGAGACCCAGATTTGCTAAAGCAATCCTTAGCAAGAAGAGTGAAGCAGGGGGTTTCACAATACCAGACCTTAAACTATACTACAGAGCAATATTAACAAAAACAGCATGGTATTGGTACCAAAATAGACAGGTAGATCAATGGTACAGAATAGAGGACACAGAGACAAACCCACAGAAATACAGGTATCTCATACTTGACAAAGGAGGCAAAAACATGCAATGGAGAAAAGACAGCCTCTTCAACAAATGGTGCTGGAAAAACTGGAAATCCATATGCAACAAAATGAAACTAAACCCATATCTCTCACCCTGTACAAAACTCAACTCAATGTCGATCAAGGACCTAGAAATCAGACCAGAGACTCTGCACCTAATAGAAGAGAAAATGGGTCCAAATCTTCATCAAGTTGGCCTAGGACCAGATTTCCTTAACATGACTCCCAAAGCGCAAGAAATAAAAGCACGAATCAATGATTGGGATAGAGTCAAAGTAAAAAACTTTTTCTCAGCAAAGGAAACAATCAGTAATGTGAAGAGAGAGCCTTCAGAGTGGGAGAAAATCTTTGCCACACACACTTCAGATAGAGCACTAATCTCCAGAATCTACCAAGTACTCAAAAATCTTTACACCAAGAACACTAATAACCCAATCAATAAATGGGCCAAGGAAATGAACAGACACTTTACAGAGGAAGATCTACAAGCAATCAACAGATTTATGATAAAATGTTCAACATCCCTCGTTATAAGAGAAATGCAAATCAAAACCACCTTAAGATTTCATCTTACCCCAATTAGAATGTCTTTTATTAAGAACACAGGCAACAACAGGTGTTGGCGAGGATGTGGGGAAAAGGGTACACTCATACATTGCTGGTGGGAGTGCAAGTTGGTGCAGCCACTCTGGAAAGCAGTGTGGAGGTTCCTTAGAAAACTTGGAATGGATCCACCATTTGACCCAGCTATCCCACTCCTTGGCCTATACCCAAAGGACTTAAAATCAGATTACTACAGTGATGCAGCCACATCTATGTTCATAGCTGCTCAATTCACAGTAGCTAGGTTATGGAATCAAGCTAGATGCCCTTCAGTAGATGAATGGATAAAGAAACTGGGGTATACATACACAATGGAATATTACTCAGCCATAAAGAAGAATAAAATTATGGCATTTGTAGGTAAATGTATGATGTTGGAGACTGTTATGCTAAGTGAGATCAGCCAATCCCCAAAATCCAAAGGCCGAATGGTCTTTCTGATAAATGAATGATGACGCATAATGTGGGGGGGAAGGGTGGCAAAATGGAGGAAGGATAGATAGCATAGAGGGAAGGGAGGGTTGGGGTCGGGGTCGGGGTAAAAATAATAACAGAATGTGTTACAGATATCATTGCCCAGTGTACATGCATGAACACACAGATGGTGTGACTCTACTTTATGTACAACCAGTGAAACAATAGCTGTACTCCATTTGTGTTCAATGAATAAATAAGTAAATAAAAAAAAAGCTGGTTTATCAATAAACAATTTCCAAATCTCAATTTCTTAGATGGTAATAACAGCATATATTTTCAGCTTTAAAGGAGATTAGGGTGTAAGGAGTAGAAATTTGCTAAGATAATATTGCATACGTTAAAATCATGTGAGTTGCCTGATTTGATGTACTGAATATTTTGGAAGGATTAAAAAAAGAATCGTAACTAACCAAAGACACTTCAGAGAAGAATGCAGAGATTTGCATGGTCAGGCTTTAGGAAGTTTTGTCTGTGGGACCCACAAAGCTAAGCCCTATGCCTGAAGATGAAAACGGATACATAATTTTTTAAATCTGTAAGCTCACTATAAAATAGTACTATGATGTAATGCCCTCCACACAAGAATGTAAGATCAGTTCAAACAGGTGTGTTTACTATATCTAGAATATTGAGATGAGGGATATATTAGTTTCCTTCACTTTTTTCATCACCAAATTCCAAATTATGCATTTATTTCTGAATCTCTCATTTTAATGACAACCATAAATAATGAGTTTAGAGTGGAGCAAAAGGGGCTGTGGATACTACATAATTTGAAGACTGGCTAAAGAAACTAAGAAAGAGGAATGGAAAAGGATAGCCATTTGCCCACTTCTGTTCAAATAGGGGTATTGGTCTTGATCGGCTTTGTAAAACTTTGACTAGTTTGATACAAATATCAGAGAAAACGGACTTTGCCTTAATTTGAAAAATATTCTAAATTGATTAGGTTTCCTCAACAAGTTCCCAGAATGTGGTAAATATTAGATTATGCTTTAGATGAGATATTGTAGGGCATATTGTTGACCAGGGTTTCACTAATTTACTAAGGTCAAGAATCTCATCAGGATCCTGATTTCAAAGGTGGTTTTTTGGGAGAACATTGTTTCTGTATTTCTAAAAAATTCCCATTTGAGGTGGATATTGCTTGACTTTGGACCATATTTAGAATAATAATGTTACAAGAGATTACCTGGATTCCTTTGCAGGTGTTTTTTAACCCAGAAACTATTGGATCCTGGTCATCATATCATTAACACATAAACATTGGATATTACATTTTTTTCCTCCCTCCTATTCCACTCTGTTATTTTAAGAAGGCAAGTGTTTCACAGAATATTCTACAAAAATAATTAAAATTGTATTTCCTTATGGGGATATACATTTCATCTCATTTTGAGTTATCATATGTACCATATTATTTTTGCCTTGTATATTGAGGTTTCTGAAAACAAATACTACCTTTCTGTTTCTATGGTAATACCTTGGCATTTCCATTCACAGCTTATTAACCTTTATTAATATTTCTGGAAGAAAAAAATCTTTGCTAAAATATTTGCACCAAGGTCATACTTAAGTATTTGCTACATTATCCAATATTCAAGGGCTTTTGTTGTGGTTTTATTTCTTTGACATCCCAATTATAATGGAGACAATTAATTGAAGCATCAAACACTTGGCTATAAAACTAAAGGATTTTGGCTTAATAATCTAAGTCTTTTGAATGAAAGTTTCTTAGTTTTTATCCCCTTTTTAACACATGAAGGGTTCTAAATCTTTTTTAAAGTTTGACCACAATTAAATCTTAGATAAAATAAAGTAATTGCTCTTTGAGAAAGTTTTGCTTATAGAATTTAGTATCTGTTTTATTGCTAGATGATCGATTGCAGTTTCCATTTATCTAATGCATATCAAGGAATAAAAAGTAAAAACTTTAAAATAATATTTAAATCCTACATTTAAATAGACATAACAGGGGCTGAGGTTGTGGCTCAGTGTTAGGGCTCTTGCCTCTCATGTGGCAGCACTGGATCTGATTCTCAGTACTGCATATAAATAAATGAATAAAATAAAAGGTTCATCAACAACTAAAAAAAATAAAACTCTGAAAAAAATAGGCATAACAGTCAACAACTTCCTCTGACACACTCTAAAACATCAAATTATTCTAAAAAGTCATTTCCCCTCACTTCATAATTCATATTTCAATGTTTTTATTAATATGCAACCCAAGACTCCTCATCAATTTCAAACAAAGAATCTGAACAGTAAGTTTCAGAAGGTTGAAAGGAACAGAAGGGAAACAGAAAGATGATTCTTCATCAAAGTTTCCATGGAAAGTTCAGCTAGCATGTGCAGCACCCTGGGTGGACCTACAACCCTGAAGACCAACAAAGGTTTCTAAGATATCTAAAATGAATGAAGAACAAGGGCAAAAGATTCATTAATTGGCTTTTTGACAGATCATATGCCAACTCTTAATAATGTTAATGTGAATAAACTGGCTACCCTCCAAGGTTTGTACCCTATCTGACACAGAATGCACTCTCCAGCTTATGAGATGGAATAAAGGATATTTGACTTACAAGAATTTAGGTTGACAGATCCGATTCACCCTTTTGGGGAAAAATAGAACTATATATCCTTCATGTTCAGATGTCAGTTAATAAAAAAACAATTCCTATAAATAAATGGTTTCTTGTTATTTCATCTATCTTCCTGCCTGCTTCAGGATGAGACTGTCACAAAACATATTTTAGAAGAGAAATCTCGGTGCAAATCCATGTCTTAGAAGCCAAGACGATCTGTCAAAAACCAATCCCATGGCATTATAGTTTTATGAAAAATGGAAAATAAATTTCTTTAAAACTCAATGGGGAAAATAAACTTGGGAATTATCTAAATTGTTAAGAAAAGCATAATATTCTGCCACCAATATACATGTATGTGTGTATATGTATATATTTCATTTGTAATTCATCAAATTTTTATTAATAAGCATATATATGTGGGGTGTGTATATATGTTTCAGGTGATGGACAGGTTTGGAGTTTGGGTTCTTTGTTTATAAAATTATTTTTAAATTCTCTCTTTATATTCTGAGAAATATAATTCTAAAATCCTATCTGGAAAGTGTCCTGTGAAATTTCTCTGAGATTGTGGTTTTATATAGTCCCTATTTTAGCTCCTAATGAGAAAATATTCAATTCTAATTATATTATTTAATAAGTAATATAATTATTATATTGTTACATTTACATATTATATTATGATCATATATTTATAATACAGATAATATAATATATATTAATTATATTATATATATTTTATATATATATATATGCTACATAGTCATTAATCACCAAAGTTCTGTACAGTGAAATATAATGACACACATGTTTGGTCATGAGACCTACTCTAAGCCATTAGATATGGAGCTTTCAGTTAGCTTGTTCCCTCTTCTGCTCCAAATCTGGTTTGCCTTCCTGAGTGATGGTCCTGAAGCTCAACACCAACACCAGCAGCCACTAAGACACAAAACCACTGCAGTAGTAGTTGCATAAATCTTTCCATAAACTTCCTTTTATGACCCTCACATCAACAAATGAATATGATTGACTCTGAAATTTCTTTTCAAATATGATTTCGTCCCTCCAATGTTCCTCAAAAGGACTCACTAATGTGTCTTAAAATCTTTCAATTCCTGACAATTCTTCTGATCCCAAGGTCCTTTTGCAATTTTATAAGGATTAATTCTTAAATATATTCTCAGTACAATACTATCTTCAATATCCTTGCTTTCCTATCTGAACTCTGACGATAGTAGGCCCGTTTCAAGTAGGTCTAGGGACAATTTCGTTAATGATGGGAGTCTGTAAATTTTTCTCTTTTCAACTAGATTCCAAAGCACCACTGATTATAGGATCATGTTACTTGAATTGTCACCCATACGCACTTGAATTGTTGTGCAAGACATTAGGAGACCAAAAAGCTGCTACAATGGCATATTTTTGCTGAAACAGAGCAGAAGATTTGCAAAGGTTAGTTGTTTGCTATTAAGTGTGTGGAAAATTTTAAAGAAATGTATGGAAAGCTCGATAATCTATAATCACACCTTATTAAGGACTTAGACAATGTCTAAGATATTTCTGGAAGATTTTCCTTTCTCCCTCTAGCAAAAGAGTTGAGAATTTTGAAAACTAATCTCTAATTTCAATTAGCTACTTTACTATGCAAATTGAGTTTCCATTCTCTCAGGGTCTATTTCTTAAAATCATGCATTGATTATGAAGGAACAGGACTTAGGAAATTTGAATTGAGATATGGGGGCAAAATTCAATGAAGCAGGTTGTTTTACTCAACTCTTTGCATTGCTGTGAACAAAAGACCCAAAGAGAACAATTCTGAGGAGGAAATTGGATCTTATTTGGATCTCACAGTTTCAGAAGTTCTGAGGTAGAACATCCAGGAGAAAGTATGTGGGAAAGGAAAACAGCTCAAGATATCACACTAGGAATCAAAGAGAGACTGCAGAACAGAGACAAAATTTAAATCCCTAAGGCTCACCCCCAATGACCCACCTCCTTCAGTCACACCCTACCTGCCTATGATTACCATCCAGTTAATCCCTATCAGGGGATTAATGCACTCAAGATTAAGATTCTTATAAAGAAATCATTTTATCCCTAAACTTTGTTGCATTGTCTCACACATGAGCTTTTAGGGACACCTCACATCTAAACCATAACACAGGTAAATTTAAGTACTTAAATTCTTTAAAAACTATCATGTCCGTTAGGAGAATTCCTTCTAATCCTGTCAGATGTTTAATATTTCCTCGACCAAAGATTTGTGATGATGCCTCCTGTTGTGGTTTTTGTAATAGATATTGATTCTTACCAGCTCTTATTATAAACAGGTCTTGTCTTACCACCATTCTCAAGAGTATCTTCGGAGATCAAAGTCTCCTGAAAAGATGTAAATAACTGGCTAGTGTATATTCAAAGAATCCTTGAGAACATATCTGGGTACTGTTGGTACAAGCATTTATTCAGGGTAAAATGTTTATGATGTTGGATTCTGTGAATCTATTGATAGGGGTATATTAAGCAGAGATGAGTGAACCAATATATTAACTCATGCATCTGTGGGGTGGCATTAGAGCTCACTTGATTTGTTCCTCAAAACAAAAGCAGGACTATCTTAATTAATTTGAGAACTTTTAACTTCCTTGAACTATTGTAGCAAACATTACCCAATTGCTTAAGGAATCAGTATGTTAGAGCACATACGCTATGCATGACTTGTTAACTGTCCTATTTATCACTGAGGATTCAAAGCTTTGGAAAATGTATTAACAAGTAAAATAAAGGCAACAAAGACTGTAAGAACTCTGTAATGAATTTTTTCATTGGATAAGGAATTACATAAAGAAAACACTTTTAAATCGATTCCCTATATATGATTGAAATAATGTGCTTGATCTCAGAACAGCAAATGACATGTACTGGCATTTAGTCCTCATAGGCCTGGTAGGCATGGCTTTTGTTGTGTCTGAAAAAGACAAATATTGTTCATTATAAATCACTTACAATGAGTTTTGTATTAGTTAATTATAGGGTTGAATTTAAGACTGAAATAAACAAACTTCCTACAAAAACTGTGTTTAATTTATATAAACAGAAGAATTATAAGCATTAAAAAATAGGAGTCCCACATGACAGAGGGCAGTAAGAGTTGTGCCTCTTTGGCTAAACTTGAGCAGGTTCTCAGGTTTACACAGACATTCTGAAAGTACTGGTTGGATCCCACTTGAGTAAAGACTTTACAGTACCAAACATTGGTATTGTATTCTACTGTACCCATCTTCAAAGGAATACATAGTCATTTATAAATGTTTTGATGAATTAGAGAAGTGGAAATAATCAGATATTTACAAAATTCTGAACTTATCCCTAAACTCACATAAATATTGAAAATATTAAAAAAAAAGTGCCGATTGAATCAAGATGTCAGAATATAGGCTTTCAAAGTCAGATAATTAAGGATCCTTTGGATCAATAGGTTCCTAAACTTACCCTCACAATTATTCATATACCTCTGGAATGCACAGGTGGATTTGACATGCTTATTAATTGGAAAAGATTCAATAAGGCCTTCTTGATCTTTAGAGTGGCTCTTATGGTGGGAAAGCTAAGAAGTCACTACAATGTTTTCCCTCTACCAAATTAAATTTAAAGGAATATTGATGTATTTAAGACACCACATAAAATAGTTCTGCCTTGATGATTTTGAGGATATCAGGATTGGTGAGATATTCCATTTTGATTCCACATATCATAAATACTAATTTTGCCAGAACTACCATGTTTTTAAATTTTTTGTCTGTTCTAATTAATTACACATAACAGTAGAATGAATTCATGCATTTTGATAAATTATACATAAAAGGAGTATAATTTCTCATTTTTTGATTGTACATATTGTAGGATCACCTCTGTCATGTCATATATATATATGAGATAATATATATATGAGATATATATATATATGAGATAATAATATCTGTTTTACTTTACTATCTTTCTATCCCTATACCCCTTTCCCTCCCTTCACTCTCCTCTACCTAATCTAAAAGAATTATTTTCTTCCCTAGTGTACCCCACCTCCTTATTGTGAATTAGTATCTGCACATCAGAGAAAACATTCAGCCTTTGGTTTTTTTGGGTTTGGCTTATTTCACTTAGCATGATATTTTTCAACTTCATCCATTTACCAGCAAATGCCATAATTTCATTCTTTCACTCTTCTTTAAAGATGAGTATATATATATATATATATATATATATATATGTACATATACATATATATACACATATATATACATTTTCTTTATTTGTTCATCTGTTGAAGGACACTTAGGTTGATTGCATAGTTCAGCTATTGTGAGTTGAGCTGCTATAAACATTAATGTGGCCGCACCATTGTAGTATGCTGATTTTAAGTTCTTTGACTATAAAGTGAGTTGTGGGATAGCTGGGTCAAATGGTGGTTCCATTCCACGTGTTCTGAGGACTGTCCACACTGCTTTCCATAGTGGTTGCACCAATTTGCATTCCCACCAAAAATGTATTAGTGTACCTTTTCCCCACATGTTCACCAATACTTATTGTTGCTTTTATTCTTGATAATTGCCATTCTGATTGGAGTGAGATGAAATATTAGAGTAGTTTTGATTTGCATTTCTCTAATTACTAGAGATGCTAAACATTTTCTCCTATATTCGTTGATTGACTGTATACTTTTGGATTAGGATCTGACTTCCTTAACAAGACCCCTAAAGGGCAAGAAGTTAAATCAAGAATCAATAAATGAGATGGATTCAAACTAAACATGCTGCTTCTCAGCAAAGGAAACAATACTGTGAAGAGAGAGCCTACAGATTGGGAGGAAATCTTTACTACATGCAACTCAGATAAAGCATTAATCTCTAGGATACACAAAGAACTCAAAAAACTTAACGCCAAAAAAACAAATAACCCAACCAATAAATTGGCTAAAGAACTGAATTGATACTTCACAGAAGAAGATATACAATCTTTGGTCATTTTGATAACGACTCTCAGTGTCTGTATCTTCCACTTAACTCTGCTACTTGGAGATACAAGCACATCAATTGCCAGTATATGTGAGGTTACAACTATTAATGGTGCTAAATAAATTATACAACTAATGTAAGTTTTACTATTTATACAAGTAATGTCCATATTCAAATTAATATTAGAGTCTCTGATAGTTTTTTAAAAAGAACCAAAATATTTTGAAAATGATCCCATTGATAGATTTGTTCTCTATGCCATTTTCTGAAATCTGTCCAAGTCACATGGAACATTACATGTAAGTTAAAGATTCTTCAAATATCTCACTTCAGATACCACACATGAAAATGCTCCCTTTCTACTGAACACTCCATCACAAGCTCTTACAGTACCTCATCATTTGCAACAATTCAAGTCAGAATCTTTACAAATAAATGCCCAGGCTCCATGGAGTAGAGAAAAGCTATTTCTGTGCAGCTATATTTTTAACAACTGGTTTCATGGGTGGGAGTAAGGAAGTAAGAAACCCTGATTTTGTTACTTTTTCTAATTTCATGGTGGGTAAATATCCCCACCAGAGTCATTAGATAATTTCAAGCTATGAATTAAGTATCACTGAGCTTGAATTTCAGAAGAAATGCACCCAAATAGCTTTCTCTAGTCAGTTAAGATTTCTCCACACACCAATGAAAAGTTGTGAATTTCTGACTCAGAGAATCCATGTACATAATATAATCTGTTGTTTTTTTATAACACTAAATACTGAGGGAGTTTTATATGCAGAAATAACCCATGGAATAGTCCTTAGGATATTTGTATTTCTCTACTCAATGTTATATCCTTTGTCAAAAATATAGTTTGCCCTTTAAAAAATAAAAACCTCATATTGTCTACATTTCTCTTCTATTAAAGACACTGTACATGTAGCATGCGATATTTAGTATCCTGGAACATTAAACAAACCTTCTTTAAAAAAAAAACACATTTTCATACCTTAATTTGCGTATGTCTGCCTGAAAGCCTTTTAGCTGCGTTTTCCTGAGATTTCAGCTATGTGACTGCAGGAGTCCCACACTGCCTGCAGTGGATATGTTCCAAGACCTCGTAGTAGATGACTAAAACCACAAATAAAACTGAACCTTGTATGGACAATACTTTTCCCATATATGCATGCCTATTATAAAGGCTAATATATAATTTTGTTATAGTAAGAGATTAACAACTAAAAGTAAAACAATGATAACATCATTTCATTATAAAAGCTATGTCAATGTGGTATCTCTCTATCCTTTTTGTCTTACAGAATATTTTATTTGTGTTGTGCTCACTGTCCTTTTCATTGATGAAGGTTAACAAACTGCAGAAAGAACAATTATGGTTAAAGATGACTACTAAATTAGAAGTATCACCCAAGATGTCAAACACATCTGGATGATTACCATAAGAAGGAACTATCTAATATTTGTAACAATTACAAAGGAAACAGGAGATAAATTCCCTTCAATTCACTGTGGAAGGAGACATACACTCACACACACACACACACACACACACACACACTCACACACACTCACACACACATTAGTATCTGATAGTTTTTTAAAAACAGAAGCTGGTACTTGGAATAATTGCAAAGTGGGAAATATGTCCTTGATTTTCTTTTGACTACACTTTTCTTAAGTCTGGGTTACCCAACAAACAGCAGTGTGATATGTGTAATGACTTCATGTCTTAGTAAAATACACACATGGACAATATACAGTCAGCACATAAAGTAAAAAAGTACATTATGAAAAGAACATACAAATGTATTAAATGAAGCCAGTCATAAAATTATAAAACATAAAATATTTGCTTTGAGAATGTGTAAACATCATAAATCTTCAAGGTGTCTACAAAGCAAATTAAGAAATTCATACCATATCCTCATGAAAGCATCAGAATATTATTTGATTATCCACGTCCTTTAAAAATGATATGTGCTTATAATTAACTCAAGGCCTGGATTCATTTTTCATCTCCTTCTCATATCAGCCCCATGATTCCATACAGTAATTTCTCTGAATTTTCTCTCAACTTATTTATGGGGCCAATATGTTAAATCACCCTAGAAGAAAGAAAAATATTCAGTGAATACTTTGGGGGATATTGTAGTGAAATTAGCAGGATTTTGGAAGGCAATCTAGCTACATTTACAAAAAAAAGAAAGAAAGATAAGAAGTCAAAGTCTGACTTTGTGCCTGAGTTTGTTTGCCAAGTATGGTCTAGGTCATTATTCAAAGTAAAGTGGTGGCAGGAGAGTGGTGTATGTAGTCACTGAGGCTACTGTTGGGTAGAGAAACAAAACTAAAATATGCATGTGTTTGTGTTAGGACTTAAGGTAACTGCAAAGGAAGTATCATCCTAAAGAACCCAGTGGCACAGGCTTCTCAAAAAATCTCCTATTCCTTTCATATCAGATATTTCCTCCTCAGAAAGCCTTACTTAAATGCTTAAGGGACTTGACTGCTTAAAGTCATATATTAATCTTGACAGATAATCATGCCTTCACTTTTATAGTCAATACTTCCCTTAAAAGTGTGGCTGTTTCACAAAAATAGAAAAGTCTCTATTTCATTACTTTTCTAAATAGTGTACCATGAGAAAAAAATCCACAATTTCTATAAACACTCTAGAGCATTTTGTGTGCTGTGTTATTAAAATCTTCAATCCTGTGCTGGAGATATAATTGCCAGTGTTCAAGGGAAGGTTAAATAGTATGTCTGAGCAGATAATGGAATTTGTTTGCAAGTTCAGTTTTTATAAAAGTTTATAATTTTTTTTTCTATACTACATTGCCTCATTTCTGTGTAGTAATTTGTAAGCATAAGCAAGGGAAAAGATATTTCAAATATAATTTCTTTATTTTTAATAAGTTGAAATATTATTTACACTAAAATAATAAAAGACTCAATTTATTTTTAAATATCATTTTCAAGAATCAAACCTGGCATTTACATGTATTCTGAAAACTCACCCACAGTTGTTTTCAGTTATATGATATAGCTTATAGTGAAAATATATTGTGTTATTGAAATATATATGAAATATTAAAGAATATTCAACTTAAATTGGTTGTTTACAGAACTTTTTATATCCTGTTGAAAGTAGTTTGTGATACTCAGCCTAAACATCCTATGGCTTCTCTGCATCATTTGAGATTTTGTGTTTTTAAAAGTCAATAATAATAATCTCTCTATATGAGAAAGTATAATCCAAACCACCTATTTCAGGTCCCATACAATTCATCTGTTTCTCTAGCCTTATTCAAATAAAAACGTAAGAATTTCTATAGAAGGAAAAGGGAATAACTGATACTCATTATCTTACCTTGAAACGAGATGCTGGGATACATTTCAAGTTTTCAAGTGACCCACACACAACTGTCCCTAGCTCCCAGGAACACTAACCTTGTGGTATAAATTCATCCTCGACCCGTTACTGTTAGCCATAATGGCTCCTTCAAGTTTTAAACAGAAGACATCTCTTGAGGATAAATTTGTTTATAGAACATCGGAAACAACTTTGCTTTGCCCATTTATCCAAACTACAACCCCTCATCCACATCCCCTGGTTTCTTTACTAGTAAAAAACCACAACTCCTTTCTCAATAAGAGTAGCCTGGTCAGTGTATTGGTCTGCTTGGATGGCATAATGAACTACCATGGACTGGGTGGCTTTAACAACAGAAGTTTATTTTCTCATAGTTCAGGAGACTAGAAGTCCCCGATTAAGGTGATGTCCAGTTTACTTCTTAATGAAGTCTCTTCCTGCCTTGCCAGTGGCCATTTTCTTGTTTACTGTTTTCTCATATAACCTCTGTGCACAGGTGCATGCATACATACACACACACACACACACACACACACGAACACACACACACAAGAAGTGAGCGTTCTCTCTTCTATAAGGCCAACAATTCTATCAGACTAGGTTGATAAATTTTCAGAATACTTTAAAAAACTTTTTATTTATATATATATTTTTAATTTTTACAGACTTCATTTTGATTCATTGTACACAAATGGGGTACAAATTTTTATTCCGATGATTGTGCATGATGTAGATTCATACCATTCATGCTAATCATACATGTACATAGGGTGATGATGTCTGTCTCATTCCACCATTTTTCATGCCCCCCCCTTCCCCTCTCATTTCCCTCTTGGTAAAGTTCCTCCATTCTTCTCTCACCCCCACCTCCCCAAACCAATTCCATATAATCATCCACTTATCAATGAATGCTTTCAGAATTTTTGTAAGTGTGAATTTGATTTATTTAATGGACAAACAGGGTGAATATCCAGTTAGATCATGTATTTCATCTTGACTGTTTACCATAACTTGAAGTTTTAGAGGCATTGATATTTTTTTTGACTTGGCAAATTTATGTATGTAAAATTGTTCATAGGAATGTTATTATCCTTTACCTGAGAGAGTCAATAGTAAAATTGTCCATATCATTTATAGTATTAGTGATCTATTTGTTCAGTTATCATTTTTTCCATTACTTTTCTTATTTCCTGTATAATTATATTGATATGAGCTTCTTATAGAAAACATATATATGTTGTGTTACTTTATTTTGTACTCACTTTTCCAATGGCTTTTTGTTAGAATTTTATTGTATAAAGATATTTTAGGTTTATACCAAATTTGAGAGGAAAGTATATATATTTCCCACATACTTTCTTTTCCAGCTTATACATAGCCTCGTTCATTTTCAGCATCTCTTACTAGAGTGGTATACATGTTACAATTGGAGAAGCTACATCAGTATTATTAAGAGTCGATAGTTTAAATTAGGGTTAATTCTTGATATTTATTCAATGGGTATTGGCAAGCACATGATGACATTTATCCACAACTGTAGACTGAGAGAATAGTTCCACAGTTCTAAAAATCCTATGTGCTCTGCCTATTCATCCAACCCCCACCCAATCTCTGACAACTCCTGATATTTTACCACCCCCAGAGTTTACCTTTCCCAGAATGTCATGTAGTTAGACTCACACTGAATGTAGGTTTTTCAGATGGTCTTCTACCACTTAACCATATACACTTAAGTTTCCCTTATGTTTGTTCATGACTTGATGGGTCATTTCTTTTAAACAGTGATTGATATTTCATTCTCTGAAATCTTATTTATCCATTCACATACTGAAGGATAGTTTGGTTGCTTCTAAGATTTGATAATTATTAATACAGCTGCTATGAACATCTGTCTGCCAATTTTGTGATGAAAATAAGTTTTCCAATACAAGGAGCAGGATGGCTTGTTGGTATGGTAACAATATCTTTGAACTGTAATTATGCAGTTTTTATTTAATAAAGTCACTAATGTGTTAACACTTAACTCTGGAACTTTATGGGTTGTTTCTGTTTCCTTTGGTTCTTGCTTCTCTGCTTATATATTCTAGAACTTGAATTGTTTTTAACATCTTAGCTTGCTATATCTTTAACAGTTTTATGATGTTTATCTGTGTGCCTTCCTTAATAATACTGTAGGTATTACCATATACACATACAACCTATGATTTTCTAGAGATATCAAATTTTTATCACTTCCAGTGAATCCTACAAAATGACTACTGGGTTCTTTATCCTGAGCCTCTAAATACAATTACATTGAATATTTTTATCTGCTCATTGAGTACCATGTTTGATTTTTGTACCGAGTAACAAATTTTAGTATTTAAAATTAATGGTGACAAATAAATCTATCCTTATTTTTAGACATTTTATATTTCTTTTTTTTTATTTCTAAGCCTCCTCTGTCTTTGCTTTCTATTTGTTATTATTTATGGGTAGGTAAGGTGATAGACTATTAGGTTTTTATTCTTTGTCTGAGAATGAATTTATTCTACTTTTTTTCATGAAAGATATTTCACTAGGCATATAATTCACATTGACAGTTATTTTCCTTTTATTACTTGATGGATGTTATGTTACCTCCTGTGTCTTGCATAGTTGCACATGAGAATCCCAAAGGCCTTGTTTTTTTAAAATTTTCTTTGTAGGTTATTTTGTTATAGGTAATTTTTGGTGTTCTTTCTTCAAGGTCACTGATTATTTTGTTGGCCATTTATTTTAAAATTTTTCATGTATTTTGTTTTTCAGTTTTATGACTTACACTCAGTATTTTTCTTATTTTCTATGATTGTGCTGAGCTTTTTTTTTGTTACCTTTTATCACTTATTTCAAGGTTATTTTTAATTGGTTGTTAAAGTGCTTTTATTATAGCTAGTTTAAAATTTTTAATAGTTTGAATCTCTGATTCTTATCTGTATTGGCATCTAGAGATTGTCTTTTCTCATTGAAGTTGTGGATTTCCTGATTCCTGGCATGATTAAAGACTTTACATTTTATTTTACACTTGATATTTTGGTTAATGTTCTATAAAACTCTCTTTTTAAATCATTTACTTTATTAGGCAGTCCACCTGCTTAGGTTAGCATACAGGATAGACTCTTCTTCTGTAATTTGATATTCATTTTAGATACTACATGCATGATTTAAAGATTCAGAATTTTATTGGTCAATTTGAAGTGTATTTAATAAAAGTATTTTGGTTTTTGTCCAAAGGGAAAACATTAAAATTAGAAATTATTTTTTGCCTAAAAATAATATTGTCAGTATTTCCCATTGTCTAAATCCACTTGGAAATATGATTCCAACCAAAAGCCTCAGAAAGAGATTTTAAATAGTACCTTTAAAAGCGTTGTCATAAAATATAATGAAAGTATATTCATTAATTAATCTCGTATACCTCTTGTATGGAAAAGATAGGATTTTGTGGATGAGCTCTCACAATCTCCATCCCTATAACATGTGCTTATGATTTATGTTTACAAAGTTAATGCATCATTTTTATGTTTATTTTCTTAGTCCACTGTGATCAGTCCGTCCAGTTACATGGAACTCAGTAATTTGCTATTAGAATCTGTCTGGGAAATTAATGTCAGGCATAAATAACTGGCAATAGATAATGAAAGTAAGCATGTTGGAGCCACCAGAGGTTAATCAAATGTTTGGTGCTGAGCTCAGAGAGCTGAGGATTAGAAGATCGATATATGCAAAGACATGACTACAGTCAACAGCATGTCTCAGACTCCCTGTAAGTGCATTTGTTTATTAGACACTTCTTTTCACATTCTTGACTGGTCACCAACTCCCCTGTTCTGATTTGCTGTATTCTTGTTTTCTGCATTTCAAAATAGAACATAGTTCTAAAACTGGCAATTGGAATTATCCTTCCTCAGATTTTTCCATCTGGATTCGTCTCAGAATTCTCAACCAACACTTGAGGTTTAACATATGCCAGGCACCAATAGTAAAACCCACAGCAGCAAAGTAGGAATGGTTTGAACTGTCTTCACTTTAAGAAGATAATGTTAAAATCAGAGAAGGATATCTGTAATCAATCTGTTTTTTAATAATGCAATGGGAAATATAAACAACATCTATCAGTGGTAAAATATTTCTCCATTAAAAATACTTTGCTTGGAGTTTTAAGTGTATATTCTGATTACCATTGCTTTTAAGTAATACATGTCAGTTTAGATTAAGGTATTTTATCATTTACCTTGTAATAACCTTTTATTGTATATGGAAATTTATGCAGATAACTCCCCATTGACAGCCACTGATGCATACACATGTAGCTTTACTCCCTCTTTTAGAGGACATTGTTTCAGATACATTTGAATTTGGTTCAGATATAGCTGTATCTCCAAATGTTGTGGCACTACACATTCTTGTGTCTAAGCAAAAAGTAACATGAGAAGTAACAGAGAGAGAAAAGAAAAAAGAAAAAAAATCTTCAATTACTTCAATTATAAAATTCTATTTGGATTATTTAGGGTATCATACTTGCTTAAATTCGAAGATAATGAAATATTTCAAATTTCAAGTGTGATATATTATTTGGTACTTACATATCTTATTGAATGTGCAAAAAAGAATTTATTAAGTGAGAACAAATTATTAGGGCAGAATATTCTAAAGAACTAGTACTTGGGTAGGAAAATGTGAATTCAATTGCTGGAGGTTCCATGTGGGCAAGTCTGAGAGTTAAAACTCCAGGAAGACCTAGCCATCAGTCTTCCACCTTGTTAGTTTCAGAAAGAAACAAAAATGGATGCCAGAGATCGAAACTACTGTAACAGAAATGAAGAATACCTTTGATGGTCTCAAAAAACTGTATGCCACTGAATAAGAATCTGAGTTTGAGAATATATTTATAGTTACCTTCAAAAGTGAAAAGTAAGGAAAACAAGTGAAGAAAAGATTGTACGTCTCAGCACTGCTTTCAATGTTGTACTGAAAGTCCTTACATGATTAAGACAAGAAATGGAAATAAAATATGTACCAGTGAAGAAAGGAATAGTGCTCCATCTGCATGCAAATGATCTAATCACCTATGTAGAAAATTAAGAAGAATTAACAATGAAACTTATTTAATTAATAAGAAATTAAAACTAGTTTGTCTAATACAAGGCTAGCGATAAAAATCAATAGTTTTTCAACATGCCAGCAATGTGCAAATTGAATGTAAAATTAAAAAACACAAATCACTTCCATTAGTTTTTTAAAAGTGAATTATTCAGGCATATAGCTGAAACTATGTTCAGGATCTGTATGAGACAAACTACAAAACACTGATCAAAGAAATGAAATAAAAAATGGAAAGAGATCATGTTCAGATTGGAAGACTTGATATTATCAACATGCAAGTTTTCCCCAACTTGATCTACAGATTTCATGTGATTACAAACAAAACTCAGCAAATATTTTGTAGATGTCATCAAACTGACCTTAAATTTTATCTGGGGAGGCAAAAGACAAAACATCCAATACTATATTTAAGATGAACAAAACTGGAGGACTGACAATACTCACTTTTAATATTAATATTAATCTACAGTAATCAAAATGATGCAGTGCTTGCCAAAGAAAGAACAAAACAGGCCAGAAATAGAGCTACATCAATTTAATCAACTGTTCTTTTACAAAAGGACAAATCATCAATGGAGAAAAACATATTCTCTTCAACAATGGTGAATAAACTAGACATCCATATGCACATAAATTAATCTACACTGTGATCTCATACTCTTTACAAAAATTAACATAAAATAGATCATAGTCCTAAATATAAAACACAACCCATTTAATATGCTAAAAGGTAACACAAGAGAAAAGCTAGATGAGTTTGGGTATGGCAATGACTTTCTAAATGGACCAGCAAAATGTAAAATCCATGAAATAATTAATTAGTTGGATGTCATTAAAATTATAAGTTCTGTTCTACAGAAGTCATTGTTAAGAAAATGAAAACACAATTCACAAATTTCTCATTATATATCATGAGAAAATTCAAACTAAACCTTCTATGACATAACACAACATAGTTATTAGAGTGTCCGAAATCCAGACAATACCAAATGATGGTGAGGATGTGGAGCAAAGGTCCGCTCCTTCATTGCTGGTGGGCATAAACAATCATATAACACTCTGGAAAACAATTTGTATTATTTCAAAACTAATACAAATCTTACCATAAAATGCAGAAACAATTCTCTTAACTACATAGGCAAATGTGTTGAAAATTTGTGTCCATAGAAACATCTGCTCATGGACATTTATAGCAGTTTTATTTATAATTGGCAAAATCAACATGTCCTTCTGTAGGGGAAAGAATAAATAAAGCTTATATGCAGATAATAGAATATTTTTCTGTGCCATATAGAAAGCAATACCAAATGAATAATATTAAGTAAACATAAATGCATAGCATTAAGTGAAGGAAACCCAAAAGAAAAGGTTACATACTGTGTAATTCCAACTACATGGCATTCTAGAAAGGACAGCCATAAGGACAGCAAAATATCAATGGTTGGCTGAGGTTAGGAAGAGAAGGAATGACTAGGAGAATCACTAAGGATTTTTAGGGCATTGAAACACTTATAAAATCATACTATGTTCTGTAATTATGGATACATGCCACTATATATTTGTCCAAACCATTAGAATACCAAGAGTGAAGCCCCATATAAACTACAAGAGTTTGGGTCAATGTAGATTCATCTAGTATAACAAATGAATTACTATGATAGGAAAGGTTAATAATTTTTAAGGTCATGGAAGTGCTGTGTATATATACAGGATATCTCTGTACTTTCTTAATTGTGCTGGGAACCTAAAACTGCTCTGCAAAATTTAGTCTTTATTTTAAAAGTAAACAACAATGAATTAAGAAAGTGATGATTCCACTACATAATTATTATTTCAATCAATTTTTCATATACAAGATGTATTTCTTAAAATGATACAGTTTGTGCATAATATGCCATGCATTCTATTGGTAGGTCAGTTTCTTAAGAAGTCTTGGAGAGTGAACCCAGGAATGCTAACAGAAATATATAGTAAATCTGAGTTCAATAATCACTTGATCCTGTTTCTCAAATGATTTTCAATCTTCTTTTGTTTAATCTTGATTCTTTTCTCATCTGAATATTGATTTCATTCTGTGACCAGTTTAAGTAGCCATGAAAGATGGATGTCAGAAAATCCTTGCACAAATTTTCTTACACTTAATAAAGAGAAAGATGTCTTCCCTAGTAAGTACAAATCAAATGTAATGGAGAAGTTTCATTAGCTACATTGAGATCACATGCCAATCCTCATACCAATAATTGGGATTATGTGGATTGACTATTCTTATAAATACACTTGGATTAAATATTCTTATGAATGCACTGAGATTAAATTTCTGCCACTCGGGTCTGTGTGTGGAATGAAGAGGCACCACCATGACAGATTGAGTAACCATACCTATATAGAGTGTGTAAAGATTACTTATCATAGAAAATGAGATGGATGTTTAATTCAGTATGGTGAAATAAATAGTAAAACACAAAAACACACACAAAAAAAACAAAAATAAAATTTTTATTTAATTTAAAAAATTAATATTAACTTAGGAAACATTCTTAACAATGCCATTATAGAATTTATATACATGAACATTTTCCTGTCTTTATTCATACTGCCAAATTTTTTGCAAAAAAAATACATAATCCAGAAACATGTGGAATATTTGAATCAATACTTTTCACATTAAGTGCAATTTTTTTTTTTTGTGGTGCTGGGGATTGAGCCCACAGCTTTAATGCTTATAAGGCAAGCACTCTACCAACTGAGTTATTTCCCCAGCCTCTAAGTTCACAATTTTTAATAAGTTATTTTACTTTTATATTGAGGTAGCATGAAAATTATACCTCATTTTTTAAAAACATTGCTTCAAAACATGGTCTAGTGTAGTCAATCAATGTTTTTATACACATGCTTTTGTATTATTGTTTTTCATATCAATTGTATCTTTATGCCTTTTCTCCACTCAAAATTAAATATTTGGGGGGTATAACTCAGTTGGTGGAGTGCTCGCCTTGCAAGCACAAGGCCCTGGGTTCAATCCCCAGCACTGCAAAAACAAAAAATTAAATATTTGGTTTTGTTTTCTGAAAATAAATGATCAATATATTAATGATATTATCACACATCTACCATTTAAGAATATGCTTCTCCAATCTTATGTCTTTTTAAAATTTATTAATTACTTTTTCTGATGTTGTCAGACATGAAGTAATCACTGAGCTGTGGACTATGTGTATATGGCAAACAAGACAATCTAGGCAAACACTTCATGGAGCTAATTGTGTTATGAAACTTGCTTACGTTTCTCATAAATTTATATGATGCTTATAGTCAACTAGAAAATGGACCCTTTTCTAATTTTTAAGCAAGTTTATGTCTTTAAAAACAGTATTTTTATTGACAGTGATTGACTTTTCTCAAAGTGTCCCCTGGAAACCTGTGCTAAAATAAGGTAGATACAATATTCTGTGAACCAGAATCAAGAACTATTGGAAAAAACTGTGCTGAACATAGTTAATATTTTTTTTTCTTACTGTAATTCTTTACATCTACCATTTTGTTTAGTAGTGTATATCTTTAAAAAAGAGAAGTAGTTAGTCATAGGATCCAAGTATACTTTAAACCATGAAGACTTTTCTCTGAATTAGTATCATAGAAGTACTATTAGGACAATTTGAGAAGATTTGTACTAATATATTATTTTTGATCTTTTAAAAATATTTGTTTCTAGTATTCATGTAAACTAACATGAATTGCAGATACAAATTATAAAAATTAAATTACCAAAATACTTATTCAATTGTTTCAATACAATTATTAAATCTGATTTTGCTACATTACAAGCATATATTAAATTGGCGTATAATGTTATATTTCACTGAATTTCGTCTTCTGCAAAACAATTATATAGTACATATTTACCATTCAAATATTGAATAGTACTATGTGTTCACCTTGTTTGTTTTTTTGTTTTCTTCAGGGAATAGAAGTTCAGGGGGACTTTATAACTGAAATTCATGTATCTCATGTATTTCATGAGCCCTTTTTAAAATTAAAATTATGTTATGATATTTTATTTATACCCCACATAATTTATTGATGAAATTGAAGAAAACTCACAAAGGGGTAGTATTTAATTATATTTTTATGTGCAAGAATGTTATGTGTACTCATTATGTTAAGGCTTATATTTTATATTGATATTTTAAAATTCTCTTGTATAATGATTTTTGAAATGTTTCTTGATCAATGTAGACAGGAGAAATAACTCCAAAGGTTTTACCCATTGTGGTTATGTTTTGTTTTTTTGGGTGGAATTAAAATTAAGAAAAAGGCTCTTTTTATATTTTTGTTTATTCTTTCTAGATATCCAAGACTATGACTGTAGAGTGTATTTTGACATATTATATATACATAAAATAAGTATAACTTGTTTCAGTTAGGATCCCATTATTATAGCTGTGTATGATGTGGAATTACATTGGTCATGTATTCATATATAAAGAAAGATATGTCCAATTCATTCAACTGTCTCCTTTCTATTCCATTCCCCCACCATTGTTGCCTTCATTCCCCCTAGTCTAGAACAATGAAATTCTAAACTTCCCCCTCCTTCTTTGTGTGTTACTTTCTACATATGAGTGAGAACATTCTGCCTTTGGTTTTGGGGAACTGGCTTTTTTCACTTAGCATGATATTCTCCAGTTCCATCCATTTACCTGTAAATGCTGTAATTTCATTCTTCTTATGACTGAGTAGTATTCCATTGTGTATATATACTACATTTTCTTTATCCATTCATCTATTGTAGCACACGTAAAGCTTGTTTCTAAAGTTTAACTATTGTGAATTGAGCTGCTATGAACATTGATGTGGCTCGTTACTCTTGTATGCTGATTTTAAGTCCTTTGAGTATGTGCCAAGGAGTGGGATAACTGGGTCAAATGGTGGTTCCATTCCAAGTTTTCTAAAGAATCTCCACGCTGCTTTCCAGAGAGGTTGCTCCAATTTCCAGTCCCCCCAGCAATGTATAAGTGAACCTTTTCCCCCACATCATTGCCAACATTTATTGTTACTTGAATTTTTTTTTTAAGAAGGACATAATGCCTTTATTTATTTATTTATTTTATGTGGTGCTAAGAATCGAATCCAGTGCCTCACACATGCTAGGCAAGCACTCTACCACTGATCCACAACTCCAGTCCCCACTTGTATTCTTAATAATTGCCAATTGACTGGGTTGAGATTGAATTTCAGTGTAGTTTGATTTGCATTTCTCTAATTGCTGGACATGTTTAACAGTTTTTCATATATTTTTAACTGTTCATATTTCTTGTGTGAAGTGTCTGTTCAGACTTTAGCCTATTTTTTGATTGGGTTATTTGTGAAGTTTTTCTTCTTTTGATTGCTTTTTGTTGTTAAGTTTTTTGAGTTCTTTATATATCCTGGAGATTAATGTTCTACCTGTGCTGCTGGTGGTAAAGATTTTCTCCCATTCTGTAGGCTCTCTGTTCACATTCTTGATTGTTTCCTTTGCAGTGAAGAAGGTTTTAAATTTGAATCCATCCCAATTATTGATTCTTTATTTTATTTATTGTGCTTTGGAAATCTTATTGAGAAGGTGGTACCTAAGCCAACATGGTGGAGAGTTGGGTCTAATTTTTCTTCTATTAAGTGTAGAGTCTCTGGGTCTAATGCCAAGGTCCTTGATCCACTTTGAGTTGATTACTGTACAGGGTGAGAGATAGAAGTTCAATTTCAGTTTATTGCATATGGATTTCCAGATTTCCCAGCACCATTTGTTGAAGAAGCTTTTCTCCAATGTATACTTTTGGCACCTAGGCCTGGTATAAGATAACCAGATTTAGATTGGTATCTGTGTCATCTGTTCTGTTCCATTGGTCTTCATTTATGCTTTGGTGCCCATACCTTGCTCTTTTGGTTACTACAGCTCTGTAATATAATTAAAAGTCTGGTATTGTGATGCCTCTTGCATCACTTTTCTCATTAAGGATTGCTTTGGCTATTCTAGGCCTCTTAGTTTTTCTAAATAAATTTCATGACTGCTTTTTCTACTTTTTGTGAATAACATCATTGGAATTTTAATAGGAATTGCATTAAATATGTATAGTACTTTTGATACCATGGCCATTTTGATACCATTAATTCTGTCTAACCTCAAACAGGGGAGGTTTTTCCATCGTCTAAGGTCTTCTTCAATTTCTTTCTTTAGTGTTTATAGTTTTTATTATAGATGTGTTTCAATTATTTTACTAAATTGATTCCCCCATTTAAAAATATTTTTAGATATAAATGGACACTATATCTTTATTTTATTTATTTTTTTATGTGGTGCTGAGAATAGAACACAGTGCCTCACACATTCTAGGTAAGTGCTCTACCACTAAGCCACAAATCCAGCCCCCCCCAATTTTTTTGAGGTTATTGTGAATGGGATAGTTTTCCTGATTTCTCTTTCAGTTGATTTGTCATTGGAGTATAGACACACAACTGGTTTATTGTTGTTAATTTTATTATTTTATTTTATTTTATTTTATTTATTTTGATTCACTGTACAGAAATGGGGTACAGCTGTTGTTTCTCTGGTTGTACACAAAGTAGAGACACACCATTTGTGTAATCATACGTGTACATAGGGTAATGATATTTGTCTCATTCTGTTATTATTCTTCCCCCCTCCCTGATCCCACCCCTTTGTCCCCCATGCAATCCATCCTTCCTCCATTCTTGTCTCCCTCCCACCCCACATTATGTATCATCATCCACTTGTCAGAGAGATCATTTGACCTTTGACTTTTTGGGATTGTCTAATCTCACTTAGCATGACCATCTCCAACTTTATCCATTTACCTGCAAATGCCATAATTTTATTCTTCTTTATGGCTGACTAACATTCCATTGTGTATATCTATCAGAGTTTCTTTATTCAATCATCTATTGAAGGGCATCTAGGTTGGTTCTGCAATGTAGCTATTGTGAATTGAGAAGCTATGAACACTGATGTGGCTGCATCACTGTAGTATGTTGATTTTAAGTCCTTTGGGTATAGGCCAAGGAGTGGGATAGTTGGGTCAAATGATGTTCCATTCTGAGTGTTCTAAGGAATCTCCACACCACTTGCCAGAGTGGCTGCACTAATTTGCAACCCGACCAGCAATGTATGAGTGTAGTTTTTTCCCCACATCCTCGCCAAAACCTATTGTTGCTTGTATTTTTGATAATAGACATTCTAATTGGGGTAAGATGGAATCTTAAGGTGGTTTTGGTTTGCATTTCTCTTATTACTAGGGATGTTGAACATTTTTTCTTATATCTGTTGATTGCTTGTAGGTCTTCTTCTGTAAAGTGTTTGCCCATTTCCTTAGCCCATTTATTGATTGGGTTATTTGCATTCTTGGGGTAAAGTTTCATGAGTTCTTTGTAGATTCTGGAAATGAGTGCTTTTGCTGAATTCATTTATGAGTTTGAGAAGCTTTCTTGTGGAGTTTTTTGTTTGTTCTCATTACGGAATCATGTCATTGGCAAATGGGGATAGTTTGAGCTCTTCTTTTCCTATTTATATTTCTTTAATTTCTTTCTCTTGTCTAAATGCTCTGGCTAGAATTTCAAGAATTATGTTGAATCGGAGTGGTGAAGAGGGCACCCCTGTCTCATTCCACTTTTAAGACGGAATGCTTTTAGTTTTTCTCCATTTAGAATGATGTTGGCCTTCAGTTTAGCATATATAGCTTTTACAATATTGAGATATATTCTTTCTATTCCTACTTATTCTAGTGTTTTGAGCATGAACAGATGCTAAATTTTGTCAAGTGCTAAGAAACTGACTCTTTTATTCATATTTGAAAAATATCTGTCAAATAGAAATAATATGCAATTGAACTCAATCTTGCTCAGCTCATTGTGTATGTCTAAATAAGACGTAGATATAAATTAGAGGTAAATATTGAGATATAACTGTTAGATAAAAGGTTATGGTTATAAGGATATATTGTTGATTTTACCCAAAATTACTAAATATACACAAAAAATTTACTTTAATCATTGTGTTTTGAAACACTTTAAAACCATTTTCTTAGATATGGAGAATATAATTAATAAATTAAATTTTTCCCTTATACATTATTCAGATGGATCATAAATCATAATAAATTTGGCTCTGAATTTATTTAGCTTGTTTATAAAGCATTATCCAAGCTCCACTAAGCTTCTTAAAGAACAAATTTTCAATATGTTCTCACACATTTAAAATATGGATCAGAGAAATCTCAGGGATATTGGAAAGACTGGATATCTAGGTATAAGGACTCAGTGGCAGACTTTTCTTGTCATTTACTCTGTGACATGAGGCCAATTACTGCAGCATTCTATATGCAGGACAAATGCTTGTGAATCTAATAGAATTTAATGTGGAGACACACACTTTCTAATAGAGGGTTATCACAACTTTTTTCTTTTTAACTGCAGACAAACGCCACAGAGTACTTTTCTACTAAGGAAAACTGTCTAGCCCCAGTTATCACAAATTTGATAAAACAAACTCAACCTGGATTCTAGGTGCTGCTGACACTCACTCAGATCTGACTAATCTGAACTTCATGTGTGGGAATGACAACATTTTCAGTTATTGATACTGACCCAAACTCAACCAACAGAACTAATCATGGAATTTTTCTGAAATTCTTGAGAAAGACAAGTCTCCTTCCTGCTGAAGTTTTGAAGGGAATACAATTTTAGTTAATGGCTTGCTGACATCTTTGTCACAGTCTGGCAGAGTCTGACAGAGAACAAAGACAATAGAGAAGAACAATGAAGAGAGAAAGGAAGCACAAATAATATTCTACAAATGATATTCAATATTGCAACTTTCCCAGAGCAGATGAATTTTCCATAATGATATCATGGAATTTTCTCCAACATTCTGGTATTATAGCAAAACTATACTTGGAAATTAAAAGATCAAGGGTCACTTTGATATGCATATTAATATTTTTATTCATATTAATCCACAAAACCAAAAGTAATCAAATGACACATGCAGAATTTTTACTTGCTTGTTGCAGATGAAAATCACTTTTTTACAGAGTTATATACAACTTTGAATGCTAGATTATTTTCTCAATGTTTGTGACAATTGTAACTGTTAAAGATACAGTACAATTTTAGTGTGATTTATACTACTGATATTTTTCTTATCATTATAGACAATCAAGAGGACAATGAGTCAAGCTTTTTTATTTTTTGCCAAATTGATAATTTCACATTTCCTATTTGGACAAGTTTGAGCATTTCTTGAGGAAGAGAGTTGTTTTTCACCATATATACACAATAGATTTGAATTATCTCAAGAACATAGGTGTAAATTTAGGGAAATAATTATAAAATTGAATTTTAAGTATGGATATCTTTTTAAATATGAGACATTTAGCTCTACATACTTTAACATTATTTTATTTACAAAGCCATGTCTCCAGCCCCTTCTTTATTTTATTTGAGACAGAGTCTTGAAAAGTGGCTTAGGGTCCCCCTAAATTGCTGAGGCTGATTTTGAACTCAAGATCTTTCCTCTTTAGCCTCCAGAGCCTGCTGGGTTTACAGGCGTGCACCACGACACCCAGCTTACATAATATAATTTTAAATATTTGACAATGTTTAACAACTAATAACTTACTCAAAAATAAATAAAAATAAATAGAAAATTTCACAATTTCTACATGACTATCATTGTTGAGTCACAGTTTTTGTACTTTAAGATGTGCTTTGAATATGAAATAAGGTATGTATGTAAAATTATAAAGGAGATTTTCACTTTGACTACATGGGATTACTCATTTGTACCAAAAAACTAACAAAGGTAATTTTACTTAATATCAGTTCATTATATATAAAATATGATGGATAAAATAATTCTCATTATAGAATTAAATGGAACTTATGAAGCACTTAGTATGCTTTCTGGGCATAAACAACTGTACTGTCTACCACTGTTATCAGTATAATTCTCAATTTAGACTCTGCATTTAAAGACCTTAGTTCCTATATTGCCTCCTCTTCCTTTTGCTCATAGATGGTGTATAGAAAAAATATCTGGCCAATCAACTTGTCCATTAAAAGTAGTGTCCATTAAATAAATTCTCTTACAAGAAGTATGGGACAGACTGTTGGCTAGTTGAACTTTACTTTGCATGTTTTTTTCTCCAACCAACTTCTTCTAATGCTCAGCTCTCTGGGTTCACCAAACATTTGGGTAATTTCTGGTACCTTCAAAGTGCTTCCTTTCATATGTTATCCTGCCCATTTATTTACCCATAATAATTTCCCTGGCAGATTCTGTTAATGAATGAGACGGGCTGAGCACAATGGACCAATAACATAAAGAATCTACCCACCTTCTGAATATAAATCAGCAATATCATTCTGACTGGGAGTATCATGTTTGGTCAAACTGGAATTAGATTGGGTGATTCATGATGGAGAGTTAGTGGAAAATGGAGCTTCTCTTTCAAAGTGTGCCAATCACACAGGCTGATACCATTGAAAAGGAAAATTTTCCTTGAATTTTTTTTCCTTCAAATTCTAGTAAACCTGGATAAAGTAATTTTTTGCATGTATCATTTTAAAATATAACAATATAAAACTTATAAAATATTATTCATAAATGTGAATATAAGTCTTTAATAAATTAACCTTAATATAGATTTTTAAAATGCTGAACAACATTAAATCATTGAATGCCTTTTCATTGGATCACATCTGGATTGACATTTATAGTATTAATTTCTATAAGTAGAATATCTCTCACTTTTTAAGATTTCCCATTCAGATGATCCTACAGTCCTCTGTGTGGAATTATAGTTATTAAAAGGCCTTATTGTGACATGGTCCTCATTCATTATGTTTTAACATAGTTCATTAGTTTCAAGGTCCCTTTATGAATATGCAACTCTTATTCTGACTGAAATTAAAACATTTTTTTAAATAAAAATTTTTCCAAAACTGAAGCTTACTCCTTGCAGAATATATTAACAGTCCATCTAAGTAGATAAGAAATTTTAGGCTACAGTACAAAGGTAACAGAACTTGGAATAATCATTTTTGGAGGTATTGTTTTGCCACTTGCAAGGGCAATGAACTTTAAAAAAATCATTTACCATCTATAACTTTTCAGTTTCATTCATTTAAATAGATATATCAGCACTATAATATATACAAAGTAAAATAATGACGAAGTATACAATACACCCATAAAGAGAAATGAAGTAAAAATTGCCTGCCACAGAATTGCATAA
The DNA here is from genome assembly GCA_020662805.1 of Glaucomys volans. Taxonomy (NCBI): domain Eukaryota; kingdom Metazoa; phylum Chordata; class Mammalia; order Rodentia; family Sciuridae; genus Glaucomys; species Glaucomys volans. The sequence goes on from JAJEJO010001201.1 coordinate 201,698, forward strand.
ACATTGAGAGATATGCATGAATTTCTGTTGGAAAAAATGATGACAGGATGTTTGATGTTATGAGGGAAGATAGATGAAAGGCACAGCAAAATAGAAGTGGACATTTTTCTTTGAAAGCATTAGCAAATAAAGTTATGACAAAGAAATCCTAAGCCTTTGAAGTGAATCTCAGTCTAATGGGTGACAAAGTTGACAATTGTGTGAGATGGAGCTAACATAGGAAAGTCAGAAAATTGTAAAATGTACTGATGAACTATGGCATGAAGATCCTGCGGAGAGAGCTAGATATATTTCCGAGAACATTATGGAAAGTAATGACATTTCTAACTGCTTCTATAGATAGAAAATCTACCTATCAAGTCTTGGACATTTTGATAGATTGAATTATTTTTCAAATTATTCACTCTCCTTACCCTCCTCTATTGAAATGCCATCTTAGCAGTCAGCTTAGCAATGCATTTTGCCGAAGACAAGAAGATGCTAGTTCAGTCTTAATATGTGCTACTGGGCCTGAGCTTGTCTTTTGCAACTTGGCCATATCCAGGAGAAATTATCTGTTTCTTCAAGAGTCGCTTTTCCTTTGACTTGGGTTTCAGAATAAATGCTTCCTGTGCATAACTGCAAGAAATGTGCAGTTAGGCACAGAGTCATCCAATCAAGCCTAGCCTGTATCAATTTATACCCCAGCAGACATAGAACTGTGTAATTTGAATAAATTATTTTGCTTTAAGTGACTGAACTTCAGTGGCTTGTAGGCATTATTATATACCCAATAAACATGTATGTTAGAAGAAAAGGTAATGTCACTTCAGCAAACAAACTTGAAATACATGGTAGTGGAATTTATACCAGATGGTAGAAAGTGCAAAGATTGTTAAGGAAATGATCCTCCTCTAAATGATTGTATAAGGAAGAGGGAGGCAGTGCAGGAATTTATTATCCAATTGAATTGAGAAACATCTGCAGAGTTATTTGAGAGAAGGAATTGAGAACATAAGGTTATTATTATATTTATACACAAGGATGAGATTAAAATATTTAGCAACTAGTAATGAACAAGTAACATCCAATCTAAATGGGTACAATAAATCTGAATACGTTTGGCCATAAGCAACTGATATGTCTGTAACGATGCAAGGCAAATTTAACATACTTTACTTATAGATTTTTTATTTGGCAATAGAATGGATAGATTTGTTTGTGTTGATAAGAACAATGGTTAGCAGGAGCTCCCCTTGCCCATAGATATAGTTGGAGGCCTGTCTACCTTTGTGTCAAATGGCAGTTCTGTCACCAATGGATCTGAATGGTGGCCCTTGGCCCCACCTACTTACGGATGCTGTTGCCATGCCTGCCCACTCACAATCCCCCAACCAGCCTCATCTATTCATGGACCCCTAAGGTAGTCCATCTTGCCTGTAGATCAGACAACATGTGGACCCTGAAAATATGTCTATCCACCAATGGCAGTAGGTTCAAAAATTGCAGACATTTGCAGCAGAGATACTTATAGGATCTACCAGTACAATTACCCATAGTCAGCCTATGCTGACCCAAACAGAATTTCTGACCACCTGATTAATGAAAGTCTTTCTGTGTTAACATCAGGGGGTAAAAACTGAAAGAGATGACAATTCTTCAAAAGTACAGACACAAATGCAAACCTGAATGGATCATGAAAAATCAGAAAAAATACAAATAATAGGAGAATGAAATAGAAGTTCAGTAACTAACACCCAAGAAGTAACAATTCACAAACTAATTTATATAGAATTACAAAATAACCATCCTACAACTCAGTGAGAAACAAGAAAGTACAGAACGAAAACAAAACAAATTTCAGGAAAACATTACCCAACTTCTTGAACTGAAAAACAAAATCACTGAACTTAAAAAATTGGAGAGTTTCAATACCTAATAAAGTGAAGTATCAACAAACTTAGAAACAAATCATTTAAATGTATTTTATTCAAAGTAGTAAAAATTTCAAAAGAATGAAAAAAGGTAAAGAAAGCCTATAAGACATATGAGATGCCATCAAATGAACCAGTACTTATAATCTTATAAGAGGAAAGAGAAGAAATTTTTTTTTAAATTTATTTGTTCTCATGACAGTAGAATACATCTTGGCACATCATACATAAAAGGAATATACCTTTTCATTCTTCTAGTTGTATATGATGTAGAACCACACTGATAGTGTAATCATTTACGTACATAGGGTAATAATATCTGATTTTTTCCTAGCCCTTCCCCTCACTTCATTCCCCTCTGCCTAATCCAAAGTACAGAAGTACTTTCTATTCTTCCCTAGAGCCCCCGCCCCCTGCCCTTATTGTGAATTAGCATCCACATAAAACATTTGGAGTTTGGTTTTGGGGCATTGGCTTATTTTGCTTAGCATGATATTCTCCATCTCTACCCATTTACCTGAAAATGCCATAATTTCATGTTTTTAAAGAAATAACAACTGAACACTTTTTCAAAGCTATAGGGGATAATGGGGAAGACCAAGGAAGCTCTCAACCTTCCGCAAAATAGTTGAATCCAAAAAGATCTATACTAAGTCGCAATATAAATTTTTTAAAGTCCAAGGCAAAAAGATAATTTTAAAAGCAGCTTAAAAAATTGATTTCATATGTACAAGAAAAAGTCCATACATTATCAGTGGATTTCTCTATGTAAACCTTGCTTGTCAGGAAAGAGTGGGATGGTATGTTCAAAATTCTGAAAGAGAAAAACATCTCCCATCCAAGAATACTTGACCTAGAAAAACTTCTTTTAAAAAATGTTTTAAATGAAGGAAAGATAAACATTTCCCCAAACAAAAGTTGAGAGTTTGTCATCAGTAGACTTACTGTTCCAGAAGTGCAAAGGGATTTTTTTCAAGTTAAACAAAAAGCATTAAATAACAACACAAAAATATATGAAAATATAGTTCATGTTGTAGGGGAATATGTAATGAAAATACACAGTAATATTGCAATAGTTGTACAAAAAATAACTCTTAGCACAAAGTACAAATTTGGAGATAAAAGGTGTTAGGAATGCCTGCAATCTTAGAAATTTATTGATGGAAATACAACAGAAAAAGTAGTAAAGCTTATATCTTTAATCTAAAGGGATTAGCAAAGTGTAGTTCCTGTAAGAAATTGAATTTAAGATGTTATCCACCTAAAAAGGATTGTAATAGCTGGCAATTCTAAAGATAATCATAAAGAAAACTCTAAGAGATGCATAAAAGATATAGAGAAAATGGTCAGACATAACAGTATTTTTAAAATTGTAAAACTTGAATCACAATAAAGACAATCAGAAAGAAGTGAAAGAACTACAAAACAAAGCAAAATAATTAGCAAAGCAGCAAGAGTAATTTCTTATCTATTAATAATTACCTTAAAGGTAAAAGAAATAAACTCCCCCAGGGAAAAGACACAGAGTGGCTAAATGGATTTTAAAAATAAACCCCACATACTACTTATTCAAAGACACTCAGTTTCAATATTATAGAACATACATAGCTAAAAACAAAAATAAAGTCTGTTGTTTGAACATTATATTCCTCCAAGGGTTCATTTTGACTAAAAGCTTTGGACACAGTATAATGTTGTTGGGAAGTGGTGGAACCTCTCTAAGAGGCTAAGCCCTGTGGGAGGTACTAAAATCACTGGGGGAATGACCTTAAAGGGAATAACGGGATGCCAATCTCTTGTTCTGTCATAGTTTGTATATGTTGTTTCTTCCTCAAAACCTCATGTGTTAATGCAGAAATATTCAAAGGTAAAAGAATTAGATTATGACAGGTATAATCTCATCAGTAGAATAACCCACTTGATAGATTCATAATATGAATAGACTAGATGGTAACTGCAGGCAGGTGGGGCATGGCTGAAGGTAGTAGGTCATGGGAGTGTAACAATGGTAATTATATATTTTACCTGGCTCTTTTCTCTGTCTCTCTCTCTCTGCTTCCTGCCTGCCATGAACTGAGCAGCTTTCCTCTACCATGCCCCTTTGCCTCACCTGGGGTCCAGAGAGATGGAACCAACCAACCATAAACTGAACCTCTGAAATGATGAAACTAAATAAAATCTCCCAAGTTGCTCTCATCAGGTATTTTGGTCCCAGCAACTAAAAACTGACTAATAACACTCTTTCTGTTCCTCTTTAAGAAGTTTCTGCTTGCTCCTACATATGCTCCTGCTGTGGTATGCCACCATCAGCTGCCCTTGAAGGTCAAACAAATGTTCCCCCACATCTTTAACTGAGAATCCTCAAAACTGAGCTAAATAAATCTCTTCCTTTTCATAAGTAGCATATGTCACATATTTGTGCTAGTGATGTAAAACTGACTAATGTAAGCAGAGAAATATATATGATGCACATGTAGCTAAACAAAAGTTAAGGGTGGGTATACATCAGGAAAGATACTTTAAGTCAAAAACTGTCAGAGGAGAAAATGAAGTTATTATATTGATAAATTGACTAACGCAACAAGAAAATTAAATAATTTAGAACATATAGGCACCTAATATCAAAGAACCAAATATATAAAGCCGGCATTGAAAGTTCTGAAGAGGAAAATAGATGGTTATACATTGTTATTAGGACATTTCAAAGCTTCAAGAGTGGTTAACTCATCTATACAGAAAATAAATGAGGAAAAAAGTAAATCAAATGAGACTATCAATTAATGAGATTGAAGCAGTAATAATAATAATAATAATAATAATAATAACAACAATAATAAAAACTTCCAATGAAGGAAAACTCTCCATAGATGGTTTCATAGATGAATTCTCTCAAAACATTAAAGCATTAATATTGGCTCTTCATAAATGTTTCCAAAAATTAGACAATAGGAAAATATTTAACACATTTTTGAGGCCATAATCATGCTGATAATAAAACCAGAAAAAGCACAAGGAAAAAGTGCTTGGTATCTCAGATGAACAGAAGTGCAAATATCCTCAGTAAAATGCTCTTCAAACCATGGATCCTCTACATTCCAAGGTCTAAGCTCCTGAAGGTGGCACTGTTTCAAATGGCATTACACTTTTTTAGAGTAGGGACTCTTCCTTTCTTTTTCCTTTCTCGAGGTGTGATAATAACTCCTTGCAGTTATTGATCCCTGAGGACTACACATTGCTTATTGATGCCTTAGCTACTACAAATAACTCTGTTAAATCCCCTTTGGTTAAAATCTTCTAGTGTGACATATGCTTCCTACCAGGCTTGTGACTACTATATACATCCATTAAATTCTCCTAAATGTATTCTTTCCTTCTACTAACATTCCTTCCTTTAGTAGCGGATAACGGTTGAACCTACATCTTTACTACAGTATTCTTCAAATAGGTGATTTTAATCTTCATAAAACAGATGAAATTTTATTTATATTATCACTTTCAATTTCATGAAATTTTAATTAAACACATCAACAATACACTCTAAAATGACAATGAACCAGAGAGTTTGGGGACCATAGGTAATGAAAGTACCCTCACCCTCAGTTTAAAAATATGTTAGTACATTTACAAAGTGCAAGACAGAGGTAGAAAATTATAAATATCCATATAGGCTGTAAATATAGATGCAGCCTGACTGGTCAAGGAAGAGGGATTTGACTGGAAGATGTTCCCCTGAGGAGGAACAGTGGCTTTCCTATTCATTGCAGTAACTGTTATATTTCTTTTGACTGGAGAAGCTACAAGTCACCTCTTTTCTGAAAAGTTCAACAGGCTCTCTCTTTCTGAGTGCCTTCAGTTGAGATCAGTGTAGAAGAATGAAACAGCTGTGAATAGCCTGAAGGTGACCATAATTCATTTGTCTCTGATTGAAACTGACCTCCTGTGTCTGAACACCCCCAGAGATCCTGCTTAGTCTAACCTGGAAAGTACTTTCAGAGAATAATAGCTTCAACTAAGCTGTCCTAATAGACTCCTTGGCAGCTTCCACACCATAGGACAGCCCAGGGGCATAAATTCTGTAAAGTACATGTAGACAGCTGGAAGAAAATAATTGAGCTTGCAGGGAAGGTAACCTGGTAGGAGGCTCACTTTAGATACAGACTGATTGATGTGTAAATTGGTTGAGAAAAACAAAACAGAATGAACAGATCTTACCTTTTTAAATTTGTGCTCTATTTATGAAGCAATTGTTTTTGTTTTTAAAAAAGAACATTGGGTTCAGATTACCATTTTTCAGCATTTAAAAATAAAGTAACATTTAGTACTAAAACCATCACACCTGTCTTTGACAATAGACCCTAACTCTTGCTTTTGTAGTGGGTGATTGAGGGATTGCACAGGGCAAGACAGAGGTCAAGAAGGAATGATCACATTGATGTCAAAATGCTACCAATCAGGGAGAGCTCTTCTGTAAAGATCCAGAATGTTTCCCAGGACATTGGAAATGACTTATTGATAGTTCTTTCATTGCAAACTGTGTAATTAACTGATGGAATAAAAGACTAACTAATGGCACTTCCCTAGTGCTCTCTCCCTTCACACCCCTGGTGTGGTCATCCTGTTATTATAACCTTCAGTCACTTCACTTTGCTTTCTGGTGTGATACATTTCCGTCCTCTTTGTTAACTGATCTGTAATATTTGATACAGAAGAAGTGCCTCAAGACAGGCAAAAATCCATTCTAAGTTTATTGCAGTAAGAGAAAACAAATTCTCCCCCAAATCTGTTAGGACATGAGAAAAACTGAACCTACCATCTTATTTATAACTAGGTGTAGTAGATCGACCCACTTGTTTGCTTCCTTCAAAAACAATTTTTACAACTGTCAATTCACAGGAACATGAAAAGCTATTGAAGAAGAGGGAAAGGTAGTGTGGAAAATATCCTTAAATAAACACAGCTTTCTACAGTATATTTGAAAAAGCACAAATACCCATTTACACTATAAAGTGTACTTCAATTCATCTTTAAACTTTTCCTACAGTGCTACATAGTCTTGACACTTGGTGTACTCTTGATGCACATTTGCTAAGCATTAATTTTCAAATACAGTTTGATAACATACTCTCTGTAATGGAAGTCTGTAGGGATTTTTGAATGAGGGCTCACTCTTTAGTATTTGTTAGTATACTATATTTCGTAGATTTTTGTGGATCCGACATGCCACAAGAAAGCAAGAATCTCATGAATTTGATAGTTTTAATATGTTCTCTTGAATTTGCGGTTTCACAGGTGCTAAAGTATAGACAAAAAATTTAGTGAAATTTAAAATTTATATGTAATTACGGTGTCCAGATTATGAATAGTATGCACAGAATAGATATTTCCTCATACTAAGTAAATGAATAACTGATTAGGGTTAAAATTTCCAATGACTACTTCTAAAATGGATTTAAATATTTTATACCTCAAACATAAAATTAAACTAATTATGAACTAAAAGATGAAATGTTAAGTGTTTCAAAATTAATTTTAGACCTGATATAAGATAGATAGCTCTGTGTGTGTGTATGTGTGTGTTGATGTGTAATCTGTATATATACATATAAAGATAATAGGAATGGACATCAAGGCAAGATATATAAATTGTTAAATATATGTAGCATTAAGTAGACACATAACTAAATAAAAACAGGATTATGTAGTTTTGCATGAGTGACAAATATGATTGCCTTTTCTCACATCGGTTGGGCATATTGTCAGTTGAGTTTACTTTTTGGAACTCTCTTGATAACTAATCTTTTTCAAATTCTAGCTCTATTTTTAAGAGTTAATAGTTCTGAAAAAGTATAATGAAAATGAACATGACATAAATATATGATTTGTGAGATGTTGAGAAGTGTGATAATTTGGGGTAGTTAAGGATGTTCTCTCTGATGGGCTACATTTCACCAGAAAAAAATGTGAGGAGGGAATAGCATATCTTAGACAATCACATTGCAAAGTGAGGCAGAAATGGTATTTTCAAAATTTGAATAAAGATATGCTTTTGCTGTTGTGAGGACTATCTTAGTCCTTTTTGTGCTGCTGTAACAGAATATCTGAGACTGGGAATTCCTAATGAACCTAAACTCATCTGCCTTATGACTCTGGAGGACAGAAAGTCCAGGAACATGGTATCAGCATCTTGTGAGGGACTTCGCGCTGTCATAACATGGCTAACGGAAGGAAGTCTGTGTAAGAGAGAATAAATTTGAGCCGAACTCACCCTTTTTAATAAGAATATTCTCAACATCACCAACTCATTCTTTGCATAGCATTTATGATGGAGGAGTCCTCATTGCCTAATCATCCCTTAAATGTCTCACCTCTTATTATTGTTACAATGTAATTTACCTTAAACCTGAGTTTTGGAAGGGGCATTCAAATCATAGCAAGTAACATCAAGGCATAGAGTTGTGGTAGATTAAATAAAAGAGTTGTAAGAAAGATGGTGTTAGTCCAGATCATATAGGTTTATGTTGTCTATTAAAGGAATTTTGGAGAAAGTTGGGAAAACTTAGAAACACTTTGAGGACAAGAGTGAAACTGAATAGATTTCTTTAAAAAATTGACTCAAGCTATTTCTGCACCTTCTAACTTTTTCCTTTATTGTACTTGAAAGCTTAAAACTACATCTCATAGATTCCTTTATACTTAGGCATCTGGATTGAGACTTTACCAGTTACATGACTCTCATATTTGAAAAACAACAATGAAGCTGTTACCACCTTGCTATAGATTCATTTTATCTTTGTTAATGAAAACATATGACTTTCCTGAATAATATGTTATTTAACAGTGGAAAGAACTGCAGAGAAAAACCTTTACTGATGCAAATCTGTGATTGATATTCTGATGAATTTGAATATTGTGATGACCTTGTTACATAAAAAAAGTGGTATAAGACAAACCATGGTCAAAAACATAAAGATTTACTTGAATAATTCACTTGTGATTGCTTAGAATAAAGTTTCTACAAGAAGCAAGAAACGAATGACATAGTCAATATTATGTCATAGAATACTAAAATTAGAATTGGAACTTGATCTGGATGGGGCCATGAATAGTTGCTTCTGACAGCCTTAGGAGCACAAATGTAATAATTGAAAATAATTGAGTTTTAAGTACCCGATCGATCAAGGCATGTACAGAAGTTGATATAGTCTCTACAATTAACTTGAAATGTTCTTTTTTTTTTTAGTATCTTGTTGCTACAGGGCTAATATAGCCTAAAATCAGAGAAATTTTATATTTTTCCCATAGTTTGCTAATTATAGTGTTAGTTAAATTAATAGCAGGGTCACTGGAAATTTTATGGAAATGTTAGAGATTTATAGGAAAAGAAGTTTTAAGTCTATAACAATTTAGAATTGGATAACTGGAGCAAATTGTATTGCAAATCAGCTGATTGAGGTGTGTGTGTGTGTGTGTGTGTGTGTGTGTGTGTGGTGTGTTTAAAAGATAAAGTCATTCTCTTTTTGTGTGATGTTGTTAGAAATACCAGGCTGTCACGTGAAATCAGACGTACTTGGAAGTAGCTTGATAAGACAAAATTGACTCTGCAGAGGGTGTGGAACCATACAAAGACTGGCAAGCAAGCACACTTGTTGGGGCAATCTTCCTGTTTCTATCCAGACGGCTGTACTGTCCCTTGCTCTGATGGGAGGAGCTTGGATATACAATCTATGCAACAGGCTAATTTTAAAGTTGGGGAGGGCAAAGGGAAGGACTATAGTTACAACTGGAAGCAGGTTTCGGAGCTAAAATGTCCATGGTGAGATACAAGTTGGGAAGGTCAAAATGGTGTTAACCACATGGTTCTGTAACTTAAAATGGTTCTATCTATCCACAAGTGAAATTTAAGGTTTAGATTATAGTTAACATATTTTTGTTACATATTGGGAAACTCAGACTACAGGTTTAACTTTGACAGAAAAGAGAACATTAATCTTACAATATTGCTAATTTTTCCTTGATAACATGCAATCATCTCACTCCAAATAAACACTCAGCTAGGGAAAGGCAATGGAATGTAACTGTAGTCAGATCCTGTTATCATTCATGAAGGTAAATTCAGTATCTGCCCCAGAAACACACAAATTTTTGATAAGCACATGGACAAAGTTTTATTAATGTTTATGAATGGAATGTTATGGATTTTTTGTGGTTTAATGCTGATAAAATCATATCAAGAATGAAGGAATATAATGTTACATACAAAAACAAAATGATTTGTATTGGCAAACACACTAGAAATACTCCATCTGATATGTTGATACAGGAGCCTGGGAGTACTCCCAACAAGTGTATCATAATTGACTGAAATCTTTGTGAATTGAGGGCTACATTGAATTTAATTCAGTCATCAGAATTCTTTTAATGGTAAACAAAGGCTCAGAACAATCATACATCCATTGTGTAGTAAGTAAGATATTAAAGGAGGAAACCACCAGAATCATGAAAATACTTTCCAGTATCTATAATTTACAGGATAGAGCTGAAGAACAGATATGGTAATCAAAACTAGCTACTTTTTCTCCTGTTTGTAATTCAATAGCATGTGATGTAACATAGGAGAATATGTAGGGTATTATACTTTCCAACTACAAGTGATGACCCCATGTTACTTTTATCTATTGACAAGAAGTCGAGATTTTCCTAGATATTGTGGAATTAATAAATGTGTGAAAAAGGACTATTTCTGCAACACAGATGATTCTAAGTTACCTCCTTGTGATTCTTTTGTTGGTGGGGGGACACCAGGGATAGAACTCAGGGGCACTTGACCACTGAATCACATCCCTAGCCCTATTTTATATTTTATTTAGGGACAGGGTCTCATTGAATTGCTTGGTGCCTTGCCATTGATGGGCTGGCTTTGAACTTGCGATCCTTCTGCTTCAGCCTCCAGAACCTCTGGGATTACAGGCTGCACCACTGCACCCAGCCTCCATATGATTTTACGACTAACAATAAAAACATAGGGAAATCAAAAGCCACACAATGGAGTCAAGAAAAGCAAGGGCTGAGATCTTACAAGAATGATGGTTTTGTCTCTTCTATATCAGGTGATCTTACATAGAAGAAAGGTGAATTTGCTAAAGTAGTGCTTGTAGTCCAAGAGAACCTGAAATGTATAGTGAGGTCCCCTGCTATAGAAACAATAGCGGTTGTAACTATAAATTCTTGCAAATATTTTTGGAAATTTATATTTTATATACACACAAATAAGTGTACAACTGTGCATGTATATGTGTAGGTATTAGGTTAGTTTTTATTTTTATCATTTATTCTTCTATTGCATAGAAAGACAATTTTTTATTGTTAATATAAAATGGATATGACAATAAAAATCACCCAAAATATATATTGTCTCATAGAATGACCTGCAGTTTCAACTAAGTTTAGAATAAATCCAACATTTGGACTTCCAATAAATTACTCAGGTGTGTGATTTTTGTTAAACAATCATTGGTTCACTTACCCTTGTACATAAGAGCTTGAAATGTCCCTGTGCAGTGGGGCTTGTCCTCTTGTGCTTCTGTTATTGACAAGAGAAATCCTTTCAAAGTTTCATTGACACTCATAAGCCTGAGCTTCAAAGTGAAGTCATTTGAACAGATCAATGCTTATGCACAAGGAACTAAACACAGTGGGACCTGCTATGTGTAGTATAGTAACTTCTTCAAGTCCATTCTTACCAAAAATGCATAAGAACTTTATATTTATTATGATATCTCTCTGAGATTTTGTGGTTGGCTATCATAAACATAGCTAATTGATACAGTAAATATGGCAATTGAAATAATAGTTACATTAATAACTATTATTAATTATCATGAACTTTGGCTCCACTTTCTGATGTATTAGTTATTCTATATTGAGTAATTTAAAGGATTACTAATGTTGAAAACAATGCTGCTTCTACTTAGAAATGAGTGGCAAAAAAAGAAACAGTTTAACTTCTTTTTTACTTCTACTTTTACTTCTTTTTATACCTGTAGTAAGCTGTCAATTTCATCTGCAATTAGATTTTATTATGGTAAGAATGGTTGAGGAGCATCACTTTGATCAATCTGGATCAAATTAATCTTTGAAATATTTTGAATTCAGTGAGCAGCACAATTACACTAATTTCAGAAATATACAGAGTGTATATGTGTATGGGCTAAGGGATCAAAAGAGACTATTCAAGGCAAAAAGCTGAGGAACTAGACCTATGTTAGCACAGGTGTAAAGAGGAATGATGGAAACTCTGGAAGTGGCAGCAGAAACATATTAGAGCAAAAAAATGAGAATACTTGCAAAATTTAATCTGATAAAGTTTACCCACATAAAAATATAAGGTAAAGAATAAAGGTCAAGGACAAATGTGCTGTTCTTTGTTTAGACTTAGATAGAAAGGAATCTCAAACTGAATGCAATGGTGAAACTCCAGAGAGGGAGGATAATTTTTCAATTTGTCTCTCCCATAAGAGTTTGACTTTCATTCAATAATTTAATTTTAGATATCTATTTTCCAAGCTCTGGTAAGGACAGTCAATCAGGGAATGCTTAGGCAGGTTGCCAAATATAATTTTATGGAGAGAGGCAACATATGTTTCTGATTGTAATATCCCCAACCATTGAGGAACAACCACCTAAGGTTGCAACAGTACCCAAAGATGAATATATGTACATAATATGCTATGTTAAAAATATCTTATTGAACAAATAGACTAGGTAATACTAACTTCCTTATTATTACAGTCAGGAATCTCTCAACTCCCAAACAGCAGCACTAAAGGCTATGAAGACGAAATATCAATTAGCTAATAACCCTGTCTCTCCTCTAAACTTTGAATCACTACCAGGAAATATTTTGCTATAATTGGGCAGCCAAGAAATTATATTTCATCCATACCTTGCGAAATGAATCTCAAAGGGTAAATAAGTTCAGAATGATAGAAATGCTCCTCCTTTGGCTTGATTATAGTTCAGAGGTGAAACAACTAATGTCAAATGGTAACAAATTAAATATTTGGTTCTCCTCTGTTATGAACTCATCATGGTGCAATGTCAGTCTAAATGGTCTTTGCATTTACATTATCTAAGCTTTTAATAGAGTAACTGGCAGGTAATTAAAGCATTGTCAGACCTCAGATCAACAGGGAATAGTAATCAGGGAATTGCCCTATCAAAGGAAGCTTAATGGAAATGAAGTCATTATATTTTAAGTTTAAAATATAGCTTGCAACATTAATGTTAGGCACATGCTGGGATATGGCAGAATTTCAGGCAGATGAATATCATTTCTTCTGAGTTGCCATAGTTTCTAGAAATAGTATCCTATTATAAGAAATGTCTTGATTAGTGAAAAAAAAACATGCAGAGATATTCTGTCAACAATTATACTAATTGTAAATCACATCATGGGTGTGCAGCTAGACATGTGGTAATGACTGGAGAGGCAAAATTTTAAGTACACATCATATTTCAGTCGTGAAACTGTTGCTGTCAATTGTGAGGGAACACTGGTTGTGGCAGTTTTGATGTTGTCTTCTTGTTAAAACCCTTATTCTCAGATACATCTGAGGTAGTCCTTTGGCTTCCTTATTTCTTATAATAAGAAAGGAACAATTGGACTTAAAAATCATGTAGCAATAGTCTTTTCTGAACCAACTTTTTATGAAATTTCCTTCCAAAAGTCAGAGACAAGACTTTAAAAGCAGCACTTTGATATTAAGGATCCATGTGTGAGCAAAACAAAAATATAATCACAGGAGTGCATAAATGAGCATAGTCAAATTTTAATATACCTTTCAGGATACAAGTAGAATAAGCATTAGATAAAAATTGTATTTACCTCAGAAATCTATGATAGTATAAATTGATATAAACCAAGGTTTAGTGTGCATACTTCACTATTCATATTTAATCAGTGCTGATCAGAAGCTAAAAGAGTTTGAGGTTAAGATAGTCAATGAAATTATAGAATGAATCTTCAATGTAAATGTATCAAATTGACATGTTTTAAGGTGATTTTTCCTAATTTGGCAGTTGGAGCAAGCCAAAACACATAGAGACCTCATAAAAACTAAGCATCAAATAACAAATTGCAGCAATCATTTTGGGCTACTGAAAATTTTGTTTTGTTTTAATATGTTTCTTTTAGTATTTACCTATTGGTTTAGTCAGCTTTTTTGCTGTGATAGAAAGACCTGACAAGAACAATTTTAGAGAAGTAAAAGTTTATTGGAGGCACCTGGTTTCAAAAGTCTTAGTCCTTAGATAGCTAGCTCCATTCCTCAGGGCTGGAGGTGAGGCTGAACATCTAGGCTGAAGAGTGGAGTGGAGTAAGTGGTTCACATGACGATGAGGAAGCAGAGAGAGAGAGACTTCCTCTGCCAGATACAAAATACGTACCCCAAAAGCATGTCCTCAATCACCCACCTCCTCTAGGCAGCTACACCCCACCTGCCTTCAGTTCCCATTCAGTTAATGTGAATTCATCAGGGGATTAATCCACTAATTGGGTTAAGGATCTCATGATCCAATCATTTCACTTCTGAGTGTTCTTTTTTTTTTTCCTGAAGATATCTAAGAATATTTACTGGTAAAGAATAAGTGTTCAAAGATGAGCCCAAGTTTCACTGTCGCCTTCACCAAGTAAATGCTAGACAGTTGTAAATTCGGTGAGAAACTTATTCTACACAGATGTAAATAGGTGCTTATTAAACACAATTCTAACTAGGTTTGAAATTCTGAAAGTAGAACCTTCATTTAAATAACTATCTTGATATTTTTTCAATTTTAAAAAACCTCAACAGTTGGGTACAGTGGCACACTACAGGTGTGTACCTGTAATCCCAGTGACTCAGGAGGTTGAGGCAGGAGAATCTTGAATTCAAAGTCAGCCTCAGCAACGTAGCAATACCCTGTCTCAAAATAAAAAAAAAAAATAAAAAGGGATGGGGCTGTGGTTCAGTGGTTCAGCACTCCTGGGTTTAATCCCCAGTACTAGAAAAACAAACCACCAAACAAAAACAACAACAAAAACCTTAACAGATGATGAAGTCATGCACCTACTCAGCTTTGGGTGAAGCCTAAATTCAAATTGGAAAGTCAACATCTGTTCCCCCCTTTACCTGCTCGCCTTCTCTAATGTGCCTTCTGAGTCTGTCTGCCTTTCCTTGGTGATGAATAGCAAGCAGCCCATTTCCCTAGATGCTTTTTAATAACAATAAAACTGGTGTTTGAACTTGTAACTTTAAACACTTATTTCAGGATTTGGGAGCTTCTGGAACCGTAACTTTGACCCAGCCTTCCATAACAGTCATTTTTACTTTCTATTATACAACATGACATCACAATAAAAGCAACAAATCACTTCAGCTTTTTCACTTCTGTAGAAGCTAAAATTGCTTCTCCAACGTAAAAAGGAGCTAGAAAGTTAGTTTCCTAAGAGAGAAATGCACAGCCTGGTCTTAGCATTTCAGTACCCAAGACAACTGAGATGAATCTGTTGAACAAAAGTCCATGTACAATTGTCCTTCCAAACTTGGTGTGCTTAGCAAAATCTTCATTTAAGTGCAAAGGATTGAAATCTCCTGTTAATTGTGAGAAGGCAGCCACATCCCTCTGTGTGATGGCCCTGCTGAGCTCAGCCCAGTCTCCAACCCTCACATGGACATGCTACAGGGACTATCTGCTCTGCACTGGTTGATTCAGGCAGAATCTCCTCTGAAGTCCACCCCACCAAAGGCAGTATCTGGATATTACTGGGAACATCTTCAGCATCCTCAAATTTCATATACAGGAGCTTCTGACCTGCTTCTGTTTTCAAACTATGCAGGCACCAAAGAGTACTTTTAAGAATGGGGGAAAGTTTCTGAAATTGAAGACTATTCAACCCAGTACTAGTTCCCTGCTATTACCTGATAATGTGAGGAGAAATGGAGAAACCTGAATCACTCTGAAAGAACGTTTTTTGCCTTTGTAGGATCCTAACTGGGTCAAAGAGCTCCACCTTTGGATTAGACCACTACTACATGTCCTAAAGATGGCTGGCAAGGTCTTTGCTTCATAGGTTCAGGACATCCAAAAGTAAGGCAGCACCAACCTCCACAAACAGGTCCTTTCGGGCAGAAATAAGCAACTAATTGAACTGTGCAGCATTCAAACCAAGTCCATGATCTTGAAATTCCAGGCAGACTTTCATGTAGTGGTGCTCAGAGGGATTTTTGTGAACTATTCCCTCCTATGTGGTAGCTGCTGTTGGCTTCTTTTCCAATGCTGATCACACCCACTGTCAGTCAGACTAGCCTGAGGACTTGCCTGACTCTTGTTGTCTGCAAGTATTTGCCAAGGCTAAGAGCTCCCATGTAGGGACCAGAGCTGGGTCCTGGGGCTGAATGTTTTTGTATTGTCTCACACTGAACTTTTTGGGGACAGATAATATCTATACCATATTATCTCTGGATTCTTTCAGGCAAAATTTTAACATTGTATTTGCAGCTTTAAAATTTTGCCACCAATCCTTAAAATAGTTTTCAAGTAAGCTCCAAGATGATACTTAATTGGTTAAAATAGTAAGATGCAGAATTTTTTTTTCTTAGAGCTTTTTGATGCCTGAAAATTCAGGAGAGTCAACTATATTAATTGGAATATATAATACTTATGAATTTTATATAAGTTTGGTGCCCAACATACTACTAAAGTAAAGAAGCATACTTCTTTACTTTAAGTCTGATCTCATATTTGTTTGCAAAATTTTTATAAGTCAAAAATACAATTATCTTTTTACTGTAAAACCCATTATTTTCCCTGTCCAATATTGCCATCACCCATCTATGAGTAAAATGAATAAGAAATGGACAGATGGCGAATAAAAATCACAAAGGATAAGGAGAAAGGCACAGGAGAGATGGCATTCTGATATAAAGCATGAGTTGGTGAGAGTCTCACTGATGGGTAACAGTAGAGTAGAAACGTGAATAAACAGGGGTTCTTTTTGGCAGCAGAATTTGCAAGTGCAAAGGATTCCAGTAGCATCAATTTGAGGCAATCATGGAATCAAAGTCATTGATATTGGACCCTCATTTTTATTGGACTGCCCCACACACATACACACTTCTGCCCCCTTCTTGAGCAGAAGAGATTGACAGGACACCAGCTGATACTTTGGACATCAGAATTAGAACACTTGAGAGAGAGAAGTGAAATGTACTGATTTGTATTTTTCTTTTGTTTTTACCCCTTTTTTTAAAGATTTAGGTTAGTATCTACTCAGAGATTCTAAATATATATCACTTTGAAAGAGCACTTTCTGACATTAAAAGGAAAGTAACTGTCAAAATAATATATTTTAGAATCTCTGAGTAGATACTATCATAAATTTTGGTACCAGGGATCGAACTCAGAGATGCTTAACCACTGAGCCATATTCCCAGCCCTTTTGATGACAGGATCTCACTAAATTGCTAAGGCTAGCTTTGAACTTGTGATCCTCCTGCTTCAGCTCCCAAGCCACTGGGATTACGGGCATGTACCACCATGTCTGTCTTAGAATACTTTCCTTTTCTTAAAATCCATAAAACAGAAACTCTTTGCTATATTTTCTTATCTTCCTTGTAAAAACACAAGGACTAAAGGTCAACATTGTGATACATGTAAGAAATTGTTCAAGTCTAGAATTCCCTTATCACTGCCTTATTAATCACTATTACAACATAATATAATCAGTGAGAAGATGCAATTGTTACTTTGTTATCTTATCACTGAATGCAATAATGAATACAAAAACACCTATATTTTCTGAAAGTTCCTTCTGCTGCAGTTTAGATCTTGAATGTCCCCCTCAAAACCCATGTGTTCAAAGCTTGGGCCTCAACCTGGGGCAGTATTGGGAGATGGTAGAACTTTTAACTAAGAGACCTAGTAGAAGTTAGGACGCTGGGAGTGTGTTCTTGAAGGAGACAATGGAGCTCTGGTTTGTGCTCCCTCTCTTTCACTTCCTGGCTCAGCGTGCAGTGAGCAACATCCTCAGTCGCATGCTCTTTTCATGATAAGCAATGGACCAACTGACCACAGATTGACAATTCCAGAACTGTGAGAACAAATAAGCTTTTCTTATTATTAAGTTGATTTATCTCAGGCATTTGTTATAGTTACAAAATGTTCACTAATACAACTTATTTTTTGGATCATTTTTCCATCAAAGTATCTATAGTGCTCACTGCTTTAACTCAAAAAATATCCAGAAAACCCTGCAATACTTGAGACACAGCATCACATCCAAAACTTTTGGGGCTGTAAAGAGAAATACAATCAGAGTTTCTCATATCTGACAATGGAAAATAATGAAATCAGACTTCAAAAGAATTATCACTTAGGAAATCACATCACAGTCATTCTGCATGGAAGATGATCACACTGTTATTAGAAATATTACTACTATTGTGCACCTTCTATTAACTACATTTGATAGCTTTTATACTACAAAGAGGAAGCGAGGTTGTTGTTGTGTTGTAATCCCCACGATCACATCCACATTAGTTGATTCACCATGGTTACATACGGGATTCAGAATATAGCCCTGTACATGACTGATGTATTGTGGTGAAAGAATGCAAAACAAAAAAACAGAAAAAAAGAAAGATGCAAATGAGGCAAAGTTCTGAGTCAAAGAAGCACATGTTCACATTAATCCTGATGCTCTGGATTGGTACTGGGGGCAGACAACATAAGAATCATCTGTTCAGTGTGTCTCAGTGCCCCAGACTCCTAGGACAATTGAGGTTAACCAGAAACCACTTGTATGCACCAACTTTTAAGCAGAGTGAGTCATCCTGACCAGTTAAAAAATTGTGCAAACTCCCTTTTAAATCCAAGTTTTCAGATTTCAGTCAATGACCAGCCTTTCAAGCAGCCTATAATTCCTATTGATACCTGTCTTAGAACTGTGTATTAACTCTTACCTTCAGTTGCTAATCTGAGGATTTGGGGATAGTCTGGCAAGATAACCAGTATATAAGAGGTAGGCCAGAAGTGGACAGAGGAAAAAAACTATGTACAGAAAAGAAAAAAAAAATGCCTGCATTTTTCAGGTGGTATGTTTTCTTTTTTTTTTTTTTTTTTTTTTGGTGTTGAGGATTGAACCCAGATCCTTGTGCTTGCAAGGCAAGCACTCTACCAACTGAGCTATATCCTCAGCCCTGGTATATCTTCTTTTAAAGGTAGCTTTAGGTGCTTTGGTTTTTGCTTGCTGCAGAGCCCATCTGGGATACCTAGACAAAGTTGCAAATTCATATAAGGAGAAAATTGGTAAGCCCTCCAACCTAAAAGAGTAATGCTTACAGAAGTATAATAGAGCAGTGGTTCTTGAACTTTAGTGTTGTATGCTTCAGACAAAGAGGATGATGTAAACACAAAGGGGTGGGCTTGAGCCACAGAAAATACACTTTAGCACATTTAAAACATGCTCTAGGAATCTGCATTGTTCTGTGTTGTGACTCTAATCTCAATTTAGTCTGATTCAGTACTGCTAAGACAAAACTGGCCTCTTTGTTTGAGTCCTGGGTCTGTTTTCCCAGAGCCTTGGGTTAATTATTTTTATTCTTGAGTTGATACCATTCATTGTCTTCACAGAATATAGAGTAAAAAAAAATACAAATTTTTAAACATAAAAACTAACCTGTTTTCCTTCAATCCTTGCATCATTCTTGGTAGGATAACTTATGATTGCCATCTTCCTTTTTGATTTTCTTTAGGATCAATCATGTTAAATATGTTCACCTTTAAGCAAATGTTTCTATTGAGTATTTGCTGTTGACTTGGAAAGGAAAAATGAAATGCTGGCTTTCATAAGGTCTTAAAATACTAGATGTCTCTTTTCTGAGTGATCTGGTGAGGTCAAAAGGCTAATATATCTGAAACTGACAGAGTCCTGGGCTCACCTGAAGTCTCATTATTTAGTTTCCAGAGTGACGCTCACCTCACTGTCATAACAGGGAAGTAATGAGGCTAGTGAGAAAGAGAGTTGTTAATTAATTTATTCAACCAATATTGGTTGAACACATAATTTGTGTCACGGTCCCTGGAGAAGTGACAATGAACAACACAAAGCTCCTGGTTTTATGGAGCACAGTTTTTAAGAGATGAAATACTTATTAGAAATAAGCAAATGGCACCAACTATACATATATGTTGACTTGTGCATATATAATAATGTCATGCATTTATTATTCTAAAGACAAAGTGAGTCAAATGATGGAAAAGAGGTGCTAGGAATAATGAAATTCTTTTGGCAGAAGAATTTCATACAATAATATAAAGTGATATCTAAGTAGACTAGAAATGAATGAGAAGTATAAAGTTGGAGTGAGAGTATTCAAAGGACAGTTAACATTAGAAATGGAAGTGCTGAGGGAGTTTCATAGAATTCAAGGAACAGAAAGGAGGTCAGTGTGATGTGAGGAAAATGAACCAAAAGAAGGATGGACTGAGGACAAGAAAGGTAGTTGAGTCCAAGAGGGGCCTACCAAAAAAGGCAAAAGTATTTCAGGTGAACATATATTTGTACTCACGTTTTCTAAAGTGAGAAGCCATTGGCAGATTTAAGGAAAATCATATTAGATTTGACTTGAATTTTAGAAGAATCCTTGTTTTAACTGTGCAGAAATAGTTTGAAAGGACAGTATGTAAACACAGTTATGTCCTAGGAGGCTGCTAGGATCCTTTATGAATTTAAAGCTTTTTATTTTAAGATGTTGGTGGGATTTCTGAATTCTATACATTCATAGGGAAATTCAGTAAAGTCTTCATTTACTTGGGGAAGGAGTATATTTACATGTATTCTTTAAAAAAAGGGCAGATGGGAAGGATACAGTAAGACAAAAAGTTTAGGAGGCCTTGTAGTTTCCCAAATGAAAAGGCACATCTCAATTCAAAATAATTGAAAATGAGTTGAATCTTTTCTACAATAAAATATGAATTGCAGCTGTTGTGGCTCACATTTTATCAGTATTTAAAGTAACTTAGGTATTACATTGATATCTTTATAAGTTTTTGAAAACTGAAAAATATAGAGAAAATCTGAAATTTTTACTTTTATAACTTTTCTATACAAATGTCAAAAGGAACATGACACTTGAAAACACTATTTTACAAAACACTACACAGATATTTGCTTAATATCTTTTTTTAAGAATTTTATTTTTAATATCTTATTTTTTAAGAAAAATCTCATAATTATAGATTAAGATGTCTTATTATTATATATTTTACTTATAAAAATAAATATTTGAATTATCTTCTTCTCTCCAGTATTGCTTATTAATATAAAAAAAAAAGTCCAAGAAAACAAATTATTCCAGAATGGAACAAATTATATACCTTTATAATTCTTATAAGTAAAATAAGCAAAATTTTTACTAAACTTTACTAGACTTTATGAAGTTCAATATTGAATTAAAAGAATTTGTGTAAAGAAATATTATTGATTTGTGTAAAAAATATTATTTATTTAATGAATAAATGTGGATTCATTTGATGTCATAGTTCCAGGGGTTTCACAAGTATGGTTATGATAACTTTGTTTTTTCAAATTACAGAAATTATCTTATAATGCAGACCTATATAGAATAACTGTTTTTTCAGATAATTAGAACTAGCAGTTTGTTTTTGGGAGGTGAGAAATTTACCTGACTTCCCTTTTCACACATACTGGTGTTTATTGAATATGGTTAATTCATGAAAACCTGGATGTATATATTTTCATAGATATCTTTCATTACATATGCACATATCATCATCTTGCATTTAAGGACACATGAAAAAGTGTACATTTATTGAATACACAGAATCAGTCATAGGAGAGTTTACATTATATTGTCTACTTGTGTAAAATTTCACAATGTGTAAAATTTCTGTATATAAGAACCTTTGAGATATTTGTACCTGATTGGTAATATTTTTGTGACTACAGTTATTTAATGTTCTATAACTCTTTAAATGATATTAATCACCTTCTAATTTCATGGAAAAGCTTTGTGGAAAGCATTGGCTGAATTCAGATATATTTAAGATCACCTCCTTCCATTAACTTTAAGATTCCAAAAAGTGATGTGAAAGAAAACAAGTCTTCCACGTTTCTCTCATGGGTGCCATAGTTCAAATGCTTCTGCCAACATTTGAGGATCATATTTTATTAAGAAAATAATCTTTTGATCAAGGAGTCCAAATGTGTTTGTTCATGTACAGAAAACTGCATCCTGCCCACATTTTTAAAGTGATTTCTTTAACACAATGAACTAAAAAAAAGGATAAGAAAATTAATAACATAGAAGATGCCCATTCTCATCCAATCAAATATATCATAGTTACATTTTGCTATTGAATTTAATTCCTATATATGATAGTATAATAGGTAATGAAAATATAATATGCACTATTATGTATATATTGTAATTAATTTATAGTTCATCTGTAATAATACTATGATTACATAGTGCTATACATAGTATGATAATTATATAGTAATTAATACATAAAATACACTATTATGCATATAATTAATTATATAGTTTATATATAGTACTATAATTACATAGTACTATGATCACATAGTGCTATACATAGTACTACAATTACATAGTACTATATATGAACTATATAATTAATTACCATGTATACAATAGTGTATAATGTGTAATAATTAATTTGTATATACTTAAAAGCATATATATTTTTTTTCTAGCCAAAATTCGGTAAGGTGCACTCAAAAGTGAATATCAACATTATTTTAGAGTTGATAATTGAATTATACATTCATTTTTTTCCTATGATATTTAAGAACTATTTTTCATTAAAAAATTAGTACAGATGCTGGGCGCAGTGGCGTACACGTATAATCCCAGGGGCTCAGGTGGCTGAGGCAGAAGGACCACGTATTCAAATGCAGCCTTAGCAACTTAGTGAGGCCCTAAGCAACTCAGTGAGACCCTATCTCTAATAAAATATTAAAAGGCTGAGGATTTGGCTCCATGTTTAAGTGCCCCTGGGTTCAATCCTTGGTACCAAAAAAAATAAAATAAAAACCACAAAAATTAGTACAGATACTATATGTCAGAAAAATTCAGGATTACAGTTAATGTAGTATAAACTAAAACCCATATACAAGTTCAAACTAATGGAACTCAACGATGATTGAAATATTTTAGCACAGTGAATTTTGAAATAGAACTGGGTATGGATTTCATCTGGTTTTCTATGTGTAAAATTAGCTTAACAAAGTTTATCAAAAACTACCACTTCCTATTTGCATAACATTGTGAAGATTGCACAGTTCCCTTTAGCTCTGTGCTTTATGTTCCACATTGCCCACATCATGAAGTGAAGAACAAAGAAAGAAAAATTAATGCACATTTTTAATGTAAGAATTAAATGAACTAAAAATACAGAGTACAAAGAACATAGAATTATAATCTTACCTATTATCTTTACTGTAGCCATTTTCCCCAAACACACAAATGTGCACATATATATTTGCTAAGTGGTAATAATTCATTTTGATTATTGTGAATTATCTACTTTATTCAGTTCTGCACAAGCATTTTTCAGGTACATTTGTATTTTTCTGATACTTTCTCATCACATGCTCATCAAATAAACACAAGGAATATGCTCCCTATTGGCTAGAATGTGATGAAGTGAAACAGTTCTATTTCCTGTAATACTATTGGAAAATAAATTGAAAACAATATTTTCTACAAAGATAAGTTTAAAAATGGAAATAAAAGAATATTTATAGTGTCATCTTTAGTTAATGGAATTTCTTAGATAAAACCTCTACCGCTTATAATTTCTCCATATCTTTTGAGGACACATAGCAAAATAATTCACAATTCCAAAACTTCCTGGTACTGTAGATCAAATACCAAGAAACAATGCATAGGTCTGTGAATGTGCTTAAGGGGATATGAAAGAATGGAAACTGAATGTGCTCTGATCATGGAACATGTGATTTCCATATTTTGAAAATTATCTGCTAGAAATTTATCCTTCATCATGCATCACAGACCTACAACTTAAAGGCAAAAAATTATTCTAAATTAGTATACTTTGAATTGTTCCTATAAGGTGGAGAATGAGAAGAATGAGAGAGGGAGAGAGAAAGAGAGTCAAGGAAACACAGAGAAATGGACAGAACATAATGATCTGCTTCCTTCTGTCTCTCTGAATCTCTTTCCTTCACTTTCCCTTCAAAAATTCCCTGTTTCCAACATCATATCTTATATTTTTCAAATTAAACTGTTTTATATTAACACATGGCAGTCAATCCAACTATATTTATAAAGTAATATTTTGATGGGAACAGAACTGTTCTATTGCTTTGAAAGGAAGAACTTCCATATATATAACAGAGCATCTGTGTAGAAATATCCCATAGGTTATTCATAAATATTATCCCTATGCCTGTACAGTTCTGAGAACACAGCTCCACATTTTGCATCACTTTGATCCAAAATTACATGTCCTGAACAAATGAAAATTTCCTATCAGCACCCTTGTTTTATACATTATGTTAAGAAATATTTTTGCATTTGGAAATGATAGATATAGATGTGTCCAGTTATGCTAGGTGATTGAATGTATGGAGTAACTATGTGCATGAAAGAAAATAAAAGGCAAATATGCTAAGTTTGAAAACTGAACAAAAAGAGAACAATGAAAGGAAAACTGCCAATCTTATAAACATTTATATTGTCTTGATTAGTTAAAATTTCAGCCTGATTAGAAAAAGCACCTGTCTTGGAATTTCAAGTAACAAAATATGCAGTTTGATGAGGAAATCATGGGTAAATTCAGCTGCTTCCGTATGCAGCTCACCCATTTAATTATACAGAAGACTTAGGGAGGAACACAGCTGGGTTTGCAAATTATGAAATGGGATGAGCCATAAATGCATCTTTATTAAAATGATTACATATCCTCTCTCTTACATGCAAATCTTCACCAATACCACCAAAATAATCAGTTAATTTCTATTTTTTTGACAGCAATCTGCCAAAATATGATAATCCAGCCACAAAAGCATGGAAAATAACACTAAAACCAAGAAGATACATAAAAATCCATAATTACATATGCATTTGCCTGAACAGCAATCCATAATTCAATATGGAAAGGGTTGTTATAACTGATGCTTTACCCAATATTCTTCAGGACTCCATTGTAGAAAAGAGACAACAGAGTTAGGTCTAGTTTGAGTCCCAATTCCATCTACTAATGACTGTGAAAATTAGTGAAAATTAATAGATGCAGAGGTATCTAAACTTTAGTACTATGTAAAAAAGTAAAACTTTGCACTGTTAGCAAAACTGAAATTGCCAACAGTAAAATTTGACATTAAACCTAAGAATGCCACACAAATCCAGCTACCATAATTCACACTTTAATCATTTAAACGTAAAAGACCCAATATCAAAATAAATTGGCAAGCATTAAGTTAAGAAATAAATAGAAATTGATCATGAAAGGTCTCTACTTTTTCCTAGATTCTTATTCTGAAAGTTTGCTTTCCCTGGTCTGAAGTTGCAGCACAGGTCTGTAATCCCAGCACATGTGGGGACCTAAGCAGGAAGAACTCAAGTTTGAGATTAACCTCAGCAGTTTAGCTAGATCCATGGCAACTTACCAAGACCCATTTCAAAATAAAAATTATAGAAAGGACTAGAGATATAGCTCAATGGCAAACTACCTCTGGTATCAGTCCTAAGTACCACTGCAAAAAAAAAAAAAAAAAAATTACTTTTCCTGCTTATTCGGATTGTTGTATACATTATCACATGTTATTGTATATTTGTGGATTATTGTTTCTTAAGCAAATTTTTGCTCTGTTGGTCTATTTTCTCTTTGTACAAATGGGTGTAATGATGCTTAGGTAACATGTATGAAATGTATAAGAGATATAAATAAATGTGAGTTATTTTCTGATCTATTTCTGAAGTAATGTATCAGAGTGAAAAGAGTGGAGAGTGGAGGATCCACTCAAGGTTCAATCAAAATATCTACCTTTTGGAGTAAATACAGGGGTCTCATGAGAATGGAAATGGCAATATTTAATTATTCTGATTTTTTGCAATTTTATTGTCATTGCATTGACGAGAACATAACTATCAGATTAGCAAACCAACCACTTAATCTACCAGTAGGAAAATTTGCATGATTGCACACACATATCTTTGTTTTCAGTGCATATATTCCACTTAGATATTATGTGTTGAGTTAAAGACTTCTATTTAAAATGACATATACCAATGAGTCTTGTTACTGAAACTAGCAGCTTGTTTTCCAAAAAAAACCTTTAGGGCACAAGCTTTCTTGTGTGATTTTTTCTTACAGTGCCTTAATTGTTTGTAATTCAAAAAAGAAAAGCAAGACAGCAAAGAAAAGAAAACTTAAGCAACTTTAAGAGGGTTTAGATCTGGCTGTGATACTTTGCCAAGTCTTGGTTGAGTTTGTACCTATGGTTTCTGTCTTTATTACTTTGATGCTATTTTGCAAAGGAGGCTCATTAAACTCGGTCTCTTAGGTCCTGTTCTGTAAAATCCTTAAAGATCATAGCAAAAGGAAAAGCAAATGCATAATAGGAAATCAGAAACTCTATCCACTAGAACTGTCTGTGACAGAACAAAGTCCTGAAATCCCTTAACCTTATCCCCATTATCCATTCCATTAAAAGACAAGTAATCACTTTTTTAAATTAAGAAGTTTTCCCAAGTCATTCTAAACAAGGAAAAGTTCAACTGAGTTATAAATTGGTTAGAAACATGCACATTTAGAGAAAATTTATCTGTGAAATACTATCATTTGTTTTATTTCTGAGATAAATCCATACATTTTAAAGGGTGCTTTTGTAATGTTTAGTTGTTCAGATATTTCATATTTGGAAGAAAAGAGAGAGAAACAAATAATAATAGGAAAACAAAATGTTGTATTAAATCAATAAATCTGAAGTCAACTGATGTAGTCAACAAATGATTAATATTTTAAGACAGGCATTGATTCTAGCCTGAAAGATCTGCAATTTCATTAAACAAATATTATCAAGCATTTTCTACAAGTGTTTTGATAGATCCCAGGCAGAGTACAATGATTTATTAAGACCGTGTTCTTTGAATACAATGTAAGCTGTCACCAGAGGGTTCAGACAAAGCAAAAAGAATACAGATGGTGAGACCTGGAGGGCCAAGAAAGAGCATAGGCAAGGCATCTTCTGACCACAACAGGAAATAAAGCACTGACTTCAACAAAACACTTCTTCACTTTTTCATCCTCACCTATGTGGCCTCAAAAAGTAAAAACATAGATATATGCATGAAAGATATTTTCTTTCTTTCTGTTTTTGTCCTTTTGAAAGTTTGCACTTTCTGTTATCCTCTGTATTATCCCTTGAAATGAGGGACAATCTGCTTTATTTGATTAAGTTGGAAATCAGTCTTCAGGGTTGCCTTTTATGCTAGCAAACAGGTCAATACACTAAGGTGGACACTGTTCAAGAGAATAAGTTGGGAAATTGGTCTCTGGATTACAAAGAAATTACAAAATCTGATTATTATTTACATAAATGACATCAATATAAAGCAGAACAAACACTATGAAAGGGGACAGGGCAGAGTTATGTTTTGATTGAAGGAACTGATAGCAAATTATTTGACATAAGCACATGCTTCTTGGAAAGTATATATAAATTACTACATGTCATATGAGTCAACAAACATTTATTTAGCAACAACTGTATGACATCTTTGTACTAGGAACTGAAAAAAATAAGTTAAAAAAAAAAAAGCCTTGCCTAGAAAAACACACAAACTGATTCGTTTTGTTCTTACTATAAGATGTTCCCTCCCTGAAACAGAAAATTGAACAGAGTAAAGAACATCAACAAATGTTTGGGTACTGTCACTCCAGTAGGGGGCATTGTCCAGATGTTACAGCTACAAACCATTTCTCATATTCTTGACTACGAGATTACTGGAACAGGAATTTTTTTCAGTCCATTTCCATCCCTGTATCTCCTGCCCCATCCTTGTTACAATGAAGTCCTGATGTTCTGCCAGTAAACTTCCTTGTTTTAACTTGTTCAGAGTGAAGATTTTGCTAGTGACAAAAAGGCATGGTGATACAAGTAGTCAAACCAGTAAACCCAAAATGAGAAAACTTCATGCAAACTGACAGAAGATGACACTAGGAAACCACACAACCACACAAGGGAAACCCTGTCCAATTCAGAAAGTAATAGAAGCCTACCAAATAGGACGAGCCATTTCAAAATACTCACTAATTTAATGTATGCCTAAAATAGATTAAAAATATTATCTTAATTGCTCGGTTTATGTGTGCTGCTTATTAAGTGTATTTGTTTCTACAAATTCTGTGTCTTTAAGAAAATAAAGCTACTTTTTATATACAGACTTTTGTATTTATTATTTATTTATTTATTTATTTATTTATTTTCATACAGGGAGTGAACCCATGGGCTCTACCATGGGTTACATCAGCAACCCTAATTATTTTTCATTTTGAGACAGAGTTTTGCTAAGTTGTTGAAACTGGCCTCAAACTTAAGATCCTCCTTCCTCAGCTTCCTGAGTTGCTGGGGATGCAGGTGTGCACCTTCATGTCCAGTAATCCTGGTTTTAAATAGGGCACTAGAGGAAGGACTGTATCCAAACTCTAATGTGCCATTCCTAAGCTTTCTTTTTCTTTTTAGTAATTAGTATTTCTTCATTCACTTACTCTTTGAGAAACTAAGAGATGTCCTTGCTAACTATTTAGATGATTAAGAGGATTGAATTAATGATGTAGGTGCACAGAGAATAGTCAGATATAAAGAAATGATGGTAACATTTCTGTATTACTGTTATCCATGAAATAAATGGCATGTCTGACTTGTTACCTTCCATTTTAGCACCAAATTCACCTCATCTCTGAGTTTAAAAAGTCATGTATGAATACAAACAATATGAAAGAAATATTTAATACCTATTTTCACTCTCCCTCCACAGTATGAGAAACAAGTCATAAAAGTGTGAAATTAAATTTACTTACATTGTGAAACATATACTTGTTGTTTTTTTTTTCCCCCCTGAAGTGCAACCTTGTATTTAAATATAAAATAAGCACAGTCATCACAATAGATCTGTTCTGGAAATAGGATGTTCATTTCCAAAAAGAAATTTTATTGCTCTGATACACCAATCCTACAGTGAGATTGTATGGACCTCTGGAGAGAGAACATTCTTTGATATCAGAGAAAAAAAAGGTTGAGTTCTGACTCAGGCTTAGCAAGTAAACACAATGGGAATTCAGCCAACTCACCTAACTTCTCTGTGCTGGTTTCCTCTTCTGACAAATGGAGACAAGAATACATTCTTGAAGTTTTGTTGCAATTGGAGAAAAGGAGCATTAAATGCTTGGCATTTATTGAACACTGTATCTGTTGAAACTTTCAATTGAAGATTTGCTGTTTACACGAATAGACACCTCCACATTCCTAGAGGAAGGTAGGAAGCCAGAGGTGACTGACTACTCCCACCTGTAATTTAGAAACCAACCTGTTGGACACTCACTCCATGATCTCTGAATATACTATAGGACTCAAGTCAAAGCACTTCATGTAAATGTTTCCCTAGTAGATTGAGGGTTCCTGGTGTCTTTTCTGCAGAAATGTTTTAAATTCAAACATTTAAATTCTGCTTGAGAATTCTTATTAAGCATTCTGAAAGTCTTATTTAAACAAAATGTTCCATAAACTGATCAAACTAGTATACATAGTAGGGTGTTGGTCAAATCTTATTTTCCAGAAACAATGACACCTTGGCTATGTGCCACAAACTACAATAGAAAGTACATCATGCAAATTAATGTCATTTTGCTTTGATGTTCACTTGTTTTCTCCCTATATTATTTTTCTATTAAATAAAGGAAATGTGATAAACTGCATCTGAATTGTTTATGAGAAAATTATCTCATGAAGGAAAAGTCATATTACATTCTCCATAACAGAGAGCTTCCAAATGATGAATTATGCCAGTGGGGGTGGCAAAGCTGAGAAAGCAGTTCTGACTCCAGAATCTCCACTCCTACCCTATTATAAGTAACATCTTACATTCTTCCTATATTTCAGGTGTATTTGTAAGCACTTTATCTGAAATCCTTTTTAATTATCTCAAAACCTTGTGAGAGAGCAAGATTCAGTGTTTAAGCGCCTGTCTCTGTTCCGAATCACTCAGTCCACTATCTTTCCTCTGCTATATTTGTTTAATCATTCATTCATCCATTTATGTCCTTCTAAGTCCCAACTGCTATTCTAGTACTAGGATGCAAGAAAATATTATATATATCATTTCCCCCCCACAGAATTCACTATAAGAACTACAAAAGATATGAAAACAAGTAATGTTAATAGTGTGTGATGACAGAGGTGACAGAGGGACACATGATGTAACAAAGGATGCAGAGGCTCAGTTTACATGGGTGGAGGCTGTAGATAAGAATTTAACAGGAAGATCAAGGACGTGGACCTGAAGGGGTCACATAGGAGAAACAAAGTAGTAGGCTACACACAGTGGATTACGGGAGCAAGCATTGTCCTGCGGAGTTTGTCAACCTGCTCCTTTTGTCAACTCTCTGACAAAAAGAAATAGTTAGATACTCACATAGGGCACTGATTACCAGGTGGAAATCACAAAGTAAGTACCATGAAATCATTTTTTCTACTGGAGATTTGCTTATTCACTGTTTGGTATAAGGTTTGCTGCTGCTAGAAAAATGCTGGGCCGTTGACCCTTAGCTTTAGTGCAACCCACTGCATGTGTGGCATCCATGAGCATTCCTCAAGTCATCCTGCAGAGCTTGGGAACAGCTTGATCAAGTTGCCCTAAGTACTAAAACATTTTACTCTAAATGGTAAGTCTCAGTGTCGACTTATTAGCTCTGGACTGATGGCAGGTTTGTTTCTCTCCGTTTTATATGATTGAGGTTTATTCTTGACAGGCATATTAAAGGAAAATAGCAATGTGATTATTTCAAAAGTAGAAAAATACAATTCAATGATCATTTATTATGAAGTACATGAACATAAAGGCACTTTAATTATTGAAACAATGCTCATCAAAAAACCATAAAGACTCTCAAACTTACTGATGTCTTTCAAAGCAATCCATTTATATCAAAACAATCTGCAGCAAAATGAGCTATCATCTCAATTTTAAAATGTGTATTTTCTCTATATGTAAGGATTGGTAAACAAGAGAAAAATTGCCTTTGTTTGCAAGTTCTATAAATTCTCTGACAGAGAAAGAGAACAAAATAACCAGAGTGAGAAATAGTAAAGAAGATTATTAAGTACTGTATTTTGGAGAAAATATAGATTGTGATAGTATAGAACATGCCTTTGTTTCAATTATTAAAATAAAATTAGTTTAAAATTAATACTACAAAATATAATTGATTTAAAATTCTATCATATTAAGACAATTATTTTAATGTTACTTATTTTCAGTAAAATATCAATATGCACAAGACTCATTTTTATTAAAAAGATTTTTAAAATATCAATTATGAAATCCTAGAAATA
This sequence comes from Glaucomys volans, assembly GCA_020662805.1. NCBI lineage: Eukaryota > Metazoa > Chordata > Mammalia > Rodentia > Sciuridae > Glaucomys > Glaucomys volans. Next base: position 233,273 of record JAJEJO010001201.1, read on the forward strand.
AGGAAAATATGTAAAAAATGATTCAAAATCTCAACAATAAGTACATTCCTTAATACCTATTTCCAAGGTAAAATTGGGGAAGTGTTTTTGAAATGAAAGTTTCTGTATGTACATTAGAATTCTCTAGTAACCTAAAGCAATGTTACACTATTTTTTTTCCAGTATCAGGGAGTGAACCCCGGAGCTCTGTACCAATGAACTATATTCCGACACTTTTTATCTTTTTATTTTGAGACAAGATCTTGTGAAGTTACTGATGTTGGCCTCAAACTTGCAGTCCTCCTGCTTCAGTGCCCCTATCACTTACCTTATGCAACATTTAAACATATATGCATAATGCTATAATAAAGATTGACTTGCTGGGCATGGTGGCACCTTCTTGTAATCCAATAATGGGTCAAGAATCAATATGTCCAGCCTACCAGTCAATACAACTGCCTTTCATTAAAAGAACAATCAAAACTGGAATCTTGAGTTCAGAAAAGAAGGATTTTTTCTTTCAGTATTATAAACTAGGCCAACATGCCCAGGAAGGAATGGGATAGGAAATGTTCCACCTGAGATTTGCTAGCCATTTTGAGAACAATCCTGATATGTTGGCTTCCACAGAGAGTTTGAAAATATCTGCTAGGATTTATTGGTAAATGAATGAATATGAGTCTTTCCACAGCAGAAAACTTTGATGGGAAGAGCCCTGGAGAGATTCATCCAGTCACTCTAGTGCACATGATATAAGCAATGTAGACACATATACATGAGTCTGGCTACTAGGAAGTAGTGTCATTCAGATCACTATTTCATTTGTTCATGCACGCATCAAACATTCATTAATAGACTACTGTAAACTTGGGACTAAAGATGTTCATGTGATGTATCACTAGTAGATGGAAGAGTGGAGACTCAGGGTCAGGTCTCATCCATTGTGTGCTTCTCAGGTGTTTAAAAAGTAATTCACAGTAAGGCAAGTTCTGGAATCAGAATGTGTGGACGTTGTGCACACACAACACTGAGGAGTTAATGAGCTAGGAGAGAAATACAATGTTTCATGAAATAAGTATGTTTTAAAGTATATTTCTAAGTGAAATATTAAGACCTGTCTTAGATGAAAATGTCCTAAAAATCACCATAGTAAGATTGAAAATAGCAGTGGACTAAGAAAGTTAATACAGATGGTGATAGAGAATATTATATTAATGGTGATGAAACTGTTACTGAAAACCTTTTTCCATTCCCCTTGAATATATAATTTTTCCTTTTGATGAATTTTTAACATTATAATATATAATCAAGGGGTTTTTTTGGTTAATCATGAATTTCTCAGATACATTCAAAGTTAAAAACAGAAGAAAATAGCAAGTTAAAATAGGATTTTTCTTTAAAATCATTTTGGGGATTATAAAGTCTAGTAATATATAATGATATTGTGATCCCTTTCCACACATATCTGAAAGGTAGTAAAATCCCAAAAAGATTCAATTAACACTTCTATACCCTTTTGAAGTCCTCAGATGAAAGGTACTAATAGAATATGAAGTACTATAATTAACTTTCTAAAAATTGTATATTTCAATTTGCTTTTCAATAGTTAGGTTTCCAATATTTGACAGTATGTGATATCACACTTCAGGTGGGCTAATTATTGTTAGTCACAAAGAAATTAGACTAAAATTGGTCACATTGTCTGAATTTGATTACTAATGGCATTTGTGAAAAATTTTCATAAAAATATGCTTTTATGTTGAAGGTCAGAACTAAATACTATTTAATATGGCTTCTCAAGACTCTCTTTGATTTATTTTAGAATAAGAACAAGGGAATGAAGAGGGATCATTTTTACTGAAAATATATTTCATATCAATAAGAAAAATTAAATTACATAGCAGTTAGAATACACACATTATTAAGTCGTAAATACTTTCCTATTGAATCCAGATGGTTATGTGAAGGCAAAACTTCATACCTTCTCTTGCTTATATTTACGCTTCGCCTAACACGGTGGAAAGAACTTAAAGCACAGTGTTAGATACTGAATAGGAGACACATATTCAAATGAAAATGCGTTATCTTACATCTGAAGAAAATAATTTACTCTTGAAAAATTCTGGTCATTTCTAGATAACACTATTTGTGCCAACTTATGACATTATTTTATCAGTATACCATAATTTAAAAACAAATGAATACATATAATTTAATTCATTCCTTTTTAAAAACAACAGATAAAAGCAACCATTTCTTTCTTTAAAAAAATAAAGAAAACAAGATCAAGTCAAGGAAGGCATATTTGAGGATTAATTCATTTGCAGAAGTTCGTGCTAGATTAGCCTGAATTGGAATTCAAACTTCAAAACTTTGTTCATTTGTTATATTAAGCAAAATTTTTTTCCTCTGGATTTTAGTGATCTCATTTTAAAAATAAGGATGAGAATAGAATATATTCCATAATTTATTATGAGTATTAATTCATTTATGAAGTGATTAAAATAGTAATATTGCATTAAGTTCCCCTACACAATTATTTTAATCAATGATTCATTTTTATTATTGAGTTATGAAAACTAATAAAACCATATTTTTGTGCTACTATGAGAAATACCTACAGTCAAGAAGAAAATATTTTAAGATATTTGAAAACAATTAGAAATAATAAGGAATGCTTATGCATTTTAACAAATAAGATTTAGTTCAAAAGATGGAAAAGAAATGCATACTGTATGAAGCAAAATTCATGGAGAATCTTCCTCAGGCTGTCTGGACAGCACAGAAATAGTTCTTGGGCAATTAAAATTGCTGAGTAAGGAGGAAGACTCCCACCAAACACACAAAAAAATGATATTTACTTGCTGTGAAAGAGATTTTCTTTTGGAAATTAATATCCTAGTTTTGGACATTTCAAGCAGAGAACAAAATAAATTGGGTTCCTCAACATGAAAGTCATTAATTTATAGAGTGGTATGAGTGTGAAAGAGAGTGCATGGTGCTGAAAATTGTACATTTCAGGCTAGAAGGCTGGGTCAGGGCCAGAGAGTAAAGAGCCCGATTTATACTTGATCTTGAGCAGCTACTGGTGACTTCCAGATGAGGAGTGGCATGGTGAACACTGGAACTTTCACAGTAGACAGCCAACTAAGGGATGGTGCTGGCAGAGTGAGGTTGGAGCTCAGGAGAAGGGCAAGATCAGAAGTCATGGTACTACATCAAATGATGGATGTTCAAGACCTGACCTGAAACTGGAAATTGGAATGGAAAAGAATAATTCAAATGCAATGTGCAGACCACAGATAAGTATCTATTTCTCCATTGAAGTTGTCCTAAGTCTTTCTAATTCCTCAAGACATCTAAGAAGGTCTGTAACTTATCACATACGGTAGAATGCTAAACACATGATTTAGTCCTTGGGTTCTTTTCTATGCTGCAATATATCTCTTTATCATGTTTACTTTGCCCCCTCTCCTAGCCAAGCTTCTGGAGATCTGTCACTGAATTTTCAAGGCAAGGTAGGCAAGTGGTTCCTAGCAACAAATCCCAAAAGTACAGGGTCTGCCTTAAAGAGTCCCTCACCCAGGAGTGTATCACTATTCCTAATGTCCATCCTCAGCATCTAACAGTTCCTCAAAATCAATTAATTGTCCATGTACACTGCTGGTTCCAGCAGCTTCTGCTTCAAGTAAGCTGGTCTGTATTCTATGTATTTGCTTCTTTCTCTCCAATTTTAGATTTTAGTGTTTTTTGTTTGTCATTATTGTGAGTTTGGGGTATATGATTTTCAATCCCTTTATATGGAAGGCCAGACATATCTTCCAAGAGTGATACTGAAGTGGGAGCGTTAGATGCTGTTGTTTTGCTCTTTATTCTTTCTGTATATTAAAATCAGTTTCTCTCTGACTTGCAACTTCTGCCTGCCTTTGTGCACCCAGAGTGACATGTGAACAACATAACTGGGAATTTTTTTGATAATTTTTAAAAATTTGTTCCAATTATTTATACATGAGTAAAATTCCATGGTGTACATATATACCACACTTTTCTTTATCCATTTTTCTGTTAATGGATATCTGGTCTAGTTCCATGGCTTAAGTGCTGTGAATTGTGCTGCTACAATTATTATCCTATTGCACTATAATGATGCAGGACTTCAATATTTATAGCAGCACAATTCACAGCAGTTAAGCCATGGACTAGACCAGTGCTGTATATGTACACAATAGTTTTACTCAGCCATAAAGAATGAAATTATGGCATTAGTTAGTAAATGGATGGAACTGGAGAACAACATGCTAAGTGAAGTAAGTCAGACTCAGAAAATCAATGGTGAAATGCTTTCTCTCGCATTGTAGATGCTAGACCAGAAACAAGGGGAAAAACCAAGGCCAGGAATTCCATGAAAATAGAAAGTAGATCTGTGTAGTAGAGGAAGCAAAAAGATAAGGAGGTAAAAGAGATGGGAAAAGAGAAGAACTGAGGGGTTAAATTGGCAAATTGTACAATGTACATGCATGAATATACCAGTGAATTTAATGTTTATGTTTTTCAATAAAGCACCAAATAAAAATTGTAAATGAATAGAAAGAAGACCAGTAGAGTAGAGGAAGAAGATCAGTGAGGGGAGGAAGGCATGGAAAGGGAAGTACTGGGGACTGATGTGGAGCAAGTTATATTCCATGCTTCTATGATTATGTGAAAATAAATCCCAATATTTTAGATAACTAGTGAACTAACAAAAAATTAAAAATACTTAAATATGCTTATAACCCAAAACTGCAGATTGAGTTTAAGTAAACAAAAATAAAACAAGATAAAATATCTGTGTCCAGAAGAAACAGAAATATTGAGCCACAGGGTTTTGTATTGGGACAATCTTTTGGTGGTTCACTAACTCCCATTGGAGTATGGACTTTTTGTCTTGGAGCTAAGAAAGACATGGTGGGGTTGGGAGGTTAAGATTCCAGAACAAAGATTCCTGTTTAGCTTAACTATACCCAGTGAATCAGTAAGGCTGTATATTCTATTATCTTTGCTTGATAAATTGAGTTACCAAAGAAATATAACACTATTTAAAGTGCTACAACCACATCAGTATTCATAGAAGCTCAATTCACTATAACTAAGCTGTGGCACCAACACAGGTGCCTTCAATAGAGGAAAGGATACAGAAAATGTAGTACATATACACAATGGAATATTTCTTAGCCATAAAGAACATGAAATTATGCCATTTGCTGGTAAATGTATGGAACTGGAAGCAATCATGCTAAGTGAAATAAGCCAATCCCCAAAATCCAAAGTCTGAATGTTCTCTTTGATATGTGGATACTGACTCACAATAGACAGGGTGGGGCAGGGAGGAATGTAGGTTCACCAGATTGGACAGGGGAATGGGGAGAAAGGATGGTGTATGGGAATAGGAAAGAAAGTAGAATGAATCAGACATAGCTTTCCTGTATGAATATACATGAATACACATCCAGTGTAACTCCACATATGCACAACCACAAGAATGGAAAGTTATACTCCATGTGTGTATGATATGTCAAAATACATTCTACTGTCATGTATAATTAAAAAGTACAAATAAAAAAAAGTTTTTAATTAAAAAAATACAGTGTACCACAATAAATCTCTTAAAAACACTCTCTTTTTATCTCTTTTTTTAAAAATACCTCATTTCATAGCCAGCTACTTAAGGATTGAATCATGACATGTCTTTCCAGTCCCCAATAATACTTTGTCCAATCGTATTTGACCTACCATTTAATAATGTCTTGAGATGAAATTTTTTTCTGTTAAAATTGCTGTCTCATACTAGAATTTGTGATCTTTCAAGAATTTGCAAGTTACTGTGATAGAAGCAGCTACATGTCGCCCTAGACACATATTAGAAACTGGAGAGACACACTTTCATTCATTCCTCACTGATTTTGCATCCTGACATTGTCTGAGGAAGTATAAGAATCTAAAGAGCTGGGCTGGAGGGTTAGTGAAACATGACAAGGAGAGAGCTAAGCTGAATGCATAGAGCATTGTTGTTTTCAAATTATTCCCTTCGTTACCTTCACAAGAGGTATAACTAACCATTTATATATTTTACTTATTAAACATGTAAATATACTACTATAAAATTTGTCTTATTTCAACCTCCTATCACCAGCAAGTGTCTGTTTCCAACACAAACATGAAGCATACTTTCTCAGTAAATAATTTAACACAAGAATATATTTTTTCTTTCCTTTTATTACAATGAAAGGAAGTCATATATTACTGCTTTGGCAAAGAAACATCAAAAGAAATAGATCAAATGACTGTTTATGTGGGTACAATCTTGGCTGACCCTTCCTTTGTCTCAGAAGGAGAAAGAAAGTCACAGATTGTTGTATCAGGAGTGACAGCCAACTGGCACTGAGCCCTTGAAACATGTGATTGTACATGCTGTTTCAGAATAATGTAGACAAAGTCAGTGTAAGAGGGTCAGCCATGTCTTGTATAGGAAACAAAGCCTGTGTGACTTTGAAATATATGCATTAATATCTCATCAGACATGGGGGATCAATGAGTATTATCTTTTTTTTCATATTTTTTTATTCCAATCTTGGCTCTTCCTACCACAGATCAAAAAAAGAGGATGCATACCAAGTTTAAGGTACATTTTGCCTTAACTGATCTAATTTACGCATAGATTTTTTAAATATGTTATCATTATACTCAGATACATCCCTCAATCTAGGGCACCCAGTTGCAAGAGCAGGAACTGCACTTCATTATACATTGTGATATAATTAAAAGTTCAAAGTTCATTTCGTACTTCTTGATATGATTGTTTTGAATCCATTGGTCATCGGTCACCTTGATATTCACTAAAATTGAATGCTCTCTGATGTGTGCTTGCTATAAACTTTTATATGTTAATATTTCTATTTTTAAAAACCTATTCCTTTTCATTTCAATTGACCTCCTTCTTCCCACATCCAGTCTAAAAATTCTTGCCACTTTGCTATTAACAATAAAATAAAATGAAACTCCTCACCTAAAATTCCTATATAACCAGACCATAGATATTTCTCTAATGTTACCTTTTCCCACTGCATCTACCCAGGATATTCTGATCACATTGTGTGTTTTAGGATTTCATTTGATTTTGTTTTGTTCCTTTCTGTGCCTCTAATCTAGCCTTTAAGTCACATCTCATCCTGGAATACCCTTCCAGCATTGATTAACATGCTATCTTCCATGCAGTATCTCTGTCCCGGGTCAAGTGTCTCCTCCTAAATGACATGTAATGGATTTCCCTTGTTTACTGCCTTCTAGCCTACAAGATTCCATCTATTATATTGACTAATTTGATGTCTTTTTAAGAAATCACTCTCATTCTGGATTTTCAAATGTATTTGCTTAGGTACTTTTGTTTACTTGCTTTCCTTTAGATTGTAGTTTATTTAAGGACAAGTAAATTTTGACAAGTTTTCTCTACTTCCTTCAACAGCAGATACAGGGTCCTCCTTGGATGAATATTTAAAAAGACATCAAAGGAAATATACTGATGCAGTTTAAATAAAATGAATATGAAGAATTTCCCATGTTGTACTGTTATAAATATTATGAGGAAAAAATTAACTCAAGATTAAAATCATGGGCTCCAGAACATTTATGTTTCTTAATGATTGCAATGCACAGTAGCTATGCACAGTAGGCGTATGTGTGTTGCAAGATTTTATTTCAAACAGCAATATAACATATCATAATATCCCAACAGATCTTGAAAAATAGCTTAAAAAATCTGAAGTGAGCGTGGGAAATGAGGATCAGACACTGAGATGACTTCACTCTGAAACGAGTTATATGACATTTAACAAGCCCTTTAACGTTAGGGCTCTTTGTTTCATTTTACTGTATTTTTTCCAGATAAAATTGAACATGTTTCTTGTGTGCTAAATCATGTTTTCATTTATATAAACATTACAGAATGACTAAATCTCTAATTCTTTAGTTCTGTTATTCTGCTTCCTTGGATTTTGGTTTATCTACAAAATGAATACTTATTATTGCATACCCTGCCTGACAGGGTTTTTATGAGGATGAGGATCAAATGTTACATATTATTTAACAAGGATGAAAAACCAGAAAATGTATATATCTGAAAAATGTACATAGAAACCCCTGAAAACAAGGTTTTTTACAGTAAAATGCAGTTTTATCGTTTGTGTAATTAAGGCAAACCAAAATTCTAGAGGTATTACCTAATAAATAATTGAATATGAAAGACCCCCAGGTTGATTCTTTGATAAAGAGTTTAAAATTACTGGTCTGAGGAGAGTGAACTAAAAACTGGTTCTTTGAGTACATGCTGAGAATCGTTCTGGCGTGTTAATATGTTCTCGAAATATCCTGATTTAAGTTATTTAGAGCCCAGATCCAACACTTGTAGGAAATACATAGCAAAGAGTGTAAATATCATTCAACCATGATAGACAGACTTGAGCTCCTATTTCATTAAAGTATAGCTTTTCCCCAATGTGAAGTAAGCACTGCATTTCTTCCTGGCTTTATGGCTGATGTTTATGGGCTTCCAGTATAACTTTCAGAACCTTTTTGTTGGACTCAAGCATTCACAAGAAGGTAAAAGAGCTAAAACTCCTTAAAAGTTAAGAAAGAAACAGTTATTAGAGAAGACAGCCCTTATGGTTTTGTGCAGTATTACCTGCTAAATTTATTGGGAGCTTTCTATTGCCTTAAGTGCTTTATGGTAATTAAATCTTTTCCCTTTTGCATGAACCCTAGGAAGAAAGTCTCCCTACCTCAACATGTAAGACTGAAGCATAGAGGTTGGAGGATGTCACAAAGTCATTTGATGGAAGAAAAGAGGGAAATTTGGACAGAAAAGAAGGGAAATGAAAGGAGACTCAGATAGGAAGGAGAAGCCATTCTACATTAAGGGTTACCATGCTGAGGATATTATTTTTCTTCTTTCAGAAGAGCTCATTCTTTTCCCAGGTTCTTGATGAATCTTTAAAGCTGGCTAAATTCTACTTCGTCTATAAGTACTTCTTAACAAAGTAATTTCACATGCAATTTTCTTTTAGTTTTGGACTAACTTTGTGGATTAGCGCTCAACCATTTCTCTATTTTCTATTACATGCTTATTTTTTTGTGCCCACAGATTATAAGATTTGACACTTAAAATTTGTTCTTAGTATGTATTTAAATCTTATACTATACTTATTGTCCTCCTTTTTTTCTCTCAATTTTATATCCCTGAGACTTTTCAGAAACACTGTCCTTGCTTCCTTCCAAATAAAAGTGGTAGAACTAGTTACAAAGAAGAATAGAACATTTGAGAAAGAGGATTTAAATGAAATTTTAAGAAGTTTGTTATTTTTGTTGGTAAATATTAAGAAGCTTTCAGAATTTTCTCTTCTGAATCATTTCAAGACTTGCATTGTGCTTAAGAAATAATGGTTCTGAGTGTGAAGGAAACAGACTGAAGCTTAAAACACTGTTTTCTTGTACATGTGAAAGGTTTGAAGTGCCAGAACTGAGAGCAAGCGACAAGAGGAAAATTTCTGACCTAATATCCGTGTGCCACTGATTGGATTCAGAAATTCATACTGATTGTGAGTAAATGGAATGTTGGCATCAAAGAAGAGGCATATGATGGAGGGAAGCGGGCTCGGAGAATAATGATCATTATATAGTATTGTTGATTCAAGACAATAAGCTGCACTAGAAACATAGACTAATATTCAGGTGTATAGAACCAGCTTTTCATCAGAAATGAATATCTGGGGTTTAGGCATAAAGATGGAATGCTTAACAGATAGTGTAGTACAAAAAACAAAGTAGAAGCTATGTGTATGAATAGGGTCAGCAAAAAAGAGGGTAGAGAGAAAACCATAGTAAAAACTGCTGTGAAACTCAGAAATGGTGAAAAAGGAGAGCAGGATGAGGAGCTAGTGAATGATTGGGCGGAAACATAAATTAATCACCATGGGAGTAAGGAATTCCAGATGGTAAGAGACAGAGGATTTTCTGCCAGGCAGTTGTGTCCATAGAGAATTTCACAATATTCTCTCAGTGAATTGCACACACACACACACACACACACACACACACGGGTGAGAAAAGATGCCATTTAATCTGGCTTAATTCATATTTTATAAAATTTATCTTTCTGCCTTTGTCTACATATAAATTGTCCAAGTCTCCTTTTGTCAGTTGGTAGGGACACAGCCAGCCTTTAGAATTTGCATACCTAATATGAGCAAATGTTTTATGATTTCTGTTACAGATTATCAAAATGAAGTCATTAATTTCTTTGTTCAACAAATGTTCATTTAATTCTTAATATATGACAATTACCTTCCTGTGCTTTAGAGGTAGAGTAATAAGGAAGACAGGTCCCTCACTTTGTAGAGCTTGTCATTCAGGCCAAAAGATCGAAAATTGCATGTAAATATTCATGGGTAATTTCAGATAGGAATAACTCTAGGAAGAAAATAAAGCTACAAAATGGGCTTGGATATGGTAGTTTCAAATGATGACAGCAATTTTCATGACTTTCTGTAATTATCTCTTTGAATAAGAATTATTTTGCAGAATGCATATTTTCCCTCTTATTGCTCTTGAATTTGACCACTAAACTTTCACTGACAAGTGAGATACCCACAGATGCAAGCAGGCACTTTCAAAAAATCTTATGCTTGAATTTTTCTGTTACTTCTGCATCATCACGAAAGACACATTGGAAGAGTAAAGTTGGATGACACATACTTTCCAATTTCAAGTGATAATGTAAATACACCATAAACAAAACAACATAGTGATAATGACCAAATAGACACACAGTTCAACAGAGCAGAACAGTGTCCAGAAATAGATCTGAAAGAATATAGTATGCTGATTTGACAAAGACAATTAAATGAAAAGGAACAAAGACAATTAAATGAAGAAAGAATTCAATCTAAAACTGAAGTTAGAACATGTGGATGTCCACAGGAAAAATAAAATATTCTAGAAGCAAAAAAAAAATACTTTTCATAAATATCAACTCAAAATAGATCAGATACCTAAGCAGAAAATAAAAACTGCAGTATTTCTGGAGGAAAACAAAACAGGAACTCTATGTGGTTTTGGATTTGATAATTTTTTAGATACAACACTAAAGACACAATATATGAAAAAGATGACAATATGGACTTTAGTTTTATAGTTAGCAAGCAATAAAAATAAATGATGAATATTAAATGTACACTGGTTTGTGCAGAGGCACATCTGAAAAGTCTATATGTTGTGTATGTCTAATTATATTATATTAGGTCAATTCAAAAATAATCAAGCCAAGACTCCTTTGGATTCAGCAGGGGGAGATTAGGACTGAGTAGGCAAAGCATGGGCAATTTTTTTAGGGAGGTGAAACTATTCTGCATGATACTGTAATATGACACTGTCAACTTGTCAAAGCACATAGAAATGTAAGCCTAAGGAATTAACTTTAGTATATACAATTCTTACAGAATTCATTTAAGACATTAGGGATTATAGCATGAAATGCCAAATAATATAAGACCATATAAACTCCTTATATGAAACCACATTATTGAAGGTTTTGGAGAAAAGATGCTGACTTAAGTATTTCTGGAAATGAATTCTTTAAACCTAAGGCACAAGGAATTGTGCAGAAGCTCTGTAGTCTGGTTGACAAAGTTGCTTTCCTTGGGAGCATGATTTAAAAATTCTGACACTAGGATTAAATAATTAAGTAAATAAGTCAAAGACAGTGGAAACCAGGTTTCTTACAATTAAGGTAATAATTTACAAAAAAAGAAAAAGATTGTAGAATGATCCAGATAAAGATGGATTGAAATAAGTATGCACTCTTAAAATATTTAATGTATTAATAGAATTACGTATAATATTTGTAGGTATAAATAGGTATAAATATTGATAGATATGTGTATATGTGCATATATGTATCTATAGCTATATACATACACATGCATTTCCTTTGTTAGCAGGGTAGAATTAGAAAAGTGTCTGCAGGATGTCATTACTTATTTCCAGAAAACACAGAGAGAAATAGGGAGGAGGAATGACTCACTTTATGATTCATTTATCAGTGGATAAATCTGACAAACACAATTTCAGCCATTTGATCATGTTCCACTCCAACAGTGATAACTTTCCTTGATAGCTTGTGCCATTGCTATTATGTGGTAAAAGTGATATTTTAAATCTGTGGTCTTCTTTCCCAAATCATATAATTTCAGTCTCAGTATTAGAAAAGCATCAGATAACTTCTGATTTAGGTTTTTAGCAAAACACCTAAACAATACTCCTCAAAACTGTTCATGCCATCAAAACTAGATTATCTGAAAAATCGCCACAAACAAAAGAAACCTAAGCAACGTATGGTTAAATATAATGAGGCATCTCGTAAGGAATCCTGGAGCTAAAGAAAAATATGTGATGAAAACAACAAGAAAAATAAAGTATGCACTAAGGCAAGAGTCTATCAGTATTGGTGTATTTTCTGTGACAATTCAGTATAAGCACTTCAGTATGTTAAGATGTTAGCAATGGAGGACACTGTATAGGGTGTACATAGGAGCTCTCTGAGTCTCCCATGCTCCATTACACTGTTAAGACCCAGCCTTTCTCATATTACCCATGCAAAAATTTTTATACAGACTCAAACTGCTCCCTTTCTTCTATCTATGAAAATGCAAACTCTTGAAGTGCTCCTTGCTACTCCATATTCTGGTTTCTATACAATAGAGCAGAGTTCCATACAATGGAACAGATAGCAGAGCTGAGTAGATGACAGATGAAATTTTTAATGAGAGTAATAGATTTTTAATACTGTCTTTTTCTGCTTGCTGGTTATGTAACTTTGGCAATAATCTGTGTCTCAAATCCCACTTCTGTTAAATAAAAATAGTGCTAGGATCCTCCTCATAAAATTGTTAGGAACATTAAATTGGTCAGCACTTGGAAAACACTTAGAATATTAGTTGACATATAATAAGTATATAAATATTCAGTAAGTATAAATGAACATGGCTACTGTTTTTCTTGCAGTTGTTGGCATATGATTTAAAAAGCTAAAATAAGCAACCTTGAATATTTGTATACTAGTAGAGATAACATATTCCTGTAGGAACAACAAAAGTCTCTTCAAAGCCAGGAAGCCACCAGCTCCAAGAATTTCCATTTTTGTAATTGCCCAGGGCTTTAGTAAATCTTTAAAGTACCTGAGAGACTATAGAAGCTGCAATGCTACAGAAAAGTTATGTCAAGGTTATTACTAGAATTTAGATCAAGTCCAAGTGTGTTGTGATACTGTGGTTAAAACAGCCATTTTGCTGTTTTATTTCTTCCACCAAATGTCATTAAAACACATATTCAGAGAAAAAGATTTGAAGGTGTTAAGTCAACAGAAGGCTCACGAAAGACAAGGGACTTTATAAAGTATAATTGTTTCATATGATTTCAATCAAAAATGTGAAAAATTATAAATTATGATATAAATTTATCTGATGTAAAATCCAGGGGTTTTGTTTTTACAAATAAGACTTCTAACAGAAACAAGATCTTAAATAAATTAAAATAACAGAACCAGAGAAAACATAAATTATAATATGGAGTCTGGCCTAGAGGGTGAGGATAAGATATAGGTGCAGGACAGCAGAAAATTGCACTAATAGAATAGTGTTCAATGTTTTTTCCTCAGCTAAACTGTAAATTTAGTTTTAACTTTCCTTGCAGCCAAGTACAAAGTAGAACATGCCCTTCTCTACGACTCTCATTATCAAGGAATAGAAAGATACTGGAGACAAAAGAGGAGCAATACTATTCCAGGCAATACTTTCTAAAACAAAATTCTTTCAAACCAAGATCATAAGTCAACTCAAGAAAATCAATCCTTCCAGGAGCCAAGATAACATATTTCAAATTTAGACTCTTCTTAAAATCAAAGATAAAAGTACAATATTTCAATGGTTTTCCTCCCAAGGCACACAAAGAGGAATGAGCTGGCACAAACTTTGTTAATGCTGGTCTATGTAGTCTATTTCAATCTATTGAATGTATGCAATCTATTCACTATCTCTATTCAATCTATTGAATCAATTGAAATAGAGTATACACTCTGTTTCAATCTATTTCAAGTAAGGAAATGTATGTCCTTAATTTTTGATACAAAGAACTAGAAATTTTCTTCATTGTGTTCTTAACAGATGAAATTAACTGAAACATAATAAACAAATATTTTTGTATAAATTAACATTACAATGGATAAAACATCGTAATTTTGGACTAAACTGAGGGGATTTCAGGGAAAGCACAGACCATTAAATGTTGCTTAAATTCTCAGTATATTCATCCATTTTTAGAATTCTGTGGGATGGGGATCACAAGTAATAAAAGCTAAGTATCAGTATATTCATGTGTGGACAGACACTTTATAATACTGTCTCTTGCTTTGAAAGAAAAATAGGAAGGATCCTACAGTAAATGAGATCCAGAGGATAAATTATGTATAAATCTTTGATTATGTAGTTGAAAACAGACTCAGAGAATCTTGGCTCACCACAAACCTGATGTCCTCTGAAAAATAGTAAGGAGGCATAGGATTTCCCCAAGATTAGTAGAAGATTTGGTAATGCATTTATTAAGAACTTTGATCAATAGCAGCATGAGTGGGATACTCTGGATGATACATAGCAATAAAAACAGGATTTGAAGTAGGTTTGTAATTGACAGAGCTGAAATTAGATCAGAAAATTCCAGAAAAAAAATCCATATCCAAAAAGTTGTTTTGATTGTTAATAAAATCACTTGTCTGTTACTTTAGGACCAAAAACAATGCAAAAATCCTCATCAACACCATGCTTAGATCTACAGGAACTGCATGTTGTGGTCTCCAGCTTGGACTTACAGTCCTCTTAGAGATAAACAAGACTGGTGAAAGAAAATGATAAATCCCAAATCCCCACCTCGTTGTCCTCCTCCTCTCCCTCTCTCCTTTTGAGTGTGTATGTAAGTGTATATTCTATATGTGTTTGTGTGTGTGTGTGTGTGTTCGATATTTTTGTAAGCAGTTAACACATATTTTACATAGTTCAATCTTTATAACAACCATATGCATTGGGTACTATTATTACTCATCTCTTTTTTTTAAATTTTGGTACCAGGGATTGCACCCAGGGATGTTTAACCACTGAGAACCATTACCAGCCCTTTTCTTTCTTTATTTTGAGACAGGGTCACACTAAGTTGTTTAGGGCCTCACTAAGTTGCTGAGGCTGTCTTTGAACTTGCAATCATCCTGTCTCATCCTTCTGAGCTGCTGGGATTGCAGGTGTGAGCCACTGTGACCAGCTATTATTACTTATTTCTTAAAGTGATTTTAGCAGTTCCATACACTGATAAAATAGCTTGCCTAAGGTCAGTAAGTTAGAAAGTAGCTGGGTAACAATTCAAATCTACACAGTCTGACTCTCCAGAATTGTTGCCTCTCACCATTACAAATGAAGAGGTTCATAATTAGTAATTAAGGAAATATGTGCAATATTTAGGGATGTATCCTCAAAAATTTAATAAGAATGAGTGATGTCAAAATTGAAGACTATTCAGACTCATTAGAAAAGTAAAGATGACATATCTAAAGTAAATCATGGACTATGTACCAGAGATTACTTAGGTCTTGAAAAAGCAAAACTAGAACTGAGTTGCGATTTCACCTGATTCGGATCCTGTGTAAGTATTTATTAAGCACAGGCATTCTGACCATTAGCCCTGCTGTACATACTTGATAGACACAGTAAACAGACACAGATCAGCTTGCCTTGCCATTTTAGGATCTTTTTATAGAGACTATAATATAATCCCTCTTATATGCATGCACATGAGCGCGCGCACACACACACATACACACAAACACACTACAGTATTAAAATCAAGATTAACTTTGACCCACAGATCTTTTGATTTAACACCTATTTCTATTAATGACAATATTTTGCTGTTAATATTAAGTAAATTGATATGGAATAACTAACATAAGTGCACGGAGCTGATTTAATTTCTAAATTATGCAGAAATAGCTCAATTTAGCAACTGGTTAATGTGCTGTTCAAAATGAATTTCATGTTAATAGATTTAAGCAATATAAGCCTCCTTTGGGAGAAAGAGTAGATACACTGAATTTTTCTAAAATGTAATAATTATAGGCAATACAGATATTTACATATGGAATTATTATTATTAGAATAGAGATATATTTCTAGAATTTACTCAGATGTATAATATCTAAAATAACGGGTACTACTATGCTATAGCTTTGTATCAACTTCATTTTTTATATATTAGGGAAATGAGGGAATTTGCTCCTCCTCATTTATAATTCTGGATTTGGGGACACATTTACATTTGTGGTCCAGCCTAGGATTCCTTAAATTAGCAGATTTAATCACCTCATAAGAGTTCTCAGTTTTCTTCATGTTTACTTTGTGGATTGTTAATTTGAAATAATTCTTGAATGGCTAATTTGAGACATTTAGGACACCTCTTGTTTCCCCACCCCACGATTTTTTTTTCTTTTTTTTTTTTTTTTTTTGGCCTGAGAATTTGGAGTCTACAGACAGATGGACATGACATTATACATGTATAAAGATGGCTCTGGGTAGAATGAAAGACTTTTGTGAGATTCTTAAAATAATTAAGCATGAGGAAGAAAAATTTAAAAAATAATATTTTAGGTCCACATATTGAGTTATTTAACCCATTCCAGGAAGAGTGATTAATATTCTGATTCATAACTAAGTTGTCATAGTATCCAAACCACCAATTGAATGACTTCAGTTAAGTCATCTGTAAGAAGAAAAATACCTTGAATTAGACTTACTTGCAAGGACACTTCTAGTCTTTGAATGTTTGGATTTATTTCAAAATAATAAACATTTCCATCTCATGGGCAGATTTGATAAAACATCCTTTGATTGGATGCTTCAAACTAAGAGATATTTCAACTTTCTAAAGTCATTATTTGCTACATGTTTTCAATTTAAACATTGAAACCTGTTTACAGATTGGTCATGGTTCAACAGTATGCAATTCCATTTATTAAGTAGTCATGATTAGTCTTCAGTTGAAGTTTAGTTATTTTCAAGAATTATGTATTATTAAAGTCTAGTAAGTACTAATTTATATCACTCCTTTTTTTAAATGCCTTTCTCTATTTACACAGTCTAAAATGAGTCATATTTATAACCTAAAAAATAAGTATTTTCTAAATCTTACTATCTTGACTTTCTAATTTCATGTTTCTTCTCTCATTGAGAGTGTTATTTTTTAGATCTCAAGAGATTCAATCGCCTTTTTGTGAGTTGTTAGATCATGAAAATTGTTTCCAATGTGCTAGAGTTTGGATGTTGAGTTTCCCTCTATGCCACATTGTTAAAGACTTGGTCCCATGGTTCTGCTATTGAGAGATGGTGTAATATTTAGAGGGTAGAGACTTAAAGGAACTTCTTTGGTCATTGAAGAGGAACCCTGGCTTGTCCAGTTATGCTGCTTCCTAACTCATGCTATGAATGTCTTCTCAACCACATGCTCCTATGATGATAGGCTATCTCACCAGAAGGATAAAACCTTGGTGCCACCCAATCCTAGACAGAAGCATCAAAACCATTAGTCAAATGAGCATTTTTTCTTTATAAGTTGCTTGCCTGTAGTGAGGTAGCCTATCATTGTGGGAGCATATAGTAGAGAAAGCCATTCTCTTCACATTACATGTATGTATGTATGTATGTATGCATGCATGAACTTTGGTTTTGTTTCTCTGGGAAATAACGATTTAACTGCTTAGAGATACCAATTAATTTTTAGATTTTGTACAGTTAATTTGAACTCAAAAGTGTAGTTTATTTTTCATAAAACACTGATCAGGTGTATGACTGACCCAATGAAATTAACCTAATTTGTTAAAACATATATATTTGTTTATTAATTTGTTAAAACGTATATAATATCTACAAAAGTACAAAGACATTATGTTAAGTGAAATAAGCCACACACAAAAGGCTATTACTACATGATTCAATTTATATGATCTGCTGGAAAAGGGAAAACTAATAGAATACAAATAAGGTCACTAGCTACAGGGATTTAGGGGTGATTAAAAAAAATAACCTAAAATGCCTATGTGGAAATTTAGTGAAAAAAACTGACTATATTTTTGACAATAAAATTTTGTGTTACTGTAAATAATTTATTTTCTATTCATCTATTTAAATTTTTAAGGAATTCACTATAGTGGATGTAGTTGTAAAAAAAAACCCTCTTATTTAATATTTAATAATTAATTATACAACACTTCGAATATAGCTTGGATTCTCTAACTTATAGCTTTCCAAGGTAAATATCATCAACTTAATATGTACATGCATCATTTGCAGTCCTGGTATAAAAATTGGCTTTGTAAATATCCTATTTGTCTTGCTGGTTTATCATAGCAACTTAAAGCTACTTCAGATAATTGTTGGATACGTATAAAGAGCAATATACTCATTTGTATTTGTATATTTCTGTATAATACAGATGTATGTGTAACATGTATCTGTAGATGAGGCCCCAGTAGACTTGTGAAGTACAGAAAATCTGTGACTCCATTTTTAACCTCTATTTTATACTTTTCTGTTTTGTGAGGTTGCTTTACCTTCCAGACTGCACTTGTGATTTTTGTCATTTTGAAATTTGAGCACTTAGGGATAATTCAAATCCAAAACTATATTTTTCACTCATAAAGAAGTTGCTTTATCAAGATCTTTTATGTTCTGAGAAAACTACATACTGTCCCAAGCCTGACCTGCTTGCACATTGGGTAGAATTTAGCATTGCAGTGAGTCTCTTCTTTATCACAAATGACCTCCAGCAGCAATTACTGGAGAAAATTTGTTCTGTTTATTACATCTGTCTGTCTGATTATTTTTTGATATCTATCTGTCTTATCATGTGACTCTTCTTCCTCTTCACTCTGATTAAATACAAGCATTCCTCAGTAGCATTGGTGTTTGATAGTCCTAGCTTCTGCAATCACATTTGCATTCACCAGTCTTTTCTTGGCAGGAACCGATTTATGTAAATGACATAAAGATGTTCTAATTATATGTGCTCCTTAAAGCTCAAATTCAACTTGTATAAACACATCAGTGGATCAGAATAGATTCCAGAGATAAATTTCACATACTTTATTTAGTATATTTTACTACGTTTTTGTAACTGAACAAAGGAAAAACATGTAAAACAAATGAGTCAGTAAATAGTGGCCGCATGATTGGAAACAGAAGCCAAACAGACCAAAAAATAAATAAATAAAAAGAAGAAGCAAACATGAAGATAATTCAGCTTAGGTCTTTGTATCATCTATAAAAATTAATTCAGATTGAACCATAAAACTGCATATTAAAATAAAACTAATGCTTTTTGAAGTAAATAGAGCAATAAATGTTTTTAATCTTGGGATAGATAGACACAAAATGTTTAATTATGACATGAAAGGCAAATCCAAAAATAACACACTGATATATTAATCAGAATAAAAACATGAAATTTTAGTTCCTCAAAAATCACTAACTAATAAGAGATAAAAAGATATGATCAGATAAAAAATTCTTTGCAATCATATTTGATAAAGACTTTGATCTGGAATATATTAAGAAATCTCAAGATTAAACAGTAGGAAAACATACCTGCTAACTTAAAGCATAGTGGGCAAAACATTTGAATGGACTAGTCAAAAACAATGCATATCAATAACACTCTAGCCATAAACACCTAAAAGACTTTTCAACATCATTTGTCTTTAGGCAATGTAAATTAAAATCATAAAACCGGACTTAGGTTTTGGCTCAGTGGTAGAGCACTTGCATAGCATGTGTGAAGCACTGGGTTTGATTCTCAGCACCCATAAAAAATAAAATATAATAAAGATAATATATCCATATATAGCTAAAAATATATTTTAAAACCATAAAACCACAATTAATGTCACTGAACCCCTCTATGAATGCCTTAAGGTAAAAAGGGTTATCATATTAGGGGGGGAAAATAGAGAAATTAGAAAACCTATACATGAATGATGGGAAAGCAAATTGTATAACTTCTTTAGAAAAGTTATTTCGGCAGGGCATGGTGGCACTTATCTGTAATGCCAGCAACTTGAAGGCAGAGGCAAGAGGATTGCAAGTCTGAAGTCAGTCTCAGCAATTTGGTAAAAACTTAGGCATTTTAGAGATACCCCCTCTGAAATAAAAAGTGAAAAGATCTGGTGATGTTACTCAGTGGCAAAATGACCCTAGGTGTGGATGGGTCAAAAAAATTACAAAAAAGGAAAGAAAAAAAAAAAAAAACCAAGAGAATCATTGCACAAGCAGGCATTTAACCAAGAGAAAAGAAGATAAATGTCCATACAAAGATGTGTACAAGAATGTCCAGACACTTTGTTAAGGACCAAAGAGTGAATACAACTCAAGTGAAAACAATGCAATCATTTATTTGTATTTTACTTCATTTATATCAGTGGGCTCATTTTGTAACCATACAGTGCAATGGTCTTTAGCATGTGTTGATTCATGCAGCAACATGGACACTCAAACTTTATTTCCTTCAAATCACATTCCATTTCCTCCAAGAAAACCCATCTAAACAAAATAATAGATTGTGGTTTCATCACATGGTACATGTGGATTTCCATAATAAACACATAACACTAATTTCAATTTATTTACCATCAAGTAAGTGCAGTTGATAAATATCATTTAACTACAATAATTCTTCTTCTTTTAAATCTTTCTACAGATCTTTATTAAAAACTTGTCCTATATACATACATGAATATACCAAAGTGAATTTCACCTTATGTCTATAAAGTACTGTTAAAAAAAATATAAATGAGTAGAGGAAAGGGAACAGAGGGAGGGAGGGGCAAGGGAAAGGGAAAGTACTGGGGACTCAATTAGAGCAAATTATAGTCCATGCTTGCATAATTATATCAAAATTATTCCCAATATATATATAGCTATTGTACACTGACTAAAAGAATTTACTTATGTACAAAAGCTATTGAGTTAAAGGTGCTTTATAAATTGCCTGTTGCTTAAGCAGACAGTTCTTGTTTTCTTTGTCTTCTTCCCCCCATTCTTCTGTCCTTTCTTTTTCTGGCCCACTCATTTAGTGCCATCTTTATTTAGCTAGAATAGAGACAAGTACAACACAAAATGTGATTAAAAGCCCCGACTTTAAGAGGCTGTACAGGCTTTTCAAACATTTTACATTCATGCGTAAGCCTATGAATATGTCTTGCACAGCAGTACATCGATGTATTATGACATTCCATTTCCAGTCTCTGGAACTCCACCTTTACTACTGGAATTTATTGTCAGAAAAAGACATTTTGATCCAGATTGTGCCTGCTTTTAGCTATTCTATTGACTTCAAAGGAATTATTCTCCTTCCCACCACCTTTTAAGACTGAACATGGCATAAAATATTACTAAGTCAGCATGAAGGATATTGTACATTTATCAATTATGAAAAAGTCAATTCTTTATTACATTTTTACAGCACCTAAGCTAAATTTAGAATTTGTCAGGGGCACAAAACTGATATTTTTAATGTGCTTTATGCTGGGTAGCAATTATTTACGATAGAATCACTTTGTTCTTCTTTTATTCATTGACTGCAAAGCTGTTTCATATCTTGGGGCCTTTCTGTGACCATGATTTATTCATCTACACTGCCACCACATTATCCTTTCTCCACCAGGAATATTTACCTGGCTAGCTCTCACTTAGCCCTTAGAGTTCAGATGAAATTCTGTTTTCTCTGTGTTTCTTATTCCAAGTATTTCAACTAGGTATGTTATTGAAATATATGGCAAATTATACAAAAACCAGCACCAGCCAAGAAGAACACAGGTTACTCCAGTGCTTGCGTAGGGATTTAAGATTCCCTGTTGAGATAGTTTCCAGTCATTTAGTTTTGGGAGGATTTTAGTTCCACCAAATTAAAATGAATGAGCCAGGGTGACCCAGGAAATGACTGTTTGCGGAGAGTTACAGAGGTGTTTCAATATTTTAAGTATTCTTAATACTATACTGGCACATACTGTTAAATTTTAACATTCCTTATCATATTTTATATGTTTCTTTACCTGTGCTATTGTTTATTTTCTATCTCTTTCACAAGATATATTCCATCAGAATATAATCTGTTTTAATAGCCATTTAATCTATAATAGGTAAAGATGACTCGTGAACAGATTATTTACACTGATGCTGATGCTGAGTGGTGGATTCTTCACTACACACTCTAGTAAGAAAAAATTAGATTAGAGTCCTCTTCCAAATGACCTAGAAATGTATTTTCCAATTTGTGTTTGAAAAGTCTTAGACTTTAGTAGCGGGAATACTCTACCCAGCTAAGCACTTGAAGAGATTGAATTTAATAAGTAGTAGAACAAAAGATGCCCTTTAGAAGCCATTGGAGTTCACCATGTCATTGGCAAGATGACCCCAACTGTATTTCCATCAGGCACAGAGACTGATGCTTTGTTAATATTACCAACCACTATGCAGAGGAGCTAGGGATAAAATACACAAAGAAATTTCAATAGGTGTCAGGATTGCAAAGTCAGTAGTGACTATTTCTAATGATCACTTTATCTAGTTGAAAATGGTTGAATATTATAGTCCTCTCTACCTGAGCACATCCTCCTGATATTTGAAGGCTAGATAGACAGGGTTTCTTGTTTGTCACTGTGAATTCACAAAGCTACATAGAGTATTTGTCCCCCAAATCCTTAAAAGTGTCTATTTCTTTAACCAAATATCATCTCAAAGTCAGTAGATAAAAAGTGACATATGAGTTTTTCAAATTCTCTATTATTCTAGAAAAAAATAATTGAATTCACATTTAATAATTCATGGATTTTAATCTGTTGTAGCATATTGATCAATGTGAATTATTTCTTATCCACTGAATTTATAAGGAGATTCATTCCACCATCTAAATAGAATCCGAGATTTATCTAGCACCTCAGAGATGTGGGACTTGATGGATATGTATCAAAAAACTTTTGAACCCACTCTGGTATCAGTGTCTTACATGATTAATTACTTGCCTTGTGTTCAATATTTTTTTCATAATTTTTTCTTGTTTTATATAAATCCTATGTCAATAAATTTACAAATACTATTATCTTGAAAACAGCAATATAAAGAAGGCATCTTAATTCTCATATTCTCTATGAGGTTCATGGAGGCTAAAGAAGCTATATATTTAGTATCTTATAAACTTAAACCACAATCCATGTTTTCTTAATGTTTCACTATAATTATACATAATCATGTATCTATTATATCATATTTATACATGCACACAACAAAATTTAGTCATCTTGACAACTCAGGTCCTGATACCTCCAGTGTTCATGCCTGTTTCCTTCCACCCCCTCATCTCTATTTTTGTCTGTAATTTCTGCTCCATTCTTCCTATTTCATGGTGCCATTTGCCCTTCTTCCCCCTCTCCCCTGTGGTGACTAGATACCTACTCCATTCCATTTCCTTTCCCCCTTTTTTTTCCACAACAGTTAACATTAAAATAAACCTCATAAAGTTTTGTGCTTGCTTTTGTTATTGATCATTATTCTATTACCCACTTGAATATGAGATAGACCGAGTGAGAGATCCTGTCTCTTTTCTTTTTTGACGTTATGAAAACCTGGAAGAGCATTGGGCACAAAAACACTGGGTTGAATGAACTGACTTATTCAGGTGATTGTTTTGATATTGGGTAGCATGCCATAGAAGAAGAATATGACATTTTGAAACACTGTCCAAAGAATAGCTATGAAAACATGTGCTCCTGATTTAGTATTCAAACAACCCTAAACATAAAATAATGATAATAATGAAATATTAAAAACATAGGATTCATGTTTTTCTGTAACCATGTTACCAATTTATTTGATATCTAGTTACCTTATTTATCAGACTGAAAAATCTCCTTAATTTCTATTTGCAACATATGTTTGAAGTGTTACAATAATGGTGACCTTCTTCCAGCTTAACATCCAACAATGTTTTCAGTTACTCTATTCCAAACAGCATTCAAAGTTGGTGACTAAAATGTACATGAAATATAAAAGCTCTAAATAAGGAATGTACAGTCCAATGGAGGATGTGTTATATACATACACCTCCAAGAAGTTGTTGTTGTATGTAATTGGTGTTTAACTAGCTTTAGTGTGTAACATTCTGATAGGGTTTCAGATTTTATTTAACAGCATTTAGGCTGATTTGCAAGGGGTGGGAGGTCACTCTATTTCGTAAGAAGCTAACTCATTACCTGTGATACTGAATGGAAAATCTTGATTAGAAAAAATGTATGTAAGGCCAGAAATGAATTTTTAAATACTCACACACAAACAAACCACACACACACATACCCACACATACATAGACACACACACACACATATATATATACATATATATATACGTATATACATATACACACACACACACACACACACACATACACACATATACACATATCCCACTTAAGTAAATTAGGATATTGACTAAAACCACCAGTAAGGACAACAAAGTTAGGCTAATATTTATAAAATCTAATGGAATTTATTGCATTTTCACTTTAATTTTCTGCTTAGTCAATCATTATTATTCATGTAGTTAGGATCCAATGTAGTAGAAAGAGGCTTGGTACAAATGTTGGAAGACTTACTTATTAATTTTTTTTTTAACATTTTATTTCACTTACTAAATCATTGAACTTTAATGGTTGTAGGGAGTGGTGATGTGGATTACGGTATGTAATTGCTTTTTGGTTGTGGGCACTTGTGCTGGGATCCCCCTGAGCAAAAGTGCTAGTTAACATTGCCCAGTTGCTAGGTCCATGAAGGCCCATGGACACTCTGTGCAAAAGTTCAGAGTTATCATTTTTAACCTTGAAACTCAGACACTAGCTCCCAAGGATAAAGGACTCTGAGCACAGCAAGATAACCATAATGTCTCATCAGTGCTGTGAGCTTCAAGCCTACCTGTTTTGTGGAAAGTTTCCCACAAATAACCTTTTGATGATAAAAACCTACATAATAAACATGCTGAGCACTCTGTGTTATTGCATTGCCATCAGGTATAAAGTTCCATTTGGTGCCAGCTTTCTCTTTATGTGTTTCTGTTTGTCTTTTCTAATCCCCCACCACCCCTTGCCATTTTCTGAATTAATATTTCAAGTCATGGCAAATGGTATAACTACCACAAGAAGTTTAAGTATTATGATTAGGACTCTTCAGAATAACAACCATATGACTTAAACATTTTTATCATATTAACTTTAAATCATAGACAAGTAAGCCTGAGAAATTTGTATGATCTATGGCACATCTGGGACCTATAGACTTGTCCCAAACTTTGACCTAAATAACAGAACTGGTGTAAAGGTGACAAGGTGACAGTTATGGATATACCAAAAAACATTAATGTGCTGTATAAGAAGGAGAACTTTCTCTTATTGCCTGATTTTACACTGTAAGGTGGATCTGAAAGCATCTAAAATAATGGAGCAAAAACGAAGGTTTCCACATTTTGTACAGAAGAGAACACATTCAAACATCAAAGGAGGTTTCTGCCTGGGCATTATATTGTGGAATCATCACTGAGAGCACATGGAGAAAAAAGATTTATCACAGAAATTTCTTGATTACTTAAATTCAAGATGAATTAAAATATGGTATAGTCTCACAGTTTTAGAACTAATTGACATGCTATTAAGCTAACATCCTCACTGGAAATCATTGTGTTCAAATTGGTACTAACCACTTCAAGTATAATTCTGATGATTACATCAAAAAACAAATATAAAACATACAGTAGATTTTTTTTTATAAATAAGCCATGAGAATTCTAGTGCTATAGCAAATGACCCACAGAGCTTGCATAAAACCAAAATTCTTACAACTATCAGCTCAAGATTCTTTCTATTCTCTCACCTCAACTTATAGACAGACCAAAATAAAATAAATTAATAAATAAGTAAATACATAAATAAATAAAAATTTAAAAAGAGAAAATAGTTAATTTTACTGATCAATTATTTTATAAGATCAATCCTTCATGCCTCCTATAAAGCACAAAGAAATAATGTGCATTAATTTACTAATTTACATTTGTGAATGAAAGTTTGCTAAATTTTAAAGACTTAAAGACTCAGCAGACAGTAGTTCTGAAGTGTTTATACAACACAGACCTCAAGATGCATGATATCTTTTATGTACTATGTTATTCAAAATGAATGACTTCAAAAGGATTCTCATTTGTCACTTCCCATGATGCTTATGAGAAGCTGATTGATAATCCCACACTAACACACCACCATAGAAGTCATATACATTCGGTTTGAGAGAACACATAGGAAAAGCAATTCTGAGATGATATCTGTTCTAAATCTCAGGGAAAAGCAAACTGCATACTGGGATATCAATGGTAATGAATTATTAATTTATCTAATTTCCACGTTAACAAAGGAATGCAGAGGGACTGATATTATTTGGGAGACTACAATATGCCACACACTTTAAATAAATCATGGTATTTCATTTTTTTGATTCTATGGCGAATATAGTATAATGTTATTCACATTTTAAGAAGGTGTCAGGGCTCATAGAAAAGCATCCCTGTGTTATATTTTTGGCATCTGAAAATTTTTTCAGACACTGCTATGACTCTGTCTCTGTCTCTGTATATATGTATGTATGTATGTGTATATGTATATTTATATGTATATATGTATTATTTATACACATTATTTATACACGTTTGTATGAGTTGTGTTATACTTATTTATGTATTTATGAATTGTACTATTTATGTACTATTATGTACTAATAATTGTACTATTTCTGAATAGTACTTCCAGGGTCTAATTAAATCAAATACCAGCATTACCTTTCAAGTATGTGGGATAGCAGCATTACTCCCATTTTACGAATGAGAGATGCTGAAACCACAAAGAGCTGCTTTTACTTTTAAGCTTATGTGCTTTGAGACATCACCAGTGTCAGAACTCAGACCTCTTCCTCTCTTGAAATTTGTTTTTAGGATAATAATATAAGTTCTTTATGAGACATCACACACACACACACACACACACACACACACACAATTATAGGTAAATTTGTAAACAACAGGTAACTCCTAGAATATTTTTCTTATGTAAAATTTTTCTATATCTTAAGAATGTCAATGTTATAATTTCACTTATATCTCAGTTTAAGCATTGATATTAAGATAAATTTCATGTAATATATGTGTGCCAAGACTTATTTGGGTAGATAAGGACATGCACAAATGACCAAGTACAAACTTTTTTTGACACTTAACCTGGGGATAGAGATTCAAATAAGACTTAACACTACTAAATCTTGACATTTCAAAAGACTAATGAATTAAAAGAAGTATTTTAATACATAAACAAACTCAATTTTTCATTTAATATACAACATTTACTAATCAAACAAGGAAATACCCAAGTAATTATAATTTTGTTCTAAAACTTGTCTTTGTATCAGTGTGAGAAACCCTGAGTTATATTCTGTCTCTGACTATAGGTTCTTGGGAGTAATATTAGTTGAATGCATTTCCACTACTCTTCATTCATTAAGTGGAAATAATAATGTCTTTCCACATTTTTGGCAGGTAACATTGGCATTTGAGAGTCTAGTTAGATCTTGTATGTATCATATAATTGATAAACATAAAAATTTTACAACAATGTAAGGACTTTAACAATTCATTAAAATGTCAAAATGCATGTGAAAAAGCAAATGGAAATCTAAATAGAGACCTGTTTATAAAATGGTCATTATATATTCAATAATTAAAATGTCCTACTGACACACACAACAAAATGAATAGGTCTCAGAAACATAATACTGAATAAAATAAATTAGACCCAAAGGAAATTATATTTAATGAAACCATTCATATGAAAATTCTGGAACAGTGAAAAGTAAACTACCATGATAGAATCAGAAAAATAGTTGTCTCTGGGGTGTTGGAAACATTTGATGATCTGGTTGCACTGATGTATATTTGTATTTACACATTTGTAAAATCTCACAAAGCTAATCCCTTAAAAATCTGCTGGTTTTACTTGAAGTTTTACTTCAAAAAAGTTGCTTGTTTAAAATTAAATTTAAACAGAACTAAAAATGAAATTAGAAATAACATGTGAGATGTAGTAGAATAAAATGCTTTCCTTCATTGATTCTTTTTGTTTTTTTGCCAGTGAGTGAATCCAGAGGCACTTAACCACTGAACCACATTCCAATTCCTTTTTAATTTAATATTTTTTTTAATATTGAAATAGGGTCTCACTAAATTTCTTAGGGTCTCCCTAAGTTGCTGAGGTTAGCCATAAATGTGCAGTCCTCCAGCCTCAGCCTCCCAAGTCACTAGGATTAGAGTGCCATGGTGCCCAGCTTCATTTGATTATTTTACATTCACTATGTAAGTATCTAAAATCAATTTAACACTAAGCATCTTTGCCTTACAAGATCTGAACAAAATTTTTAAAATCTTTAAAATATTTCTGTATTTGGATAAGTCTTCTCAGCTCAGTAGCTCATGATCAGTTTCTCAACGTAGAACTTAAAACACACATAATTCTCAATAAATTTCTCCCTGGCTAACAATATTCTCTGAAAAGCCTGGAAATAATCTGTGCATTAATTTATGACTAAAACCTGACACCTAGCAATCTGTTCACTTTGCCCTTGAAATACTCTTTAGTTTGGAGATAA
Organism: Glaucomys volans; assembly: GCA_020662805.1. NCBI lineage: Eukaryota > Metazoa > Chordata > Mammalia > Rodentia > Sciuridae > Glaucomys > Glaucomys volans. Next base: position 262,146 of record JAJEJO010001201.1, read on the forward strand.
AATTTAGGTAAAAACGATCTTTATAATTATAGACCCATTTCTTAGACTTATTGCTTCCCTCTGGACTTGTGAAATGACTGCTTGCTTTCTACAGCCTTGCTTCATTTATTACTTTTCTTCCAGTTACAGAAGTAGCATCCTTTGAAACTAAGCTGTCAAATGAGGGTCAAAATCCTTATCCAGACAGTCTCACAGCTGTCCACCTTGATTTTATGTGCTATAGCCCCCCCAGAGAAATTAATTTGCTTCTTTCTCATCGTCTGTAATTCATAACTTGAAAACTAATGAGCAAACATCTTCAGATTGAAATTGTTTTGTTGAACATGAGAAAAACCAAAGATTATTTCTAAAAATTAGATTGGGCTACACAGTAGAAGAGACATTGCAAGAAGACCCTAGAAAATTTATTTTTCATCTTCTTTCATTTGCACTTCACTCATTCATCCATTCTTTCACTCACTTTCCAACTCATTAACCCAGTTACTTACCAAGCAATCCACTAATCCTTCATCCTCTATTCATTTAGATACTTTCAATGTATTGTCTGTGTACATCCATGTAACTGGACACTTATGCACATGCCAATCGACCATCCATGATCTATCAGCTATTCATCAATTTATCTGTGTAACAGCTATCCACCACCCTATTGGCCAATATCATTAAAACTAATAGAAAATTAGGCATCCAATCATAGCAGACACTTGAGGAACAAAGGAGGAAAAACTGCATTTTACCTTTTTCAGACAACAGAAGAGGGAAGCATGATTTCCTTAAGTTTTATCATTTTTCAAAATTTACAAGTGATTTACAAATGATTTTTCCAATGTTTATCTGTTCTTTTCTACTTACTTAAATGAATATTCAGAGGTATGTGGTCAGAAGGAAAAGAAAAAACTGGAATTTCAGAAAAAAAAATATATTTAGACTCCAAAGCAAACTTTCTGTTGCAGAATATCCAGAAAGTCATCTTGAGCATCAGAATATTTTCCTGTCTCCTCACAGATTTTGGAGCAGAAACAGCACTGAAAACCTCTGGTTTCAGAAAAATCCTGTAGTTAGCTTTCATTCAATGCAATGTTTCTGTGGCACACTTTGAGGGAGCAAACAAATATTTTAAGAAGACATTATACACTGCAAATTTCATATTATGCAAAGATGAATAAAAACTATATAGTAACTGTGTTCACACTGTGCACACTAAGCACATGTAACTACAAATACCACATGTGGTAGTGAAGTGAGAAATAATTCATTTCATGACTAGTATTTATCAAAGAAGAAGTAAAACAAATCTTGATGTGCATTTCTTGTAGTTTTATAAGGAAACTCCTCCAATTTCCAGGACAGAACTATACTGGAGATGTATTTCTGCATCCTCTCTTCATTCTTTCTCATTAAATTTGAAAGGGAGACAAGGTTGTGAGTTGGTGGGTTGAGAATTTAAAATCTATTGACCCCTTTTTCTTTTCAGCAGATGTAAGGTATTATGGTTCTCCATTTTTTCTGCTGATTTTACCTTTCTTTGTATACTGAGATACCATGTTTCCCTTTCCATTATTAGCATAGCTGACAGTACAAAAGCCATTTTTTCTAGTGGCAGCTCAGGAGCACATCTCTCCCTCCTGCCTTCAAGTTTTTTTTTATCAGTATTAGGCTTCAAATTGCTTTGTAGCTAGTCTGCTTGTTGATGTGCAAATCAATGCAAGTAGAAAAAATGGAGAAATATACACAATAAAACTCTTATTAACATTATGTTATTGCTGATAATTATGGAAGGTAGCTAGAGAAAGATTTATGGAGAGATGTGGAGGCCAAACTGAGGAGATTGGGCTTAATTTTATAAGGATTGGGGAAATAAAAGAATTTGAAAGAGGAGGAAAGGAGCAATATACGGTTTGGATAGATAACTGTCCAGGGTGTTGAATGGAAGATAAAATGTTAAGGAGACTGAGACAGAGAAAACTGTGTGACAGAATCCTGCAGTGATTCCGAAAGATGATTAGGACTGGAAAAGAACAGTGGTTATAGAAATTAGACTATTTAGGATGGAATATTTATTTTAACTGTACTTCATGAATAAAATGTTATCTATTTTATCTCCTGTTTCTCAGTCTCAGAATTAGATATGTATGATCATGTTTTCCTTGTTTTTGTTTTCTTTCTCTTATTATTAAAACAGCAGGAAGGAGTGAAGAAAGATGCAGAAGGGATGTATTTTGACATCTGAATGTGGTTCTAAATCTCAGGAACCAGCAAATGGGAGTGTACTTTGAGAAATATGCTTCTTGCCAGTGGCATCTGGCAATTAGTGCTGAAATATGTCTCCCAGATTGCCAAGTATTTAGGATGACTCTGCGCCACTTTAAAAAGAAGAATCTTTCCTTGCAGCTTTCAACATCATTGTCTCCAAATCAGAACTTTTCAAAGATGCAATTAGGGGCATAGAAGTGTCATTAAAATGTTCTATGCACACTAAATTTAAATTAAATTCAGAAAGTCACTACTATTGATGAGAAGTAAAGCTTACGTTCATTAGCCTGAAGTACAAGGTTTCCCAGAGTCTTTCTAATCCTGCCAAGTCACCACTGCTGGTTTTTGTTCTTTTTTCGCTATTTGTCAAATCTATGTTTTCCATTATTTTCTTCTTGTGTTTATCTGTCCCCAATTTCTACACCTGTTTGATTCCTTTTTCTCATTCTAAATTCAATTTAAAATCTAATTATTTCTATAAAATTGTTCTTATGCCCTCCATTTTCAACTTCTCTCACTGTACCATGTTTTCCAAGAGGATATTTTCATATTTATTTTTAGAATTTTGCATATTTTAATACATAAATGATCAGAAAATCAGCATATCAAGCTTTATTAATTTGAATCCCCAAAGAAAACTGAATATTATAGCAAAAACTCCATGCATTTACTCAAAATGAGAGGGTTTCTATTATTCTTAGAAAATGCTATAAGCATTGATAAGAAAAATAAAACTTTTCAGGTTTCTTTCTGTAGGTTGACATAAAGTATGATTTGATTAATGAATTGCATTTTGTTCTTGTTTTCAATATCCACTTGTTTTTTTTAATTCAAAAATTGTGAATTTGCAGATATATTCCAGTGATAACCTCATTTTAGAAAAACTATGCAAATGTTTGCTTTTTTATTAGAGCACTATAGTTGTACATAGTAGTTGGGTTCATTTTGATGACATCATACAAGAAAGGCATTTGAAAGAATGTGACCTAAGTATGGTCTTAATTAGAATTTGGAAGTTTTTGCCTTCATGATATAAAAATAAGGTTCTATCTCAAAAAAAATGAGAGAATGGCTCTGCTGTAGCTTACAAGAACAACTATAGTGTTAGGAGAAAAAATTGATCCATTTGTCTCAGAGACTGAAAACTACAAGTTCCCGAGTCAATAAGGTAAAACATATTCAGGAAAGAAAAAGAATAATCATTCTGCACTTGGATCAAACAAAAATATGTAACTGATGAAAAGGAGTTTAAACTCTTAAAAACAGAATAGAGTCTACATTTGTACTTTCTACAAACTATTAACCAACTCCTCTTTCTTTTCTGAATGTGTCATCCTAAAGAATTCTTTGAAGAGGAACTTTTTACACTTGAAAAGTACTGATTCAAACAGGATCTGATGTTGTAATATGTACAATTAATTCTAGAAATTTCCAAGAACTCAGAATTCCAAATTGGAAGGACCCTGAATAGTCATTCATTTCAGCCACTTGCAAGATAAATGGATTTCCCAGCATTTCCTCAGGGTGCCCTCCTAGACTCTGAATATGTGAATACTGATTACAATGAACCCCAATTGAGCTGTTCTTTCCTTATTCATTAGTCTTTTGGAAAATTCTACCTCCTTCCTGGAAAAGAACTGAGTTTACAGGTACCCACACATAATATACACTTACATCCCTGAATCAATTAATTGACTTCATTTTTCCTTCTCATACTCTTGCTCTTCCTCTTCCTTCATTTTCTTTTTTGTTTTATTGATGAGATACAGATTTTGTTCTTTTTCTACCTCCTTCCCTCCCTTCCTTTCATCCTTCCTTCCTTCCTCTTCCTCCCTCTTTTTGTAGTGGAGGATAGAATCCAGCGGTGCTATACTCTGAGCTACATGCCTACACCTTTTCATTTTGAAACAGGGAATGGCTAAGTTGCCAAGGATGGTCCAGAACTTGCTATTCTCCTGCCTCAGCCTCCCAAGTAGATGGGATTATAGTTGTTCACCACCAAGCCCTCTTTCTTCTTTCTTTCTTTCTTTCTTTCTTTCTTTCTTTCTTTCTTTCTTTCTTTCTTTCTCTCTTTTTCTTCCTCCTCCTCCTCCTCTTCCTTGTCCTTCTTCTTCTCCTTTTTAGTTTTCTCTACTAAATATTGTCTGTTCCCGTTGCATTAAATTTAATTAGTTTTATAAACACTCAGTTTCTTTTTTCCCCCTGACTAATAGACTAAGAAATACCATTAGCCTGAGGAACAGTTATGAAAAGAAAATAAAAAACCCAAACACATATTTTCAAAACGAATCCTGATAGAACATACAAGTATGTTTTTAGATGAAAAAGATTGTTTAAAGTAGAAAACTAATGTGCTTTTGTTTTTTGAAATTTTTATTGAAATGATGAGTAAGATAAAGCATATAGAAATTATAGCACTCTAAAAGTTTGAGTGAAATTGTTGAATATATTTTAGTCACTCCTTTTTACTAGTAATGAATTTAAAAGTTCAATGTAGAGATTTGCACTGCAGTTTATATATGTTTTAATTAGTAATAAAAGTATGCTTAAGTTTGTGAAATTAAACTATTCTATTTGTAATCCTTTCTAAGATTCTGGAATGCATTTTTGAGTGCCAAATATTCTAAATTTAAAATTTATTATCTAAGATCTTTTTAGTGTTGGTCATTCTCTGTGCTTAGGAAATTAAAAAAAAAAATCTCTGACAGTTTCATGAAAAGTACAATTACAGAGGTAGAATTTATGTCTTAAAAGAAAAACAATTTATCAATTGATATCTCTGTTCACAAGGCTATCAAAGGCACAGATAATTTTTCTCAGCGCTAGTACTTCTCCAGAGGTCTGAGAACAGCTCCATGGCTGCTGAACATGTTTTAATCAAGGACGGATTTTAGCCCTAGTCATTACGTGAAAAGTGTTATGCCCCTCAACAGAATAGCAGCCCGCAGCAGTCAAGTGTGTAAGAGGACTGTTATGCAATGAAGGACAGCAGTCACCACACATGCAGAGGTAGAGATATTTTCTACAGTAATCAAATTAAATGCCAGCCTGGTTTATCTCATAAAGACTCATAGGCATTCTTTAAAATTCCTTAGACTACATATTTCCTCCAAAATATCTATAAATATATATAGCATGATTAATTAGCATAGAAAGGAAATAATAAGTAAATACTAGTGGAAAAGCTTTCTGGAAATTGAAGACCAGTTGCAAAGAAAATGTAAAGTTCATGCAAGGGTAGCAAAAATGTTATAAATTGATAATCATTAATTTTTTAGAAAGATAATTCTAGTTCTCTGTAGATAAAAAATCTGAGGCCGAGTCCAAACTCAACACAGAAAAACACCATCATCCAATAGCAACATACGTGAGTGGGGCATTGTTATGGTTTAGATATTATGTGTCCCTCAAAGGTTCTTATAAGAGACAATGCAAGAATTGTTCAAAGGTGAAATGACTGGGTTATGAGAATCTTAATCTAGTCAGTGCATTAATCCTCTTGAATGGATTAACTGGGTGGTAACTGTAGGCAGGTAGGATGTGGCTAGAGGATGTAGATATTTATGGGTATTCCTTTGGACTACATATTTCATCCCTGGAGAGCTTAACCCATCTCTGCTTCCTAGTGACCATGTTCTGAGCTACTTTCTCTTCTGTCATGACATTCTGCTTCACTCTGGGATTAGAGCAAAGGAGCTGGTGTGGAAGAGGACTGTTACACAAGACCACTGAAACTGTGAGCACCAAAGATACATTTCCTCTTCTAAAATTTTTCATGTCAGGTCTTTTGGTCACTGCACTAAAATCTGACTAAAGCTGGCATCAATATATTTATATAATTTGAAGTGTTATTATCCATAGATTATACCAGACAATGTCAGAATATGCCAAAGTATTTTTTCCCAAATTTGACTTAGTGGTCAAAGTATATATTCTATAACATTTCATTGTATTTAATAAAACATCATAGTATGAAAATCAATCAACACTTCAAAAAACATAGTTTATACCAATATAGCAATTTGCTGAAAATATCAAACGAATGGAAAAATAGGGACAAAATAGGGAAGTTCAATAAGCAAGTACTCTACCCCACACCCAGGCAAGTACTCTACCACCTAGCTTCAGCCCCAGCCCCAAATGAGCAAGTTTTATTCCCAAGAGAAAGCTATGTGACATCATTCTTTCTATTAGATAAAGCTACTTGGAATGGCATAGCACTTTGTGAAATTTAACCTGAAAAGCAATGTCTCTTAAAAATCTGGGGGTTATAGACTCTTATAAAATCTCATAAATTATATTTCTCCTCCTTCAGAAAAAATACATGTAGAATATTATGAAATATATAATCACTGGAAATTAAAAGACTCCATGGACTCCAAATGAAGAATTCTTGCTCATAAATACTGTACATGACAACTGGAAAAGGATGAATTTGTGCATAATAAATAATATACGTTTAATAATGTTTTGAATCAATGGACCAATGAGTAAATAAGCTTTAGATTTGGACTGAAGCATTTAAATTTTGTGTAAATCTCTAAAACACTGTAGAACATTTTAATATGAAAAAATATTAATTGGACTATACATCTCAAGTTCCTTTGACTAAGTCTCATGTTTCTGCATATGTGGATTTATAGCAGAATAATCATGTCTGCTTCAAATTGAACTGGTGTAGATTATGGAAAAAAAATAAACTTGCCCTCACCAGTTTGTCTATTGTTTTACCTATTTAATGATGAAAAAATAATGAATAATTGTAGTTTGAAACTGGCTGTAAGAAGTCAAGAGGTATTTCTTTCTACCTCAATATGTTTTCCTGTGTTTCTTAACTATGAATATATTATAAATTCTGATAATAAGCTGTTAAGAAAGATATAGTGTTATTCCTGAGTGTGTGTATTAATATCCTTGTATTTGTGTTTTAGGAGAGAGAGACATTGAAACAGGGATAGAGGGGCAGAGACAGAAGAGAGAGACAAAGAGGGTGGGGAGGTGGAGAGGCAAACGTCTAGTAAAATGACACCTCTGTCCAACTCCATAAAGAACACATCATATCCACATGTGAAAAATGGGTTCCTACTGCAAGTGAGCATTATGGATGTTTATTTCTATATTGCAAATATACATTTTGAGCACTGCATTTTTGTGAGACATATCTTCTTTTAATGCATTTTCAAAGATGCATATCTATGTTTGATATTCTATAGATGTAGAGACATACACTGGAAAAAATATGAAATAAAGTTAGAAGACTAAACTTAGATCAAAATCTGTCACTGAGTAATCCTATGACTTAGGGAATCTTTTGATATCTCTGAACTTCTTTTTCCTCTTTCATGGCATGGGGACAAAGTTTCATGCCCTGCATGCCCTATGGGATTTTTCTGAAGCACAAATGATAACAGGAAAAGAGAAGTGCTTTGACAACTCCAAGCTTGTTCAAAATATAAGGAATTATATACGGAAATACTGTCTGATTGTTCCAAATATTTTCCACAACATGCCTGACTGTTAGGAATAAAATTCATTTAAGTGGAGATGAAATACATCAAACAATCAAATAAAATTCCAAATGCTTGTGCTCATTAAATGCTAGATCATGTTCACATTCTAAGTGTAAATTAATTAGAATAAGATGCATAAAAATTGCATTATATTACACCAGGACTTGATAATTAAGAGGAAATTTTTTTACATCCTTCCCTCTTAGAAGGCTCAACTCGTGGAAAATAATGTGCACCTTGTTTATTTCTTCATTGCTAAATGTCTGTGGTAATGTCTCCAGTTTCCATAGCAAATAACAATAGGCACCAAGTCCAATAGACCTGAAATTAATTCCAAATGCTTAGAGAGAGAATGGCAACAGAAATGACACCAGAAATATGAGCCTGTTGTTGCCTGACACTCACACCGAACAAGTTTGTCTGGTTCTATCAATTCAAATACCAGAATGTTAGGATTGATCCAGCGGAACAAGTATTTATATGATTCAGTGTAAATATAACTGTATCTATGGTTAAACCTATTCAATACATGTGACCCTTGCCGAATATATCTTAGACAGTGATGCTTTTTCGCATCAATGAAAATATACAACAATACACAAAACAATAGAAAAAACAAAGTTACACTGGATTGCTTTCATTCTGCTACCAAAGAAGTTTTGTCACTTTTAATCACTTTCGTCACTTTGAGCTTAATTTACCTGCTTGCAAATTTGGGTTAAATAGCATCTTCTTTATTTACTTTATAGGAATTATAAGTTAAGATCAAAAGAAAAATAAAGAAAAAAAGTACTTGATCATTAAATGTATTTTCTCAATTGCATATAGCCTGTAAATCCCTTGAGAACAGAGATCTTAATTCATTCATCATTACAATAGAAATGAGCACTAGTACAGTTAATGCCACATAGTAGACTTAAAATTTTTCCGAATGGTATACATGAATCTTTTACAAGCAGAGCAAGATGTGGCCACCAGAGTCCGAGAAAAGAGGAATAAGCATTTGAACTCAGAAGTGGATCCATTATACAATGTGTAGACACTGTGAAATGCGTGCCTTTAAGTTTGAGCCATAATTAATTTCTAAACTTTTGGATAACCTAAAAATGTATGTAATCTCTCCATACTTAACATCCCTTTTGTGAAATGGGAATAATATTAATAATTGTATTATTAGGTTTTTCTAAACAGTAAATATAATGATGCATACGACAGCAAAATGTTTTATACTTAGGTTGTAGATTATATCATTTGCCCAATATTTTTTTAATAGTGTGACTAATTGTGTTCATCTGCATCCTCATGTAAGGGAATGCCAAATGAGGTTAGATATATAAAAGACTTATTAAAGAAAATAAATGTCAAAAAAGAAAAAGGAAGCAAGAATAAGAAATGAGCTCCTCCTGTCTATAATGCAGGTCCAATATTTGTGAAAGAGAGAAAGGAGAGAATGCAAAGGAAAATGTGGGGAGATTAAGTCTACAGCACATTTATGATAAACTCTTGACCAGGCCAATGAGCTTTTATCCATGCAAAATCTGCTCAGAACAAAAGTTTTTTCAGGCCAGGATAGTCTACCTTACAACTTCTCCTGTGCTAAATCGTTGGTTAAATGTAGCCTAAAAAGTGTGAGATAAGCAGAATGTCACAATAGTGGCACTGAATACTTGCATACTTATTACTCTACTTCTACCCAGCCCTTGTAAAATAATAAGATTTGCTGACACAAAATTCAGCTTAAGATCCAAAGGAATTCTGCAAGAGCATACCAAATACCATCAAAGAAACTGATAGTCAAGTCCTGTTAGAGGCTATTAAGGTTACTGGAAGATATGATGAGAGTTGTCAGATCAATCCATATAATCACATTGGCCAACTCTCTCTCATCGAGTTCTCTGTATCCTTGACCAAATATGTCAAAACTAATTTAACAGAAAATGAAAGAATTGTATGCAGGTTCGTGTGACTGTGTATTGAACAGTAGTTCTTCCACTATTCATCTCAGGGTGAGATCACTTAACATTCACATTAAAGATGCCCTGTGAGAACATTCCCCAAACACAGAGGCCATTTGCCATTCCCAGATATTCTTAAGACTGCCTTGATAAATTTTGCTAGGTGCTGCCCTGACATATGTAATCATTAGTATAAAATGTTTATTAAAAACTTTGACACTAGTGATATGGGCCAAGAAAATCTGATAAGTTCTCTTCCCTCAGGAAGTATAATTGTAGCAGCTGCCTCGTACAGCCACGATTGTTTCCTAACAAAACATTCTCTTCATAACAGAAACCGAATAAGCAAGATTCTTACAATTCTTGCACAATTCAGTTGTGACCCACGAGATGTGATAGAATTTCTGGAGAGGAATCATTCCACAGGTTTCTCTCCCTGATAAAAATATGGGTGTAGCACATCTCCCTACACTTCCTTGCATTTGGGCAGAGTTGTGCAAAAACAGAACCTAGAACTTTGTCAGCTGTTCTGCAACGAGGAAGAGACATGGCTGAGAACAAGTGAACTAATTGCAAATTGTGTGATGAACAGTAAAATAAGCAAGTGAAACATAAACTCAAGCATGAACAAGAATTTGAGAGGAAGTGAAGAAAGTTGTTTGAATGTTAAAATGTTCCATAGTCATGCATCTGCTCATTAAGAGGTCATCATTCATGAAGTGGATCAATATACACATGCATGAGTGTAACAAAAATTTCCCAGTCCATGTGCAACTGTATCAATTTGCATATTTATTGATATAGGTAAGGGTGAGTCCTATGGTGTAATCATATAATCCCAATTTTTTCCTGAGCAATTACAGTTTCAAACATCCTGACAAAGGTCACTCCAGTAACTCCAGTGTCATTTGAACTTAAAATTTGAACATCACAGACCCTGTTTCTTCACATAAAGGTAGAAAAAAAAAATGGTGAGGGATATATCACTGACCACATTGCCTAAATAAGCACATGATATTTATGTGATTATATAGTTTTGCTGCCTAATATAAGCATACATAGAAGAACTTTCCAATTAATATAAGTAGTTCACTCACTTTATAAAAAGTGATATTACTTGGGATACATTGGGCTATTTTCACTCTTCCACTGAGTGAATGAAATAATATCTCATACTCAGAACATTTTAAATTCCATATTAGGCTATGTTATAAAAGTATTAGAACCCTAAACAACTCTCTAATGCTAAGAGCAACCTTAACTGTAAATAGGAAACTATTTTCAGTGAATCACATTACATAGGTTGAATATTGTATAACAGGGTTCCCCAGAGAAATATCTGTTGCTAGCCATCCTTTTTTCCACACACATTGAATCACATGGTTGATAAGAATGTCTGAAGATCATAAAAAGAAGCTATAGCTGTGCCTTTTCTGGATGAGAAACCTCAGCTGGAGCCAGAAGAACAGGAATTGCTGCATCTCACATACCAGCAAGAACTTTCTCTTTCTGTAAACAGACATCCTCTATCTCTTGCTATGTCTAGTGAAAGTGAAACCTAGGAAGACAAAAATATAGCATTGAGTTTGTGTGCTGGAATTCTCATTTAGGAAATCCTGAATGAGAGGATTTTTCCCTTCTACCACAGGATCAGCTCTGCCAGTTCTGTCAAAAAAATGAGCCAAGAGATGTGACTACTGTAATGTGGTTCAATAAAATGATATTCTGGAACCAGTCTCTCTGTCTTTTTATAGTCATTTCATCTCTGGGATAATTCCTGGCTCACAGGAGTATTATTAAATCTGACTTAACAATGTCAGCACAAGGTCTGTTACTGTCACTCTTCTCTAAATGTGCAAATTTGATTTGCATCCCCTACCTGTGCTTCCAACCCACTCCCTAGGATTCATTGACATTCATGTAGGTCTTGCAGGAAAAAATGAATTCCAGTGTTTTTAAGTCATATCATTTTTTAAAACACAGACAGCAATGCTCAGTATTGTCACTAGCAAATGTTGGATTGCCAAATACAAGTAGACGTATGCATGATTCCTCAGGTTCCAACCCTAATTTGTATACTTGTAAAATTTAATGCTATATTTTACATGTAAAATGACTTGCTTAATAATTTTATGTTTTAATATTCATAAAAAGATTTTCTATATGGAATATTTAGAGTCCAATTTAATTTTTTCCATAAATGCTCTTCAAAGTTAAAGGTTGATTGTTAAATTCCAATTAAAAGGCATTCCCTGTTTTTATTTTTTGTTTTTACATACAGATGACAGTGGGGTGTATTTTGATATATTGTACATATGTAGAGTGCAACCCTTTACAATTTTTTTTTGTACATAAATGGGGAAGAGCTTTTCATTTCTTTGGTTGTGCACAATGTAGATTCACATGATTCATGTAATCTTACATGTACATAGGGCAATACTATCTGTCTCAGTCCACTATCTTTCCTTCCTCCACACTCTCCCATCCCATTTTCCTCTAAACCATCCAAAGTTTATCCTTTCTTCTCTTGTCCTCCCCAAGCCACCCCACCCCCACTACAATGTTGATCCCATTCTTGTGGTTGAACCTGATGTGGAGTTACACTGGTCATATATTCATATATGAGCATAGGAAAGTTAAGTCTGATTCTTTCTACTACCTTTCCTATTCTCACCTCCATCTTTTACCTTCCTTCCCCTTTGTCTAAACCAATGAACTTGTATGCTTCCCTTTCCTACTCTCCCTTGTTAGGGGTTAGCAACCACATATCAGAGAAAACCTTCATCCTTTGTTTTTTTTTTTGTTTTTTTTTTTGGAGACTGGCTTATTCATTTAGCATGTTATCCTCCAGTTCTATCCATTTACCAGCAAATGCCATAATTTCATTCTTCTTTATAGCTGAGTAGTATTCCATTGTGTATATATGCAATATTTTCTTTATCCATTCATCTGCTGAAGGTTGGTTCCATAGTTTGGCTATTGTGAATTGATTGATTATAAACATTGATGTGGCTGTGTCACTGTAGTATGCTGATTTTAAGTCATTTCGGTATAAGCCAAGGGGCAGGATAATTGGGTCAAATGGTGGTTCCTTTACAAGTTTTTTAAGGTATCTCCATACTACTTTCCAGAATGGTTGCACCAGTTTGCAGTCCTACCAGCAATGCATAAGTGAACCTTTTCCCCCACATCCTCGCCAACGTTTATTGCTGCTTGCTGCTTGTATTGTTGATAATTACCATTCTGACTGAAGTGAGATGGAATCTCAGTGTAGTTTTAATTTGAATTTCTCTAATTGTGAAAGATGTTGAACATTTTTGTGTTTATTTTGTCTATTCATATTCTTTTGTGAAGTGCTCTTCAGTTCTTTTGCCTATTTATTCAGTGTATTAATTTGTTGTTGTTGTTGTTGTTAAATTTTTTGAGTTCCTTGTATGTCCTGGAGATTAATACTCTGAGGTGCATGTGGTAAAGATTTTCTCTCCCATTGTGTAGGCTCTTTCTTCACATTCTTGATTGTTTCCTTTGCTGGGAGGAAGCTTTTAACTCTGATGCTATCCCATTTATGAATTCTTGATTTTACTTTTTGTACTTTAGGATTCTTATTGAGGAAGTATATTTCTGAACCTGTATGATGGAGAGTTGGGCTTAAGAAGTATTCTCTAAAGCCTTCTAAAGCACTTCTGACCAATACTCAGAAATCATCACAGACAAAGTCTGAGATATGATCACAGTGAAGAAGTGCCATTGGAAAACCAAATGTAAGAAGATACTCTGAATGAGATCCTGAAACTGAAACATGAAGTAAACGGACATTATGAACAATGTAAGCACTTCAGTTTCTAATAGTGTATCAACATTGACTGTGACATGGGTCATACAAATGTGAGATGGTAAAATAAAGGAAAATGGATATGGAATATGTGAACTCTTTCAGTGATATGATCTCAGATTTTTCCAGCTAAAATAATTTGAAAATAAAGCTTAGTAAAATTTGCAAAAAATAAAAACATAACAGGCAATACAAAGTAGAGAATGGTTTAGAGAACAGGCAAAAAAATGGATGGGGATTTAGTTTGAATAATTTTTTGAAATTTAAAATTAATTTTATAACAAAAATTTACACAATGCATTATAAAATAATTTTGAGGATATCAGTTATTATGTAACTCGGTATTGATTCAAACTAATTAAATTACCTGGACTTTTATTTCAACTTTAACTCATGACAGATGCTGGATTTCTTAAGCACTTGGGTCATATTTTAAAATTTGTTTTAATTTTACATGATTTCCCCCCATTGCCACTCATCAGCTCTCTATATTGTCAGTGTGTTGCCAGAGCACACTCCAGAGTGAATCTTTTCATTTTGCTGCTTTTGATCTTCAGGGTACTAGTAAGCAGATCTCAACCCAGCATTTGTTAAAAGAAGAATTCTCTTAAGAATATGTGTGTGTTTGTGTGTGTGCACGCATGCTAACTGAAGCCTTTTCTTTTATAAAGTGGATTTAAACCATCTGATACATTGACTGTCCATTTTAGCTTTTTCATAGTATTTTGTTTAGTCAAAGTTACTTAGTCACAACCCTCAAGCAACAGAGATATTAACATGGAAGAATTAAAAGGGATTTAAATATTTCTAGATTACCTAAATGAAATGCTAGGGATTGCCTATTTGCAGTGATAGTTTTCACTATGAAATAGTAAAAATAATGTACAAATAAAATATAATTGCTCCATTAATGAACTTGTTTCATTTACTGTGCTTTTTGGGGGGAGGGAGGAGTGGCATACGGGAGATAAAACTCAGAAACTTGACCACTGAGTCACATCCCCTTTTTTTTCTGTATTTTATTTAAAAACAGCATCTCTTGAGCTACTTAGGCTCTCCCTAAGTTGCTGAGGCTGGTTTTGAACTCACAATCCTCCTGTCTCAGCCTTCAGAGCCGCTGGGATTATAGGCACAAGCAACATGCCTGGCCATTTACAGCACGGTCTTTTAGCCTGAAAATATTTCTTTCTTACCTTTTGCTATTAAAATAACTTTTTTCATGAATAACAGTGAGGTTAATGAGAATGCTCTTTGTTGTTCCTCTTAACATTATCCCTCAGCAAATAGGAAAAAAAAATTGAGATTCTCACGTCAGTTTCGATGGGAGTTAGAAATTTTGTTTTCAAGAATTAGAAATTGGGTTTATTGATTTAGTGAGTAAGTCCCTGTACTTTTACCTCTTCCACTATTGCCTGATATTTAGAACTAACAATAATTAGTTGAACTAATAATTAAAGATACAAATGCATTCCTTAAAAGTGAAAGAGTAATCCCCCTTTCTCAGGAATGTTGAATTCTAAATCTATTCATTAAATAAGCAAACAGGTGCATAAGATGAATCATTCAGTTATAATGAAGATATTGCACTGCATTATAACAAAGTATGCACTATGTGAAGCACCTGGACATTAATAAAAAATGCAGAGTTAATATATACTCCAAGGTTTTATGAACAAGAACACATAAACTATTGTTAAATCAAGAGTCTTACAAGTGCAGTGAAGCTGAGATTGTTTTTTCTAAATATTATGTTAGTTGCAAAACTCTCAGTTAAAAGGATGGAAGTATTGTAAAAACTTTATAAATGTGCCAATAGCAACTACATAAATTAATAAACACCATAAATTTACAGTACAAATTTAACTTTGCTTTATATATATAGTTCCCATCTAACATCTTGAAGTTCTTATCTGTGAACAAAACATTAAGTCGTGATTTTTTAAAAATTTTTACATATTTTATCAAGTCCTGATGATAAAACTCTATTTCCCTCAGTACAAAATCATATTTTCAAAAATCAAAATTGTGAAAATTCTTTTCTGGTCAGATTGTAAAAGTTAAAGTAAAATACGTGTGCATTATAAATTACAAAGAGGAAGAGATTTTTGCTATTGAAAACTGTTATTTGGATGCATTATTTTAATGGCAAGTGATACCGGTAAATTATGGTGAATAAATACATTGTATGTTTTATCAAATCCTAACTTCATTTCCATAATTAATAAAACCTTAAACATATTCAAAAAATCAAAATTGACAACATTTGTTAGATATTAGTTGTTCACCAAAAACTCATGTGTAAGAAAATGCAAGAATAGTCAGAGGTGAAATGATTGGGTTATGAGAGTCTTATCTTAATCAGTGAATTAGTCCACTGACAGGAATGAACTGAATGGCAACTTTAGGTTTTCAGAGTTAGGAGGAGTTCATATTTGTAGCTCCTATTCAGCAATCACTGAAAATGATTTTGAATCTAGATAGTGACCCAAAAATTAATGGCCTCAGAGTGACAGATGGGTTTTATTACTTCACTGAATGAATGAAAATCATAAATCCTTTTTTGAAAACATCTACAAATTATGTTATTTGCTTGCTGACATATGTCACAGTGGGACCTATTATTCTGTATAATTAATATGCTATTATAAAGTAAGGGAAAACATCTCCAATCTACTATCTTGGTCTTGGCAGAACTTGAGCCCATCAATGAAAAAAAAGTGTCATAACTGCTATGCAGTGGAATTGGGATCTAATCTTTTCCCTGATGTCTTGAGCCCTCATGAAAACCCAGGAGTTTTTAAAAATCCCCTGCAATGCACTCCCCCAGAACATTTCACTCTGTTGAAAGAGATCCTCATTCGTAGTTCACATTTCTGCTCTTTTCCTTAGACTAGGAGCCACTTACATTTAATAACCATTGTTTTCTCCATTTGTTCTTAATTCTAAGAGTTATCTTCTGTGAACAAATAACTTAGGCATTAGACACATTGTTTGAATGAAAAAATGAATTACCCTAAGGAAAGTCTGCAACCAGAACTCAAGGACGATTTATCCAACATAACAAATACTGTCATAACTATTTTCTTCACGGGTTTCTAATGATGGAATGTATTACATTGTCTCCATCCAGATATGTACACAATATTAAAAATACAGAGGGGTTTCTCTTCAAATGTTTCATTTTCAAAATGGAGCTGTTTTCAAAAATTTTATGCAGAACTGGAAATGTATTTTTGAATAATTGCCTAGCATGTGCAAGGCCCTGAGTTTAATCTCAAACACAGTAATATTTTTTGTTATACATATTTCCAACTATAAAATCTACTTTAATCTTTGTCTTGACATTCAGATCTGCTTTTTCATTTTTTTTATTTGTTCTTTTTAGATATATATGAGAGTCTATTTTGACATATTATACATATATGGAGTATAACATTCTATTTAGGATCACATGGCATTTCACTGGTGGTATATTCACATATTAACACAGGAAAGTTATGTCTGATTCATTCTACTGTCTTTCCTATTCCTGCCCCCCTCTTTTCCCTTCATTCCCCTTTGTCTAATCCATAGATCTGCTTTTGAAAAATGAATTAATATACTTACATATAATGATGATATATTAACTCCTCTTTTCAATGATTCCGAATTAACATTTGTACAATATTTATTTATATGACAATTTGCCCTTGCAGAATATGTTAAAATTTTATATTCAAGGCATCTCTATTGTATGATGACTTTAATACTCTCAGGTATGCACTAAGATAAAGTATATTGTTTATACGAATCATCTTATCTGTTGGTGTTAGTAACTAAGGCGTTCTCAGCACCTCATTATGCTTCTCCTATATGTGAAGGACCCATGGTCCCATTCAGATATGTTCTCAGGACTCCATTCCTACTTTATTTATCACACATTCTGACTCAAAACTTAGCTTTTTGAATTCTTATGCTGCCTCTTTATTTAAAAAATTATGCCTTTCATCTATTTATTGTATTGTACTAAATTGTGGACATTTTCTTTGATAACTATTTCCTTATCATCACAGAAGTACTCCAATATAATTTTATTACACTCTACTAGTCCACCTTTGGTATCATATTCATGTGTAGTTATCACATTGTTGAGTTTATAATTGGCAGTGCATTTAGTATTCACCTGCTTCTTACGTCTGAAGGGGATCTTGCATAGAATGTCATTCAATCACCATTTAAAGGTCACATTTTGAGAACAACAGAGACTTAAACACTCATTTAAGAAATAAACCTAGTTATCAGTAGGCACTGCTGAACCAAAGGTACCTGAAACCACATGTAAGAAGTGGTGGGGGAGGATCTTCTCAATGGGATTTCCCAACGTGGTTTTTCTTAATCCCAATCACTTCAGAGGAGTGGAAGGCAGACATAATGGAAGACAGCATGCTGACTCTCAATGTATAATATAACTATTTTTCTGTTATGGTATTTGATCACATTTTGAAATTTCAGGGACAGTCATTGTTCAATTAGTGCATAGGCATTGAAAATGTTGTCTCCACACATTTTGCAAACATAATCAATCTGTTTCATCTTCACCATACATAGTGTTTCTCAACCTTACCAAAACCAATAAATCATTTTCATAAAAAACAAAACTCATTCTTTTAAAAATATGGAAATGAGAAATATAGCTCACAACATAATAAAACACACATAGACAAAATAAGAACAAGGCTTTCACTATAATATAAGTAAAGTGCTATTGCACCAAATTAACACATTTTAATACATAAATTTTTAGGCACGACAATTCTTAAAAATCAAATGAAGTGACCAGAGGCATATACATATATATACACATATATATAATATATAGTCATAAATATATATAGTCATAAATATAAATATATAGTCATAAATGCAGCAATTTCTAATGCAGAGTATTATAACACTATTATATTAATGACGTACTTCTCACAAATGGAAGTTATTTGTGGCATGGGTTTATGAATTTTGAACAGTCATTTGTTAATTTTTGTATAAGGCATTTTTAAAAATTTAATGTGTAGTTGCATGCATCTTTTACAAATTAGTTTATGAAATGTTATTATATGTTAAATCCCTGCAATCCTTGCAAATCACTTTATATTGATCCATAAATACAGAATTATTTAGTTGTAGTCTGGACTCAGGTAATCATATAAGAGAGAGGAAGACAGAAATAATGCATATTTCTTAGCTACTATGATTATCTGGTAAGAATTTTAAAGTCAGGCTGGGTATGGGATAACTCTTTCTTTACTTCTGTCGTGGGCATTGTTCTTCCTACTCGTGATGAAAAACTACAACATTGCACCCCTCACTATTTCCACAACACAACTTGTGGGTAGCACTCACACTGCTAAGAACAATAATCTCTAGATCAATTTATCTGTGAGAAGCCCACTTTCACTACAGTCTGATTATTGTAATTTTAACAAGTTAAGAAGTATTTACCCAGAATGGGAGAAAATTTTATCTCCTTTGCCCTTCTTATGTATCCTGAAGAATCTCTCACCACATTTGGTAACCACTCCTCAGCTGAGGTGGCACCCTCTCTAGAAAAGTTTCCCTTAACCATCTATTCTAGATTGTATGTTCTTCCTAGAGGCTAGCGGGAGACTTTCTAGGCTCTTATAGTTATTATGTAGTATTGAAATGATCAAATTTACCTCACCATTTTTGATGTAAAACTTCTCTGGAGATGATGAAGTACCTACCCACAAAGGGCAACTAAGTACCTAGCATATAGCATGTGTGTGTTTATTTGTTTTGTTTAAGTACCAGGAATTGAATCCAGGGGCACTTAACCACTCTGCCACACATCAGTCCATTTTGCTTTGTATTTTGAGACAAGATCTTGCTAAGTTGCTTAGGGCTTCACTAAGTTGTTGAGGCTGGCTTTGAACCTGTGATCCTCCCCCTTCAGCTTCCCAAACTGCTGGGATTCTAGGCAGGCACCACCACAGCAGGCTGCATATGTTTTAAATAATCATTTTCTGCCATTAGTTTTCAAAGAAAGTTTGGTTACTTCTCAGTTGATTTTTGCACTTAAATAAAAACAGTGCTTCCAGTAGTTAGAATCCACATCTAATGCTATTTTGTTCTACTAAAGATAAGTCTCAGGATAACGAACACTGTAAGGTGACAGGCACACTGCCTGACGGTATTTGTCTTTAGACATCTACCCACTGCAAGGCCATTTTCTTGGCAATGGATTCTGCTTCTTCTCTTAGTATTATATCCCCATAATTATTATAGCGCTCTGCCCTACTAGGTGAAAAAAGGGACAAATAAAGAAGACTGCATGTACATCAGAACACACTTTTATGAAAAAGCATTTCTCCTTTAATCAAGGCCTTCCCCATTTCAGTCAGTGCTGGTGCAGAGATGAATGTGGAAATTGCCTTGTAGGAACTCATGATCTCCTGGAAGAGGCTGACAGAAAATTCCCTGTATCTGAGAGGAGCATATGTGTGAGTGGACATCCAAACAATACATGGCTGATCTGAAAGTTAGATGTGTGAAGGCATCTGCAAAGTAAGAAAAATGAACTGAGACCAAGGAAGAATATGTGCACAAAGTCTTTCCATAAATTCATTGTGTGTATACATAAGGGGCTTAAGTATGAGTGATAAGACTGGAGAGATAACATAGTAGGAAAGTCATATGACATCCTCAATGAGAGATTAAGGCAAATCTTTGAAACTATTGAATGGAATTAATATTATAATGTTTACACTTTAGAAAGATCAGTACTCTGGATTCTAAATTCAGTTACATATCCAATATTGCCCTTTATGGAGGATCTAACCATTTAAGCACAATGTTAATATAGAGAGGACAGAATTACTATGTGTATTGAGTGCTTCTTTTGGATCATATTCTAGTATAGCGTTTGTAGATATGAATCTAAATTTTTACCTTGCCCCTTTTTATAGACATTGCAAACCTTCCTAAGAAGAATTGGAGTCTATTTTTTCTAATCCAATTAGGTCCTTATTTTCTTTCTGAGTCAAGTTATTTCTTTTTTGTTTTCTACATAGGTGCCTTTAAAAAAAACGTTTGCTTAATGCTATGTGCTACTCACCAGAAGCAGTGTATTGACATGTAAATTTCCCAAGATCACTATTAGCTTTTAAGTAACTTTTGATGTATGATATCACCTGTCTTGTTTCTAGTTAGATTATTAGAAAGGGTTCTAAAATTTTTAAAATAATTCTGTCTATCAAATGCTATGCCTATTAAATGATTTTCTCTCTTAACAAATCAAAGGTAGTTTCAGGGAAAGAATAAATCTCAAACTGGGTGAATCAGAAATTAGTTTTTATCCAGTCCTTAGCACTTCTCAAGTTTGTTTACTTAGGATGTCCTAAGGAAGATCGCTTGATTAATTTGATTAAATGTTATTTACACACACATTCTGCTTTAATCATATTCATTTCATGATTAAAACATTCTGACTTCTAATTATCTAACAAAACAATATAAATTTCTCAAGCATCCTTTTAAAAAATATTGATTCTACTTTTTATATTCACATTAAAATATTATTTTAGGTTGATATATAAATCGAATGTAATAAAAATTTCTTTGACATGTTTTTCTGTGCAAGAGAGTATTTTGGGCAATATAAGTGCTACAGGGATGAGTGAATCAAAATTCTGGCCCTTAAGTAATCTTATTTCACATAAGGGTGCCAAAAGAAGTATCATATGAATCATAATATAAGGAAATCATATACATCTTTATAATTGAATCAGTAAGTTTACTTACTTTAAAATTATTCTCAGGAAGAATATGTTTTACTCCCAAAATACTTACCTGAATGTGATTAAAATAAAATTATACAGTATGCTGTGCGTGTGAAAGAATGATTCTGCAGTTTTTCACAACTTGTATGAAATGCTGGCTCCAGAATTTACTCATTCTCATCTATGGGCACTAAGCATAGAAACAAGAAAAATAGAAGTTTTTGTCCCATAGATGATAAGGGTGTGGAGGTTATGGAGTTGATGCACAGAAAAGGTGCTTTAGAAAAAATAAAAAAGCAATACCCAATAAATAGTAACTGCCCTCATTCATAATTATCAGTGCTATTTTTTACAGCTTGTTCTTTTATATTTGCATTTCCTCTCTTGTAAGAACTGCCCTAGAATATCTATTTTTCATCTTCTGTACATTTCCATGTAGAACATGATCTTTATGCCCTGAATATAAATTTTAAATTTTTTTTCTCTAGAACTTTTTTTTCTGAATGGTGTCCCATCATTGATTTGTGTTCAGTTCCATATTATTATATTTGTTTGCATCTTGATATCATGTTTTTCAGCATGTTCATAATACAAGTCTCTTTTAAAAATTGATGTCCTCTAAAATGCTATATTTAGAATAATGTTGAAATTATGTCCTTCCCAAGATCAGATATAGTGTTCTTCACACAAGCTGTCCTTAAGGAAATTTTTGATTAATATCTACAATTAAACTTGAAATATACCAAATACTAATTTTCCCATTCACAAATAGATATTTATCAAAATAAATGCTCCTTTCTTCCTTCCTTTTTTTTCCTTCCTTTTTTTTCCCTTTTATTCTTTTTTCTTGGGCTCAGACTCAGGGCTTTGTACATGGAGGTTAAGCATTCCACCTCTGAGTTAGACCTCCAACCCTATCAAATGAAGCGTGACTTTTACGTTCATAACTGGGTCATAATAAGCCTTAGTGCTGCACAGAATGTGAGTTTAACAAAAATAAAACAAAAACAAAGATAAAATGCACACATAAAAAAAGAAAAAAAATTATGGTCTATCTCCTAATAGTGTATTTGACTGGAACACTTCAGTGAGCTAGTGATACAGCTCCTTCAAAACTTAAAACTGAATTTTATTGAAGCTTCCTAAACATACATAAAAAGTCAAATAATTTCCTATTATTTGGCATGCTCTGTTGTTAAGGATTACATTGATTGTTCCTATACATGGAAAAACTCATATTTTTAAGAAACTACTAATATTTAGTGTTAGTCCCCAGAATCTAATATGATAACTTTGCATTTTGTATAATCTTTAGAGAAAATTATCATGTTTCCATGCCCAGGCCAAGTTTATATTGATTAAGATCTGGTTCTTCCTTGAATTATTGTATGCCATTTATTGCAAAGCAACTTGGATTTACTTAGCTAACTGTGAGAACTGAATAATTGAATTACTGTACCTTCACCACTGCTGTTAGCTTGAGCCTGAGCAGGGTTAGCAAGAAATTTTAATCTGAACTGCTTAGCATTTTCCATTAAAATATTAGTTCAAGAATAAGGATGAAAAATATTTGGAAATCCATCTGACACTAAAATCAAGATGCACCTTAACTAGCCTAACACTTACCTATCATGCCCATCTTCTTGAGCAAGGGTTTGCTCACTCTTATCTCTATGATTTTTGTTCATAAACTTAAATCACACACTACCGCTTGATTTTCCTGTTCTAGACCTTCCTAAACTAAATAATACTATTTCAGTGTTAGGGTTTGGATGTGAATTGTCTCCCAAAAGCACGAGTGAGACAATGTAAGAAGGGTCAGAGGAGAAATGATTGGGTTATGATAGCCTTACCCCAATCAGTGAATTAATCCCCTGACTGGGGATTAATACTGAGTGGTAACTGAAGGCTGGTAAGGTGTGGCTGGAGGAGGTGGGCATTGTGGCTTTGGGATATTTATTTTGTATCTGGTAAGTGGAGTCTCTCAGTTTCCTGATGATCACGTGAGCTTCTTCCCTCTGCCATGATGTTTTTCCTCACCTTGAGCCCCAAGAATGGAGCTGGCTCTCCATGGGCTGAGATCTCTGAAACCATGAGTCCCCAAATAAATTGTTCCTCCTCTAGAATTGTTTTGGTCAGGGCTTTTAGTCATAGTAGCAAAAAAGCTGACTGAAACCTGCAGTAATTGCACCAAGTAATTATGTATTTTGTGAGAGGAAAGTGGCTGCCTATTGGAAATATGTTATGTTACATAAATTACCTCCTTTGAAAGTCAGTGACACCCATATGAACCTTCTGCATATGAATATTTTATTCTATGGTACTAGGGGTTGAATTCTGGGGTGCTTTATCACTGACCCACTTTCCTATCCCATTTTATTTTTAATTTTAAACAGGGTCTCACTAAGTGCTAAGGGTCTTGCTAAATTGCCTCTGTTGGCGTTGAATTTGCAATTCTCATGCCTCAGTCCGAGTTGCTGGGATTACAACTGCATGCTACTGCATGCAGCTGAATATTTTAATGTTTAAGTAATATCATTTGTCTATCCATAGCATTAGATATGATGATTTCTGATATGAAGATATATGAAGTATTCCATGCTTAATAGTGCCATTCTGCATCTCTACCCTGATCTCTAACAACACCTAAAATGTCACATTAAAGTTTTATGTTTTTATTTTTCATTAAATTATACTGTGCATTATCTTTAAATCACTTACTTATCAAGGGCCATTGAGTATT
Source organism: Glaucomys volans (assembly GCA_020662805.1). Lineage (NCBI taxonomy): Eukaryota > Metazoa > Chordata > Mammalia > Rodentia > Sciuridae > Glaucomys > Glaucomys volans. Next base: position 286,214 of record JAJEJO010001201.1, read on the forward strand.
TTTACAAATCAGGTATAAACACAAAAGATAGCATATTTGACATAAGAAATCTCACTAGCTATTAGAAAAATAGATATAAAAGGTATGATACTCTAAATTTCAATATATGGTAAATATCACTATTTAAAATAAAGTATATTGGATTATTCACAGTACATATTCTTTGAGGAATTATTTAAGAAAATATTTGAAAGATAAAGCAGAAATGAAAGGTTAATGTAGCATCATTAAATTTATAATGCCTTCATTTTTATAAAACTTATTTTGCTAAGTCATTTAAAGCAGGCTTATTTAAATAGAATTTACATAATATGTGACTGATTCTTTGAAGTGTGCAATGTATTGGTCTTGTGGTATATCCACATAGTTATAAACTATTAGAAAAATTTTTTTAAATATTTCTATAATTTACAAAATCAACTTCATATCCCCCAAAGAAGGTAGTAGTCCAATTCTTGGTGCAGGGCATGGGGGAACCCTCACTAGTGTGTTGCTGAGTTTACTAAGCTAAGAGATGAATGAACTAACAAGTGCAATATATCATATTCAAGGTGTGTGAAATATTGGAGCTATAAGAATAGAAAAATTTGATAATTGCTAAGTTATTTACACTTCAGGAGAAGAAAATAATTAAAAGAAGTTTGAGTAAAAGGCAATTAAAATGATGGCATGAAATTTGGAGGGTCACTTTGATGATCTCCTATGATCTATTGTAGAGGATAGAAGTTCAAGAGCAGGAATTAATAGTCAGACTGAACATCCTCTGAATATTCTGTTTGCAATTATGGTTCACCTCCTTAGCAAGTGGGGGGCAACAATCTCCTCCATATTAGAAGAAAACGAAGAGAACTCTCCCCAGAAGAAAAGGTCTTCTCTCCTTCAGCCCTACCTCTCCCTGTCTTATATACTAGGGCTATAAATCAGGATAAGCCACAGAAAAACCCACCGTAAATATGTTGGGCCTTATATAATGGAGAAATAATTATAATATTCCAAATGAAGTGCAAGACCTAACCAGCAGGCATAGCACTTTATGTTCCATCACTACACAACAATATAGACTATCATTGTATTTACACATAAATCTATATTATCTGTTCATTTAGATCGAATTATATTATACTAATAACAAATGATTCTACAGTTTCAGAACTGAATTGTTTGTTTTGCATCATCAGAAATAACTCGGAAACTTTCAAACATAATTAGCTATAAATATTTTAAGCCAGCATGTTTATTTGCAATTGAATTTAAATTTGATTAACAACTTCTAAGTAACTTGATTTAATCACTTCTGGTATATAAGGTGAAGTCACATTTTACCCATTAAAAATTAAATAAAAAGTTTTATATTATTGTGCTAATACTATAGTTACAATAATTTTCAAAATCATTCTCATGAATGAAGGAGTAATAACTAAAGATAAGCATTATAGAAAAAAGCCTGAAATTAAGGAGAACAGATGGATGAGGGTTTCTGAGGATGAGGGAGAAGAGGACAGTGTGCTTCTCAAGCTCAGGCCTTATGTAAAAGGTGGGAAAACTTTTCTCTTATAACAAAAGGAAAAAAAAGGTTGGTTTAGATTCTGGCAAGCTTGGAGTTTTGCTACCAATTAATTAATGTTTCTCAAAACACAAGGGTTAAGAACAGTAAATCTATTGATGAAGAATTAAGGTTCTGACATCAGCCATACAAAATTTAGGCTTGGTATTCAGTACTTAGGAATTTTTTGATCTTTGATATGTTATTTCAATACATTTTGCCTCAGCTTCTTAGTTGTACAATAGGAGTAACAATTGAATGTAGATCATAAATCTATAATGAGGATTAAATGAATTAGTATAGGACCTCACATGTAATACATGCACTGAAAAAGTTAGCTCTAACAATAATATGTCTGTATGAAATAGGAAATATCAACTGTTGTAATTGTTAAAGTGGTAACAGGTATTTGATCAATTTGAAAAGACTTGAAATACCTCCTAGTGTATGATGGTAGTGGGTTGGGAGGAAGATTGTATTACTGACATTACTTAGGATCATGGGAGTATATGATTGATGGACCTTTGGCTGCTTTGATTACTGTTTTTAAATTTCTTTAGACATTGCACCAATGTTTTGACTGAATTGAGACTTCCCCCACACAGTCCCTCCCTACCTATTCACTAGAAATAGTTATCATAGAAAGTTAGGAAGCAAGCAGACCAGAGAATGACACTTCTCCAGGCAGAACTTGAATATCACCTGATATTGGCCACCATAAATTCATTATGAATTAAACTAATCCCCAATCCTCATAGTAAGACATAGTGAATCAAGGCATTGAGAAAAAAACGCATAATTAGAGTTTCCTGGAGCTGAGTTTCAGTAGATAAGTTAGGGTTAGAAGAGTTTGGATCAAAAGGATGACAGTGGGGGATTCCAGAACATCAGTCACCCATGGCCCCCCTTCTCCCACTTGGGAGAAGTTGGTATTACTACTTTTAAATAAAACCTGCTTAAAATGCTTGCCTTGGCGTGCTTCTCTGGCATTATACTTCGACACCGGAGGAAGCAGAACTTGTCACCGATATGCGACGGTATCAGATTTGGAGGTCCCACCAAGACCTACACCGAGGTAAGCTTCTTCATACACTATGCACCCCACATCTGTTTGAGCTGCATCTTTCTGTCTCTTTCTTTCTGGAGGGCAAAATGGGCACCCATCAGCTACTTAAATGCAGTGAGTGCAGCCGCCATCCTTCAAGACTCAGGTGAGAGGTTTCCCAACCTAAGCAAGTTCCAGTCACCTGCTCTATGCTGAGTAGGCATGTTGGGCTTTGCTGAAGCCATTTCCTACTTTTCTATCCAGGTCCGGAGAGCAATTGCCGCCAGTACGCAGTGTCCCAAGTCCTGATCCATCTTGGATGCGTGGAGGAGGAAAAAGGGGTTGGAGCAACTGCAAGATTCTCTGGTCCGGGCTACTCTCAGGCGAAATCTCAAAGGTTCCTTCTCCAGACTCCCCTCCTGACCGCCCTAAGGGGTATCTAGGGTGATCGGTTGACAAATGGCACTGAGGGAAAGCGCCAATGACCTTTGCCTCCGTATGGGCCATACCACACTCCCGCCATATCCACTCCCTCCTGGATGTTTCCCTTCCCTTGCCAATCAAACATTAGGAATTCAGGTTGTAAGATTAAAAGAAAGACCTGGGATAATTAGTAAGAAAATGCCCAGGTTCCCTTTGTTTGCATAGTTAGCAATCACTAGTCCGTCTAGCATCTCCCCATTACTGTTCCTGTGCTTAAATGTGCTCACTGTGTTCTCTTTAAGCTGCAAGAGGGAGGCATTTAAAATCAACCCCTTCCATGAGAGACCCTCCAAGGAAAGGTTGTTATATGCCTAACAACCAATAGATGTCCCCCTCAACCCCCGGAGATTCCTTTAGTCTACAGGGCAAAAGATAGGCGAAAATGCACAATTTCCACCTTTGTCATGTTGTTTTTCATAATCAGGAGTATAGTGGCAGGGAGAACTCAGTCATGCCCTTAATTCTGGGTTTTCCAGGATCTTTTGCATAGGGCGACCTAAGACCCAAGCACTTTGCCAAAGGAAGCCAGAAATAACTTTGGCAAAGCAGATAGTGAGAGACGGGTTTTTCTGGACCAGAAGGAAGCTCAAAGCTAGGGAGATGTCCCTAATCAGATGGGAGCTTCTCTCTCAACAGTATTGCCAGGTCCACCACTAGCCTGCATACTGCAAATTTTACAAATGATCAAGAGAAATGCCTTTCATAGGTCACCAGGCTTGGCCTCAATGACCAAGAGAGGAGAAAGCTTAAGGAATCACCTACTAAGGGAGAAGCATCAAGGGGACCCCCCCCAACTTCAAAAGGATATAGAGGTTTTTGGAGGATCTAAATAAATATATTGGGATATTTCAAAACTTATGCCACGTATTTGACTTCACCTGGAAGAATTATGCTATTACTTAACCATCTAGAGCACAGGCAGTTCCCAGAAACCATTCTAACTGGGATTCAGATAATGAGTAGGATGCTTGGGAAACTATTATATGAGGCTTTCAGGAAAGTCCTCCTTTTCTCATGGAGACTCAGGAAAGCAATAAGAAAACTTACCACCCTGAATCCTAAATCCATAGAGGGCCATCTACTTTTAAAAGATAAGTTTATTATTCAGTCAGCCACAACCATTTAGAGGAGATTACAAAAATTGGCACATGGTCTGATCAATCCCTAGATGATCTTCTCCAGCTTGCATCTTCCATTTTTATAATGGAAATCAAAAGAAAAGGAAGGAACTTAAAAAGGGCCATTAAAGATCATTCAAAACCTCAGGACGGAAACTTTTAATGCCTTGCTACAGCTCATGCAGTACACCCATTTTAGGAGTTCAAAAGTTAATGGGAATAATGCCTAGTCCAGAACTTTAGCATCACTAATGAAGCAGTAATTTCTCTTCACCCTGTAGTTCTTAATCCATGTACTTTGGTATGCTGAATTCCAGCTGCTGCTTGGTTTACTGTGTTAAACTTAAAAGATGCTTTTTACATACCTCGGGACTCTCAATTGCAATATCTATTTGCCTTTGAGGAAACAGATAACAAATCTCAACTATCCTAGACAGAGTTGCCTCAAGGATTTAAAATAGCCCTGTTCCGGACAGACCCTAGGACTTAACAAAATTCAGAGATAAAACACCTGTAAATGTTTTACAATATGTAAATGACATCCTTTATGTGCCTCCACCCAGGAGGAATAACAAAACCCATTACAGAGCCCCTAAACTTCTTAGCTAATAGAAATTAGAAGATCTAAAAAAAAATAGAGCTTAATTATGCCATCAACAGGTTTAATACTTAGGATTGCAACTGCCTCAAGGAACCCACAAACGAGAGCAAGAAAATAAACACCATAGGTGACTATTTCTGCCCCAGAAATATCAAAAAGAGACCTTACTTCAAGCCCCTGTCCTTAACCTACCTCTGGAGCAAGATTTAACCTGTTTGTCACTGAGAGGAAGATAAACCTAAAAATTTTCACCCTCAAATAC
>JAJEJO010001201.1:296265-311628 GCA_020662805.1 Glaucomys volans
TGCATAATGTGGGGTGGAATGATGGCAAGAATGGAGAAAGGATAGAGAGCATAGAGGGAAGGGAGGGGTGGGGTTGAGGTTGGGGGGTAAGAATAATAACAATATGTGTGATAGGCATCATTGCCCTGTGTACATGTATGAATGCACAGATGGGGTGACTCTACTTTGTGTACAACCAGAAAACCAATTGCTGTACTCCATTTGTGTTCAATGAATCAAAAAATTAAATAAAAAAAAAGGATGACAGTACAGAAACAGGGTATCACTGAACCTAAAACCATATGTGAATAAAGTGCAAAATAAATAAAAGAATATACAAAGACTCTATGTTGAAAAATAGCTGCATCTACTTCTTAACCAAGCAGTGAATTATAGGGATGTGCATGGGAAATTAAGAGTATATATAATTGCATGGAGTAAAGTCCCAAAACCTAAGGTTTCAGTTTCTCTTAGAATGGAAGTGGATTTTGTCATAAGCACAGTAGTCAGAAAGTGAGAAAGTCTCAGGGGCAAGAAATGGGTCATTAATCAGCCATCAATCAGTAGAGTCAGGCAAATAGGGGTCCAAAGACAGTGCACATAGAATTAGCGTAGTGGGGAGGAACAAATTTAGGGGTCCAGAAGCATATGACTACCCTATTCATCCTATTCCTCATCAAATCATGAAAACCCAGAGTGGCCATGTTGCAAGAGGAAAAAACAAGTCTTAATTTACAACATATTAAATCAATAATGTAACTTGTGAAAATGTTGTCCTCTTTATATAGGTGAGTGATTTTCTCATAATACAAATTTAGAAATATTATGAACAATTTTATAGAGAAATTTTCCACTCCTAGTAGACTTTCTTTCCAAATACAGTTTCAAAATAGAAGCAAAGGATTCTACTGTGAATTGTTTTCAACTTATCAGGGCTCTTTTTTGTGTTAAAAAATTGCATATACATATTCTTACATTTATATTCTTTCTGCAGTGTTCTATTACCCTACTTCTTCTGCTCAGTCCTTTGGTCAAACACTGTAGTAACAAAATTTCAAGGACATTTGCCTTGACAAGTTTGTTATATTCAGGACTAAATGTACAGACATGGGTCAGCACCACATGTCTCTTTCCACTTTCACAAAAATAATGGAGTTAATTGATGGAGAAGATTTGGATATAGAATAAACACTAAATGAAACATTCCTATTTTCAGATTTAGAGCGAAAGAAGAGTTGAACTTCTCTTACAAATTTATTCAAAATAATTTTAAATGATGAACGAATTGTGTGTGTATGTGTTTGTATGTGTGTGTGTGTGTGTGTCTTCAGGCCAACAACTGTTCTATTGCTGCATCATTAGTCTTTGAGTGTCATCAAAGAGAATTTTGAATAATGGAAAAAAGAATCAATTCCCTAACACTGTCTCCACTTGGCTTTTTAGTCAGTGATCAATTAAGCTTATGATAATTCAAGGTCAGAGTGATCTTTTGGTCCACATCAACTTTTCAGCTCCTTTATGTACTGTATTTATCAGCATTTTCATTCATGTGCTTTCTGATTGATTTTATCGAAGACTTTTAATGTCTTTTCTCACTTATAAGTGATAGGTGCTTGCTTGCTTTTCAAGAATTGTTATATTTCAAGTAGTGTCATTAGAGGATACATTTTTGTAGTTGTTTAGAATGCAGGATTGTTTAAAAGATAACCAAAAACCTTGCTAATAGAGAGTTATACAGGGATTCATTTCTATAGATATAAAGGATTAGAATAATATATTTTGCAATCAAAGGAAAATTTTTAAAATCTCCCTGTTAATGAAACATAAGTTTGCCAAGTGCCTCTGCCATATGCCTTTGAAAAATGACTCAAAACTCTTTGAAGTTCAGTGTCCTATAATTCTCTACAAAGGAGGATACCATAGTACCAAATTCTCATAAGAAGTAAAAACAAAATCATCCATCACAATGAGTTATAAGATCCAATTTATGTTTAATGTTTACCAATCTTCCTCTCAACTTTACTAGGTAGCTGGTATTATAATTTCAGCAGTCCAGGGAAATTAACAGAAAATCATAAATACTGAGTAAGTTGCCTAAACTCACAAGGCTAATATGCAGCACCTCAGAGAACAAAATCTACATTCATATGCTACAAAAGTTGAACATTTTGGCACTGTCTTATATGTTACATGGAGATTTATTCATGCTAAATCCTCAAACAATATTCTCCAAGAAACACCGTAATTTCTAATTACTTTCTTTGGAAATTTAAGTCCCCCCACCACACACACACACAGAAAAAAATAGCAGAGAAGTTTTATCTCACAAATTCTAAGGAAAAAAAATCAAAGCATTAACTAGACTCCAAATTATATTGATTAATTCATCCCATCATGAAAGTTCATTTCATAATGCAAATTGTTGTCAGTGTTACAGGTAGAGGGGTGACCAAAAATGGATGCATCCTTACCCTCCTAGAACTTGAAATCTATTGAGAAAGTCACACAATCTTCATGTGACCCACTTTAAGGTAGACAGCAAAAATAGTAACAAAATTCAAGAGACTACAGAGATATATACAATCAAAATTTCCTAGAGGTGGTGATATTCAAAGCTGATAATAAAAGATGTGGATGGGGTAATGAAATTCCTATAATGGGTTTCTTATCATACATTATAAAAAGATGGGAAGAGAATGAACGTGGCTGGTGCTGAGGTAAGAGATTAGGAAAAGGACTAGATCAAAGGAGGCTCAGTGATGTCAGAGATAGAGACTGCAGAGGCATTGTCTCTGTATAATGTCTGGAAGGAAGACACCTTTTTATGAGTGATTTTATGTACATCACTTAAATTCATTATCATCTCTGTATGAGTTCCTGAGCAAGAATTAGCACACACTGCAATAGATGAACCACTCAGAGTTTTTTAAAAAATAGAATAATCTTTGTTAATTTTCATAAGACCAAAATTTTGGAGGCAATCAGACTTTCTTTTTCAATTTGTGATTTTTTCCCTAATTACATCTCGAGATCTACATTTGCCATTGATATGGTAGAATACATGGAGCCTGGACATTACAAGGGAAAGGTAAAATTTAAGATTCCAAAATGACTTTAGAGAGTAGGTCACTTGAACATAGAACAATTTAAAATGGAAGGTTAAACATATGTGAGCATTAATTTTCTTACATACAGATGTCAGTAATCTGTATATCGTATTTTACTTGTGCTTTTATCTTGCATGCCCTTTGTAATAAGCATATGCTGATATCTAAAGAAAACCATCAAAATAATCAGTTTGGTGTGCATGTTTCTGTTTTTTAAATATTAAAGAAAAATCAGAGAAAATATCAGAGATAGGTAAGAACTAATTTAAAAGGACTAGTTTAAACATCTAGATGAGCTAGCAGAAAATATCTGGTAATACATCTGATAAACCATTATCAGCAACAGCACATTCATTGTTGTCACAGCAACTAGTACAAATTATTAAGAATCCAACACATACCCAGGACTGTGTTTTCTGTGTGTATAGTGTTTTATGTGTGTATATATAAACATACACATTCATATATATTTTTCACATATGATCCATGAACATTTCAGAGTCTTTACTATTATTTCCCTTCCAAAGATGAACAAACTCATCTTGGGGAATGTTGTACAAATTTTCAAGACATATAACTACCAAATATACATACTTATAAATATATCATTGTAATAGGTATATATTATATAAATAATATGTTTACTCTAACTCAGATCAATCTGATTTCACTGCTTATAATATTAGTAGTGTCTAATTCTGGCTATATATTGCCATAGACAATGAGATATCAGGTGTCAGTGGAAATTCAAGAAGAAATTATGAATATAGTTGAAATGGTTGAGTGGAAAGTTTTGTTCTGGTCATATTAACAATTCAGGCCTAAGTTATTGGTTCTGGGGGAGGATCAGTAACTACATTTTTAAGAAATTAAAAAGCTCAATTCCAGTTCAGGAAGTGAGGACAAATAGCCAAGACAAGATTTGGAAATAGCTGATTGTTTGTAGATCCTCTTCTGTGAAGTGTCTGCTCATTTCCTTAGCCCATTTATTGATTGGGTTATTTGTATTCTTGGTGTAAAGTCTTTTAAGTTCTTTAAAGATTCTGGATATTAGTGCTCAATCTGAAGTGTGGTGTGTAGCAAAGATTTTCTTCCACTCTGGAGGCTCTCTCTTCACATTGTGGATTGTTTCCTTTGCTGAGAAAAAACTTCTTAGTTTGAATCTATCCCAATTATTGATTCCTGCTTTTATTTCTTGTGCTTTGGGAGTCATGTTAAGGAAGTCTGATCCTAGGTCAACATGATGAAGATTTGGACCTCATTTTTCTTCTATTAGGTGCAGGGGCTCTGGTCTGATTCCCAGGTCCTTGGTCCATTCTGAGTTGAGTTTTGTGCAGGGTGAGAGATATGGGTTTATTTTCATTTTGCTACATATGGATTTCCAGTTTTCCCAGCACCATTTGTTGAAGAGGCTATCTTTTTTCTCCATTCTATGTTTTTGGCACCATTGTCTACTATGAGATAACGGAGCCAAATGTTTTCTCTGATAAGTGAATGATGATACATAACAGGGTGGGGAGGGGTGATGGGGAAGGGCAAGAGAAGAATGGAGGAACTTTGGATGGTATAGAAAAAAATGGGGTGGGAGGGGTGGGGGAAGGAAAGGTAGTAGATTGAGATACACAGTATTACCTTATGTGTGTGTATAATCACATGAATGCTCTGAATCTACATTGTGTACAGTCATAGAAATGAAAAGTTGGACCCCATTTGTGTACGATGAATCAAAATGCAGTCTGTAAAAATAAAAATAAATTAAAAATAAATAAATAAATTTTAAAAAATTGGAAAAAAATGATTTGTAAATAGTGATCTAGGAATATGGTTCCCACAAGATGACAGATGTAGGACAATGAGCCATCAATAGCAGTTAGTAGGACTACTTCTATGAACCACAGAACTCTCTGCAATATATGAAGCAGTCATATCAGTATAGAAATGAGTTAGACCACTAGTGAAACATATTTTAAAATGTAAGAACAAGAATTTTTTAGGTAAAATTCAAAACATGAGCAGTTTATGAAAGGTGAAAAGTAATTTTAAAAAAAGAATTGAACTTTTACTATTTTTGACCAGATCACCATTGCACAGGATCCTTAAGATAATTTATCTCATTCATAATACACAACAGCTAAATGAGATAAGGCTTATATTTTGCTTTAACTATGAAGACACAAGTTGAGCAAGCTTAAGAAGATTTTGCACACTTCCAGTTCAAGTCTGTCCTATTCTAAAGTCTGCCTTCTGGCATCACATACTGTTTTCTCTGTAATTACATGCTTAGTTGTTATTCCTTATCCTAAAAATAGGAGATGAGATTGAAAAGAATGTTTATCCTTCTATTCATCTGAAAGATATTAGATGGTTACTCGACGATTGGCTAGAACATTTGATCCATAACAAGTTAGTAACTTTAGATCTTATTTTTACACAATACATACTGTGTGTTTTCCAAATTTTATATTAAATACCTCTGTTTGGCATTACAGATCGAAGAAGGTGACATTAAAAATATGTATTTTTGATTTAATCTTGAATTCCTGCATCACCTTTTGTTTGCAGTGTTTCGTTAAGCAGGTGACACATACACTCTACTCCTCAGATTCCTTATTGTGAAAACAAGCACAGTGATATGACCCAATAGTTGTATTGCCATGCATTACTTCAAGTGGATGCTGATTGCCATTCAAGGCATGTGATTGTTTCATTATTTTATCTAAGATATTATAGAAATCTATTTCCTTTAGGAGTTCCATTATTTTTACACAATAACAATTTTAGTTTTTAGTGTCTCCTAACATTTAAGTTTCAGAATTAAGAAAAGAGTGAGAAATCCAGTGTGATCTAAAAATTGGAGAGATATCAATGTTGCCATGTCTCTAGTTTTAATAAACTCTGTAGAAAATTCTCTCCCTGACAAGTATTTTCCCATTAGTATGAGCATTAAAACTACTACATTAACAGATTAATTTAAGAATATATTTATTTACATGGAGATAAGAACACTGAACATGGGATCTGTCCTCCTGACACATTTTCAAGTGTACAAAGTAGTATAAGTGCAATGTTGTACACAAGATGTCTAGCACTTATGTAACTAAACTCTGCACCCATTGGACAATAGTCTCCCACTTCCCCTTCCCTGCATCCATGGTAGCCATCATGCAATCTCTCCTCCTGTGAATTTTCGACACTTCATGCAAGTAGGGTCATGCAGTATTTGCCCTTCTCTGCTTGCCTGTTTTACGTAGCATAATCTCTTACAAGTTCATCCCCATTGCCACATGACTGGATTTTCTTCCTTTTAAGTCTCAAAATATTTCATTGTTTGCTTCCAACACATGTATGCATTCATCCATTATGGACACTTGAATTTTTCCCCAATATCTTTTTTTCCACATTTTGATTGTTGCATTATAGTTGTACATATTGATGGGATTTATTGTTACATACTCATACACATACACAGCATGACAATACAATTTGCCCAATATCACTCCCCAGCACTTTCCTTCTCCAAATATCTTGACTAATGTGAATAATACTGCAATGAACACAGAAATGCATCAATATATTTGAGATTCTGATTTCAGTTCTTTTGGATGTATACCCAGAAGTGGTATAGTTGGATCAGAAGGCAATTATGTTTTTAATTATATTTTGAGGGACCTTCATATTGTTTACCATAGCAACACTGCAAATTTATATTCCCACTCATTGTGTGCAATAGTTATGTTTTCTTCACATTCTCACTACCTTTAATTATCTATTGTAAAACAATATAGTACTAGCAGTTAAATAGACATGGAGACTCAAGGAGCAGACTACAAAACCTAGAAATAAACCTGAAAATATGCAATCAACTTACCTTCAATTAGAGTCTTAAGAATGTACACTGGGGAAGGAATAGTATCTTCACCAAATAGTGCTTAGGAAAGTAGATATCCACATGCATAAGAACATTTGTTTTATACTACATATAAAAATCAACTCAACATGTAAAGACTGAAATGTAAGACCTGAACTCTAAATTACGTAGAAGAAAATGTTGTAGGAAAGCTTCATGACTTTGTTGTTAGCAATGATTCATTAGATAGAACACCAAACACACACACACATACACACACACACAAGAAAAACATAAATAGGCAAATGGTAATACAACAAGGAAACTTCTCCATAATAACAACAATAAAAACACAGTAAATAAAAGCAGTCTAAAGGAGAAAGTATTTGTATAGTTAGTATGCAAAGCACATAAGACACTCCTAAAACTCAATTTAATAACTTCAATTAAAACCCAGTTTAAAATACAGATTTAGATATAAATAGATCTCTGTCCAAAGAAAGTATACAGATGCCCAACAGGTATAGGAAAAAATGCTGAATGTCACCATAAGGGAAATTGAGATCACAAGCAGATATGCCCTCACCTCTTTTTTAAATTTTATTTATTATTGTAATCTTCATAAAGTTTTGTTTACACTGTCTGTGTTTTGTTAATTTGAAATTATAGTTACAAGCAAAAGTTGGTTGCCTAGGAAACAATAATTTTATATTCAGTTTAACAGAAATGAAAGAATATCTGTCTTAAAATGCAAGATTTTGAGGCTTTTCCATGCAATTGTAAAAGAAAATTTAATTTCAAAAGAGGAAAGCAATTTTGCTGTTTGACTTTAAGTTTTGTAATGTTTTAAGTGCAACATCAGCTCCTTAATGAAAAAAGCAGTGAGATCTACGACATGTCTCCTTTCAAGAGGGAATTTGGATTTACAATTAATGTATCAGACTTCTGTAGATTCTTCGGCATACTTTATCCCACATTTATTCACTGTCCTAATGTATAGTTTTGAAGAGTCCTGGTAAGTATTTCTCCTTAGCAACCTCACTTTCCCACATCATGGAAGTATAGGTTCACACATACACATAATGTGATGGTAGAAAATATGATATAGTAAATTAAATTTCTAAATTTTGGTTCTAAGTCTCCTTGTTGATTCCAGTAGATAAGTATGCAAGCAGTAATACTACTCACAGAGACGCAGACAGCAAAAATTACCTTCAACGGTTTGGGAGGTAGTTGAGAGAAAACAAAAGCACTGAGCAGCGTTGATAGAATCAATCACCTAGAATCACTTCCTTAGAATATATTTATTTTACTCAACTGAATTATTAAAAGTGTTTCCCTAAATGATGATATGACCACACCTAGTACCCCTGGTTCAGTTCTCCTCTCCTAGAGGCAGGGATGTGTTCTTCACCTAAAGTCGTCAGTTTGTGCTGATAACACTTCCCAGGGGACCTTCTAAAACGGTGACAAGACTGGTGGTTCTGCAAACACCCAAAGCTATGACGGTGCTTTACTGTGGTAGCATATATGCTCCGGCCTTTCACTATGTGCAAATATGGCATTGATTCAACATGAAACAGGAATTCTTAGTGTTTTCTGACCCATCAGAATTATCCCAGAGATGCCTGGAAAGAATGGTTGCTCAGTGGAGATCTTATCTTTTGATCTTGTCTTTTGACCTGTGGAATGATGCCTCTGCAAGTGGATGGCAAATTACAAAAGGTAATGATACAGGCAAATAACGATCATCATGAGCAACACGAAGTGGGGCATTTCAGAAAGTAGGATGAGAGAAGAATGGGATCTTTAATACATAAAACTAAGTCATCTAGTACAACTTCTTATTCTCTGAAGACTAGAGACAGTGGTAGAAACATTTTATTTAGAGACATGCTTTTGGAAAAAGTCACCAATGATAGTCAATGTCTTCAAACTTTAAGATGATAAGGTATAAATTGTTCATTTATTTTTATGGTTTAAAAATAATTTTTCATCCTCTTTTCTGAGATGTCCTCTCTCTTATCCCCCCCAAAATCATTGTTCTCTGAGTAAATTGAGCCTGAAGCAGATAAACACAGGTATGACCAACTCTTGGTTGATGAATCCATGGATAAAATGTCACTGATTATGAGATAACCTTCCTCTTGTGTTTCAGTTTTCATCTCTCACTGTCTGATTTCCATTCTACTAATTTTTGTCTTTTTTTATAATGTCACTTACTTTTCAGATGTATGGGGAGGCACAGAACTTTTGTTTGGCTAGCTATTAGCTCCTAATTTTCATTTTTTAGTTATTTGTACCAGATAAGACTTTGACCATCATGTTATATGAACTTTTTCATGCATTTGTTACAACTTGAATAATCACAGTAGCCTTACAAGTGTGAAGGACTCTTAGGAGATAATGTATGCTGTCACTCCTATCATGGTTTCTGGTACCATAGAGACAAACCTGATTTCCCCTTCCTTTTCCAGTTTGTGTTTGCACACGTCTCTGTGTGTTAGTCTCCAGAAAGTAAAAAATTAACTTATATCATCAGTTCATCACTTTTCCTAAATTCAGTTCATCAGTTCATCACTTTTCCTAAATTTTCTGATGATTATTGAATAAATGCATACACTTCTCAAAACATTCAATTTAATGAACCAACATAATTGATATCATCATTGTATTAGTAGCAACTATAATCACACAAATGCCCAATCATTTTATGGAAATTATCTCAATATTTATACTATTTGTTTCAGTGGGTATTCTTATCTGAATGTAGCAATCATGAAAATGAAGAATATGAGCTTCTATATATCAGAGAAAACATGCAACCTTTGGTTTCTTGGGACTGGCTTACTTCACTTAGCATGATAGTCTCCAGATTCATCTATTTGCTGGCAAATGTCCTACAGTCATCCTTCTTCATGGCTGAAGAATACTCCATTGTGTATATATACCACATTCTATTTATTAATTCATCTGTTGAAGGACATCTATATTGGTTCTATAGCTTAGCTACTGTGAATTGAGTTGCTATAAATAATACAATAAGTAGAGTGGGAGGGGAAGAATAGAAATTCAGTAGATTAGACAATTAGGAACAGATGGAAGGGAAGGAAGAAAAGGAAAGAAAGTGGAATAAAGCTGACGTAATTTTCTCATATACATATATAAAAACAACACAATGAATCCCACTATCATGTATATCCACAAAAATGTGATCCTAACTAGAATAAGATATATTCCATGCTTCTATGTGTGTGTGCATGTGTATGCACACGTTATATATATAAAATGGATTCTACTGTCATGTATAACTAAAAAGAACTAATAAGTTAAAAAAAAAGTTAATACAATGAATTTCTCTATAGATGCTACTTTAGCTGTATCTTACATGTTTTGATGTGTTTCATCTTTTGGAATGTACTGCCTTTGGTATTTAAGGTTATATTTATTATTCCTTTGTTGTATGTAAAATTTTTCCTGCTACTACTGACTACATTTGTGGTTTTATTTTTATTACTAGTTTGAACAATAAGAAAAAAAAGAAAGAAAATGAATAACAACTTAAGTCAAGGAATAGTAACTGATGGAGACAGGAGTTGAATTGCTGTGGATGTTACTTTAAACCCTATTTTCAACAATTAATGCTTAGAAGAAATACTAATACTACACTCACAAGATCACAATGAGGGTTTTAGTGTTGAAACCTGGCTATAAAACTCCGTGCTTTTGAAACATCACACTATTGGTAGTTGACCATTGGAAGATAGTTAAAATAAAACACAGAGTCTGTTCTACTGAGACATAATCTGTTTTTATTAGTGATAAATTTTGGAGAGTAGACAGGAGAAAATTCATCTAAAAATGCAGTGTTTCCCTCAAACACAAATTAGTTACATTTGCAAAGATTAGGAGGTAATGGATGGAAATAGTACCTACTCTAAGAACTGTATCATGAAAGCTTGGGTAGCTTATTCAACAGTACTTTTTATCCTGATTTTTACTGTGAGAATTAAGTGCATGGAAATTCGGGAGAGGTCAGGGACATGAAACACAATTCATGTTTATGTCTACTGTAGGCATCTCTTTGAGGATAACTTGTTCACATACATGGGCCAAAATGTCTGATTTTCCAAAGTACATTATTAAAAATTCTCATTTATTTTCATGCTACCTATATTAGTCTGATCACAGGATAAGAGAAACTTGTTGGTGTTTTTCCTAGAGTCTATATTAATGCTTGTACTGAACATTTGGGAAAATTTGACTAAAAACTCTTTCTTAAATAAAAGGCTTTCCATTTATGTATTTTCACACAATGCCATAATGAGGAGAAAAAAAATCCCTATGAATGTTGCTTTCACTAGCATGGAAATTGATGTATTTTATTTCTAATTGGCATGGTGTTTCATATATTATTTTTAACGCAGAATTCTTGTGATTTCTGTCTTGATCAGTTAGTTCCAGATATCACTTTTCATCTCCATAAAAGTTAATAAGGTTAGTGATATGAATGATATTATTTATTATTATTTATTTTTTCACAATTTACAATTCACTTTTAGATTGAATCAGAATCCCCACAGCACTCTTATGAGATGTAATGGAGTTATTGTTATTTATTTTGGGAAGGAGAATATAATCAAATTAAAATGTAATCATGTAACTACTATCCTCGACAAAATATTATACACTTTCAGAAAACAAATGATATAGAAATTCAGGATAAAGGAATTAAAAATGTTGGGAGAATTTTAGGTTTCAGGGAATGGAGGACTGTACTTAAATTAGAGGAGAAGTGAGTCATAAAATTTACATGGGAAAATAATATGCATAAAAGCCAAAGTTATGCTGGGTGGGTATACCAGTATTAATCTGTATAGAGGACGGATCCAGTGAGTACACCAGTTTGGCTATTCTTGCTATGGGTTGTGAAAGAGTGACTTTCACTGGTATGGAATTTGTTGGATTTTTAAAAATTTTTTTTTTATGGTGAAATCATTAAAATTTATTCAAACACACTAATAACATATAAAGTTTGCATCAATCTCTACCAATTACATTTTTTTATTTGCTTATTGATTCATTGAGCACAAATGGAGTACAGCTATTGTTTCTCTGGTTGTACACAAAGTAGAGTCACACCATCTGTGCATTCATACATGTACACAGGGCAATAATGTCTGTCACACATTCTGTTAATATTCTTACTCCCGACCCCGACCCCACCACTCCCTTCCCTCTATGCTATCTATCCTTCCTCCATTCTTGCCACCACCCCCCCACCCCACATTATGCATCATCATTCATTTATCAGAGAGACCATTCGGCCTGTGGATTTTGGGATTGGCTGATCTCACTTGGCATAACAGTCTCCAACATCATCCATTTATCTACAAATGCCATAATTTTATTCTTCTTTATGGCTGAGTAATATTCCATTGTGTATATATACCACAGTTTCTTTAGCCATTCATCTATTTGAAGGGCATCTAGGTTGGTTCCACAATCCAGCTATTGTGAATTGAGCAGCTATGAACATTGATGTGGCTACATCACTGTAGTAATCTGATTTTAAGTCCTTTGGGTATAGGCCAAGGAGTGGGATAGCTGGGTCAAATGGTGGATCCATTCCACGTTTTCTAAGGAATCTCCCCACTGCTCTCCAGAGTGGCTGCACCATCTTACACTCCCACCAGCAATGTATGAATGTACCCTTTTCCCCACATCCTCTCCAACACCTGTTGTTGCCTGTATTCTTAATAAAAGACATTCTAATTGGGGTAAGATGAAATCTTAAGGTGGTTTTGATTTGCATTTCTCTTATAACGAGTGATGTTGAACATTTTTTCATAAATCTGTTGATTGCTTGTAGATCTTCCTCTGTAAAGTGTCTGTTCATTTCCTTGGCCCATTTATTGATTGGGTTCTTAGTGTTCTTGGTGTAAAGATTTTTGAGTACTTGCTAGATTCTGGAGATTAGTGCTCTATCTGAAGTGTGTGTGGCAAAGATTTTCTGCCACTCTGAAGGCTCTCTCTTCACATTGCTGATTGTTTCCTTTGCTGAGAAAAAGCTTTTTAGTTTGACTCTATCCCAATCATTGATTCGTGCTTTTATTTCTTGCGCTTTGGGAGTCATGTTAAGGAAATCTGGTCCTAGGCCAACATGATGAAGATTTGGACCTATTTTCTCTTCTATTAGGTGCAGAGTCTCTGGTCTGATTTCTAGGTCCTTGATCCACTTTGAGTTGAGTTTTGTACAGGGTGAGAGATATGGGTTTAGTTTCATTTTGCTGCATATGGATTTCCAATTTTCCCTGCACCATTTCTTGAAGAGGCTGTCTTTTCTCCACTGTATGTTTTTGGCTCCTTTGTCAAGTATGAGATACCTGTATTGATGTGGGTTTGTTTCTGTGTCCTCTATTCTGTACCATTGATCTACCTGTCTATTTTGGTGCCAATACCATGCTGTTTTTGTCACTATTGCTCTGTAGTATAGTTGAAGGTCTGGTATTGTGATACCCCCTGCTTCGCTCTTCTTGCTAAGGATTGCTTTAGCTATTCTGGGTCTCTTATTCCTCCAAATGAATTTCATGATTGCTTGCTCTATTTCTATGAGGTCCATCATTGGGATTTTAATTGGAATTGCATTGAATTTGTATAGCATTTTTGGAAGTATGGCCATTTTGACAATATTAATTCTGCCTATCCAAGAACATGGGAGATCTTTCCATCTTCTCAGATGTTCTTTAACTTCTTTCTTTAGCGTTCTGTAGTTCTCAGTGTAGAGGTCTTTCACATCTTTTGTTAGATTGATTCCCAAGTATTTTATTTTTTTTGAGGTTAGTGTGAATGGGGTAGTCTTCCTAATTTCTCTCTCAGAGGATGCATCACTTACAAATAAAAATGCATTGGATTTATGAGCATTAATATTATATCCTGCTACTTTACTGAATTCATTTATGAGTTCCAGAAGCTTTCTGGTGGAATTCTTGGGGTCTTCTAAATAGAGAATCATGTCATCAGCAAATAGGGATAGTTTGATCTCTTCTTTTCCTATTTGTATTCCTCTAATTTCTTTGGTCTGTCTAATTGCTCTGGCTAGAGTTTCAAGAACAATGTTGAATAGTAGTGGCAAAAGAGGGCATCCCTGCTTTGTTCCAGTTCTCAGGGGGAATGCTTTCAATTTTTCTCCATTTAGAATGATGTTAGCTGTGGGATTAGCATAGATAGCCTTTACAATGTTAAGGAATGTCCCCACTATCCCTATTTTTTCTAGTGTTTTGAGCATGAAGGGGTGCTGTATTTTATCAAATGCTTTCTCTGCATCTATTGAAATAATCATGTGGTTCTTGACTTTAAGTCTGTTGATGTGGTGAATTACATTTATTGTTTTCCGCATGTTGAACCAACCTTGCATCCCCGGGATGAAACCCACTTGATCATGGTGCACTATGTTTTTAATATGTTTTTGTATGTGATTTGCTAAAATTTTGTTAAGAATTTTTGCATCTATATTCATTAAAGATATGGGTCTGAAATTTTCTTTCCTCAATGTGTCCTTCTCTGGTTTTGGTATCAGGGTGATATTAGCTTCATTGAATGAGTTTGGAAGGGTTCCCTCCTCCTCTATTTCATGAAATACTTTGAGGAGTATTGGAATAAGCTCTTCTTTGAAGGTCTTGTAGAACTCGGCTGTGAATCCATCTGGTCCCGGACTTTTTTTTGTTGGTAGGCTTTTGATGACTTCCTCTATTTCATTGCTTGAGATTGATCTATTTAAGTTGTGTATGTCCTCCAGATTCAGTTTGGGTGGCTCATATGCCTCTAGGAACCTGTTGATGTCTTCCAGGTTTTCTATTTTGTTGGAGTATAAATTTTCACAGTAGCTTCTTATTATGTTTTGTATTTCAATTGTGTCCATTGTAATATTTCCATTTCCATCATGAATTTTAGTAATTTGGAGTTTCTCTCTCCTTCTCTTTGTTAGCGTGGCTAAGGGTTTATCAATTTTGTTTATTTTTTCAAAGAACCAACTTTTTGTTTTGTCAATTTTTTGAATTGTTTCTTTTGTTTCAATTTCATTGATTTCAGCTCTAATTTTGATTATTTCTTGTCTTCTGCTACTTTTGGTGATGATCTGCTCCTCTTTTTCTAGGGCTTTGAGCTGTAATGTGAGGTCATTGATTTGTTGACTTTTCATTCTTTTATTAAATGCACTCCATGCAATGAATTTTCCTCTTAGCACTGCTTTCATAGTATCCCAGGGATTTTGATATGCTGTATCTTTGTTCTCGTTGACCTCTAAGAATCTTTTAATTTCCCCCCTAATGTCTTCTGTTATCCATGTATCATTCAATAGCATATTATTTAATGTCCAGGTCTTGGAGTAGTTTCTGTTTTTAACTTTTTCATTGGTATCTAATTTCATTC
>JAJEJO010001201.1:311728-428163 GCA_020662805.1 Glaucomys volans
TAGCTTTGTGGCATAACATATGGTCTATTTTAGAGAAAGAACCATGAGCTGCTGAGAAGAAAGTGTATTCACTTTTTGATTGATGGAATATTCTATATATGTCTGTTAAGTCCAAATTAATGATTGTGTCATTGAGTCCTATGGTTTCTTTGTTCAATTTTTGTTTGGAAGATCTGTCCAATGGTGAGAGAGGAGTGTTAATGTCTCCAAGTATTATTATGTTTTGGTCTATTTCGTTTCTGAAATTGAGAAGGATCTGATTGACATACCTGGATGCACCATTGGTGCATAAATATTTATGATTGTTATGTCTTGCTGATTTATGCTTCCTTTAAGCAGTATGAATTGTCCTTCTTTATCCCTTCTGACTAACTTTGGCTTGAAGTCTGCTTTCTCTGAAATGAGGATGGAAACTCCTGCTTCTTTACTCAGTTCATATGCATGGTATGTTTTTTCCCAACCTTTCACCTTTAGTCTGTGGGCATGTTTTTCTATGAGATGAGTCTCTTGAAGGCAGCATATTGTTGGATCTTTCTTTTTAATCCAATCTGCCAGTCTATGTCTTTTGATTGATGAGATTAGGCCACTTACATTCAGGGTTATTATTGAGATATGACTTGTATTTCCTGCCATTTTAGCTTTTTTAGGGTTTTTAGCTTAACTTTCTTTCTCCTTTGTTTGACTCTTTCTTTAGGGTAATTCCTCCCCATGTTGGCTGCGATTGTTGTTTTTCATTTCTTCCTCTTCGAATATTTTGTTGAGAATGTTCTGTAGGGCAGACTTTCTCTTTGTGAATTCTTTTGTTTATCATGGAAGGATTTTATTTCATCATCAAATCTGAATGTAAGTTTTGCTGGGTATAAGATTCTTGGTTGGCATCGGTTTTCTTTCAGAACTTAAAATATGTTGTTCCAGGCCCTTCTTGCTTTTAGGGTCTGGGCTGAGAAATCTGCTGATATCCATATTGGTTTCCCCCTGTAGGTAATCTGATGTTTTTCTCTCGCAGCCTTTAAAATTCTATCTTTGTTTTGTATGGTAGGTATTTTCATTATAATGTGCCTTGGTGTGGATCTGTTGTAATTCTGTGTGTTTTGTGTCCTGTAAGCCTCTTGTAATTGATTTTCCATCTCATTCATCATATTTGGGAAATTTTCTGATATTATTTCATTGAACAGATTATTCTACCTTGGTTTGTATCTCTGTGCCTTCCTCAATCCCAATCACTCTTAAATTTGGTCTTTTCATGATGTTCCATATTTCTTGGAGGTTTCGTTCATGATTCCTAACCATCTTCTCTGTTTGTTCGACTTTGTTTTCAAGATTAAATATTTTGTCTTCATTGTCTGAGGTTCTGTCTTCCAAGTGATCTATTCTGTTAATTATGCTTTCTATTGAGTTTTTAACTTGGTTTGTTGTTTCCTTCATTTCATTGTTTCCTTCAAGGATTTCTGTTTGTTTTTTTCTCAGAACTTCTATCTCTTTATTGAAATGATTTTTTGCTTCCTGCAATTGCTCTATTAGCTGATTATTCATAGCCTGAATCTGCTCTCTCATTACATCATTCTCTTCTCGGATCATTTTAATTATGAACATTCTGAACTCCCTTTCTGTCATTCCTTCTACCATGCTGTCTTTGGGTTCTCTTGATATATCATCTAGATTTTTGGGGGGACACTTTCTTCCATTGTTTTCTCAGGTTGATCATGTATCTTCCCCTCTAGGAGTGCAAATCAGAGGGATTGCAGTTTTCCTGTAAAGACTTAGAGTGTCCCTGCAGGTTTCCAGTAACTCACCTGATGTTTGAGAGGAGCTTGATCAAGTGGTGACCCAAGAAAGCTGCTGTTCCACTTCCTCCAGTTTGGGAATGATCAATGCTTCTGGGCAGAGGCAGCTGCCAGAGCCAGAGACTCCAGCCCTTCCAGGTCAGACCTCCCAGGAGACGCTGCGCAGTGGCAGGGAAGACCAGAGCTCAGCTCTGCAGTCTCAGGAAGTCCCAGATGGTCACTCTCTGCCAGGGACGCTGCAAAATGGCTCCGAGGGGTCCAAACTCACCCTGCATTTTTAAAATTCTGATTGATCTAGATTTCAATGCCTAGGTAATGATGTTTAAGGCTATACATAAAATAGCTACAAATAAGAACTTCACCTTTGTTAGACACTAGCATAGACAATTAACATAAACTATCTCATTGAGGCTTCTTGTAAAACAAAAAGATAGGTGATGTTGTCCTGATTATTTTTAGCATATCACTCAGTGAGATGAGGGTCATTTATAGCATGGGATTCACCTAGGAAGACGTGGATTTACCTAGGAACACTTAAAGGCAGAATGATGACCATTAGACTGCTTTAAGAGTAGAAGGAACTTTAAGTTTGAAAGAAGAATTTAGGGGAAATTGTGTGTGTGTGTGTGTGTGTGTGTGTCTGTGTAAATAAAAAGATATATATATCTGTTTATCAGAACATTTTGGGGTTTCCAGGCAGAAAATGGCAAAGCTAGGAGAAAGGAAACACTCAGGCCAAAAACCAGATCCAGTTCACTTACAATAAAATGTGGTCACAGGGTGGCGATGGAAGACTTGTTAATATCTCAGAAACTTTTAAGTGGTCACCTCTTAGGCTTTTTCATATAGGCAAAAGAACTTATGTGCATTTCATGGCACAGAGTACAAATGAAAGTGTCTCAGATTTAAAGTATGTTGCCTAATGGACAAATTGCATTTTGTTACATAGGAACCCCATAACATTTTTAAGAGAGCTGTCCCAACTTGCACTGAAATGGACAAAGTTTAAGTCACTTTTGAGATCCCAAATTTCCATAGGTAGGAAGCAGGCTAAGAAAGTCACTTAACTGAAAATCCATTCCATTTCTAATAGAGAAGGATGACTCAGAGGCAGAGGATATGGTCCCAAACCCAAAGGACAGAACCAGAAAAAACAGGCAGAATAATAAATTAAGGACAGCCCCCATATGGCCATGAATCAGAGCAAACTTCCTACCTCTTGAGTCAGAGAAACTGGCACCATTTGCTTGTCTGGACTTCATAGTTACTCAGACACATAGTTGCTCTCTACCTTACATTCCACCCACAGCCTTTTGAAAGGAGAGTCTGTGGTGGTTATCCTGCTTCTGCCTCAGCATTGTGTATTGTCTGTTTAGGGTAAATTAGTTGGTCATTTTAGATAACTAGTTGCAAGATTGAAAGCTACGAGATTCTCAAACACATTTGGAACTAAAGTAAATCACAAGATACCAGACATTGATCCTCATACCATAAAGAAATGGGCCTCCCAGAGAAGAGTAAGAATAAGTATTCTAAAAGTAGCAAAGCCCATTTGTTTTCACACCAGAAGGTTGCTTGTTGGAGATGGCTCTTTAGATGTTAGTATTCTTCATCTCCATGGGTACACTTCATACTCCTTCCATTAAAAGGCGATATCTACTTTTCCTCCACCTTAATAAGAACTGGCTCTGTGACTTGACTTAGCAAGTGTAATATGACCAGTTGCACTAATCCTGTGTCTAGCCCTTATAAGACTTGGCAGTTTTCACTTTCATGATCTTGAACTCATATGATAAAGAAAGAAGCAGAGTCCATGTATACAAGAACTGAAGGATCCAAGCAAAAATAAGCTCTTACTGGCAGATTTGATGAGAAATGTTCTCATCTTCTAACCCACCCCATGAATCAGCTCAATGCTGTCACACAGTAATGATTCCAGTCAATGTGACATGGAAAAGAACCATTAGCCAAGCTCAGTCAACATAGGGGACATAATAAACCACTATTAACTTAAGCCATTCCATTTGGATTGGTGTCTTATACAATAGACAAAAGAATACTTCATGTTTTGTCTCTCAATCATTAGTGGTTTATTATTTTTCTCAGAATCCACTGGCAAAAATTTCTTAGATGCCACCATAATAAGATAATAAACTATAATGAAATTTTATACAACTTCATGAATTGCTTTTCAAAATTTCTGGGTTCAAATATGTCTTGACAAATAAAAGTTATCACAAGTCCTTTTGGTTCTTCAGCTAATACTGTGCTATCAATGAATAAAAAGGGGGGAAAATTCACTTTGTAAGCTTAAATGGCATTCTGATTTCAGATGATTTTTTTGGGCAAAATCCATTCTTCTTGCCATTCTCTGCTCTTCACCTTCCAACTTTACACTCCCAGCTGTGCCTTCCATCTCCTCTTACCAGTTGAACATTTTATCCATACTTCCTTAAACTATTATCTTCAGTTACTCCTTAGCTAGTTTCAGTCTGCAATGTCTGGCAATCAACAAGATACAACAGCTCACTTTAGATTAACTCCAGGCTTTTATGTCTGGTAAACAAATAAACAAACAAAATAAGACTTGGTATTTTGAATGAAAGAAAACAATTTTCTTTTGGAAAATCAATATTTCAGAAACTATGCATGATCAATACATGACATTGTACATCTAACTGAATCTTAAAGCTTTTTACTTAAGACAACCCTTCTTGATAAGTAATAATTAACCCCCAAATGTAGTGCTTTTTTATGTTTGGGAACTAAGATGTACCCAAAGGCCATTCATCAAACACATGCTCACCATCATGGGGTGCTATTGGGAGGTGGTGGAACCTTCAGGAGGTGGGGCCTAGAGGAAGGAAATTTGGTCATTGGAAGCATGCATTGAGGAGACAATGGCACCTTCCCCCTCACTCTTTGCTTTCTTGCCACCCAACAAGATGTTTCCTTCACTGCATGATCAACAGAATGGAACCAAGCAAATAGGCACTAAAACCTCCATAACCTAGAGCCAAAATAAATCTTTCCTCCCTTAAGTCAATTATCTTGGGCATTTTGTCACAGCAACAGAAAATTGACTGACACAGACCTTAAAACAACAAGCATTTTACTTTATTATTAAGTTTACTATGTTTACTATTTCTTTGGTAGGGTGGGCATGGTGCTGCAAATCCATAATCCCAGTGGCTCAGGAGGCTGAGATAGAAGGCTCATAAATTCAAAGAAAGTAACTCAGCCTCAGTAACTTAGCAAGGCCCTGATCAACTTAGTGAGACCCTATCTCAAAGTAAAAAATGAAAAAGGGCTGGGAGATGTGACTCCCTGGGAAAGAACCTATGGATTAAATCTGTAGTACCAAAATAAATACATAAAATAAAAATTCATGTCAGGTTGTGCTACGTGATTTTTTTCTCTTACATGATATTGATTAAACTTGTTTTGTGCTATCCATTTGAGTGTCTCTGCATGTTGTTCTCAGAATATGTGGACTTCTTACACAATAAACCACTTATCTCACAGAGAGCTCATGGAGATGGGAAACTGAAACTGTTAGTTTCTTATATCATGGTCCTTAAACTCACATAGCTTTCCTTCTTTATAATTCCATTTGTCAAAGAAGTTTAGAGCATTTCACTGTCCTGAATATTAGAAGTGTCAAATAACATGTACCTTTTAAATCAAAAAGAAAAATTTTAATTTAAGTGCAAAGTGTTGGGAATAGTACCTAGTACTGAAACTGACCAGCAGAGGCTATAAAAAGATGGACAGCATAGCCATAAGGTTTTTGATAATATGTAACATTGAATACAGCGCTCAGGTGTTAAGGGTAATTTATTTTCTATAATGGCATGTGCTACCAATCCATGTACAGTGTGAAAGGGTTCCTTTGCTACACATCATTGTTAGCATTTGTTATTATTATTTTTTTTAATAATAGCCATTGTGACTGTGGTGAGATAGAATCTCATTCTGGTTTTAATCGACATTTCCCTGATAGCTAAAGATATTGAACTTTTCTTCATATATTATTTGGCCATTGGCATGTCTTCTTTTGACAAGTGTCTGCTTGGATCATTTGCCCATTTTTTGATTGGCTTATTTGTTGTTTTGATGTTAAGTTTTTTGAATTCTGATGTATTTTAGATATTACTCCTCAATCAGATGAGTAGCTGCCAAGGATTTTCTGCAACTCTATGAGTTGCCACTTCATTCTTGATTGCAGTGCACACAATTTTTAATTTTATATAGTCCTATTATTGATTCTCATGTTTATTTCTTGGGCTATTGGAATCCTATTCAGGAAATCAATACCTCTGCCAATATCTGGAAAGGTTTCTATATTTCTTCAGGGTTTGGGGTCTTACATTAAAGTCTTTAATTCAGTTTGAATTAATGAATTGATCTGTGGACAAATTCAAGTAAATAAACCCAGAGATGAAAAAGAAACATTTCATAAGAAACTACTAAAATTGTTAGGATCATTAGGAGATATTTAAAAAAATCAATGTGACAATAAATTTGAAAACTTGGAAGAAATGGACAAATTTCTGGATATATATGACCTTCAAAAATTCAAATCAAGATGATATAAAAACATAAATAGATCAAAAATAAGCAAAGAGATTGAAGCAGTACTAAAAAAGTCTCCCAAAGAGAAAAGCCCAGGACCAAATGCATCCACTGCTGAATTTTACCAGACTTTTAAAGAACAACTAATACAATGATCCTCAAACTAGTTCATAAAATAGAAAGGAAAGGAGCTCTTTCAAATTCATTCCATGAAACCAGTATTATTGCAATACCTGAGCCTATTGAAGATAAATCTGAGATAGAAAACTCTAGACCAATATCCCTGATGAACATAAGTGAAAAATTCCTCAATGAAATACTTAAAAAACAAATTCAACAGCAAATTAAAAATACCACACACCATGAATAAGTGGTTTTATTCTAGAGATGCAAGAATGTTTTAGCATGAGCAAATTAATAAAGTAAATACAGAATATAAATCATTTCTGCATCTGCATAACAGATGCAGAAAAAGTCTCTGATAGAACTCAAGAATGTTTTATGATGAAAGTCCTGAATAGGTTAGGTAGAGGAGAATCATCAATTAACATGACAAAGACTGTATATGTATGACAAATCCATAACCAACATGACACTGAGTAAGGGGAAACAGAGCATTTCCTCTAAAATCAGGAACAAGGGAAGGATGTCCTCTCAATGCTGTTATTTATTATGGAATTTGAAATTTTAGCCAGAGCAATTAGATAAGAAAAGCAAATGAAAGGACATAACTACTAAAGGAGGAAGTTAAATAATCCCTGTATGTAAATGATATATTTCTATATTTAGAAGCCCCTAAATACTTCATCAAAAGACTCGAAGAAATGTTTTCTTTTTATATTCAGTAATGTAACAGGATACAAAGTCAATATAGAAAAATCGGTAGCCTTACTATATACTAATAATAAACTCAGTGGCAAAGAAATCTAGAAAGTTATCATTTTCACAATAGCACCAAAACAAACAACCAAAATTTAGAGGAATAAACAAAATGAGGAGGTGAAAAGACCTCAACAATGAATATTAGAAAAGAAGGTGGGTATAAACCAACAGTGGAATAATTGGGTCAAAAGATGGCTCCATTCCAAGTTTTCTGAGGCATCTTCACACTGCTTTCCAGAGTGGCTATACCAATTTGCAACTCCTTCAGCAATGTAAAAGTATGCCTTTCTCCATTTCATCCCTGCCAACATCTCTTATTGTTTGTGTTCTTGATAATAGCCATTCTAATTGGAGTAAGATGAAATCTTAGAGATGTTTTAATTTGCACTTCTCTAATTACTAGAGATGTTAAATACTTTTTCATGTATTTATTGATCCCCTGTACGTCTTCTCCTGTAAAGTGTCTGTCCAGTTCCTTGGCCCATTTATTAATTGGGTTCTTTGTATTTTTTGGCATAAAGTTTTGTATGTTCTTTATAAATTTTGGAGATTAGTGCTCTATCTGAAGTGTGTGTGGAAAAGATTTTCTCCCACTCTGTGGTAACACAGTCCCATCAATGTTTATAGCAGCTCAATTCACAATAGCTAGACTGGAACCAACCTAAATGCCTTCAACAGATGAATGGATAAAGAAACTGTGGTATAGATACACAATGAAATACTATTCAGCCATAAAGAAGAATAATATTATGGCATTTGCAGATAAATGGATAGAATTGGAAAATATCATGCTAAGTGAAATAAACCAATCCCCAAAAAACAAAGGACAAATGTTTTCCCTGATAAATGGATGATGATATATAATCAGGTTGGGGGGGTGAGAAAACAATGGAGGAACTTTAGATTATGAAGAGGGAAATGAGAGAGGGAGGGGGAGGTGTTTGAAAAATGGTGGAATGAGATAGACACCATTACCCTATGTGCAAGTATGATTAACAAGAATGGTACGAATGTACATCATGAACAACCATAGATATGAAAAGTTATACGCCATTTGTGTACAATGCATCAAAATAAAATCTGTAATAATTAAAAAATAAGTGAAAAAAGAAGGTGGAAGGACCTCCCGTGTTAATGTATTGGCAAAAATAATAGTTTTAGAATGGCCTTACAGCTAAAAGAGATCGAAAAACTCAACAAAATTCAATTATTCACAGAACTAGGAGAATTGTAAAATTAATATGTGAATGCAGAAAACCTTAAATAGCCAAAGCAATCTGCCCACAAAATTAATGCTGAAGGAAGCAATATCAGATTTCAAAACAGACGGGAGAATCATAGTAACAAAAAAAAAAATA
This sequence comes from Glaucomys volans, assembly GCA_020662805.1. Lineage (NCBI taxonomy): Eukaryota > Metazoa > Chordata > Mammalia > Rodentia > Sciuridae > Glaucomys > Glaucomys volans. Next base: position 320,328 of record JAJEJO010001201.1, read on the forward strand.
CAATATATATGAAGACCAATGCAACAGAAAAGGGATTCCAGAAATAAACCTGTGCAACTGCAACCAACTAGCCCTTGACAAGCCTCCCCAGTACACACGTTGGTTAAAGGTCAGACTTCAAGAAATGGTGCTGGGAAAACTAGTGTGTCTTCTTTTGAGAAATGTCTATTTTGGTTTATCTCCTGCCAAATTTTTAACTGCACTGTTTTTCTTTTTAATTTTATTTTTGGGTGGTTTCTTATAAATCCTGGATTTTAAATCTTTATTGATGTATAGTTTGAAAATAGTTTCTTCCATTCTGTAGGTTTTCTTCTCATTCAGTTGATTATTTCCTCGTCCGTGTGGAAGCTTTTTAGTTAGATATACATCTATTTTTGCTTTTATTCCCTATACTTTGGGGTCATGTCCAAAAATCTTTTTCTCATGTCATTGTCCCAAAACATTTCCTCTGTACTTCCTTCTACCTGATTTGATACTTTCAGGTGTTACACTGAAGTCTTTAAAGCATTTTGCATTGATTTTTTCAACTGGTGAGATATGGGGCTTAGTTTCATTGTTCTGCATGGGGATATCGAATATCTCCAGCAACAACTTTTGAAAAGACATTTCCTTCCCCAATGTGTTTTCTTAGCCATTCATCAAAAACCAATTGGCCATAGATGTGTGGATTCATTTCTAGCCTTTCTATTATTTTCCATTTGTCTATGTGTCTGATTTAATGCCAATATCATGCTGGTTTTTTACTACAGCTTTGCAGAATATTTTAAAATCATGTAGAAGATTGCCGTAGATTCTTTTTATTCAACATGTGTTTAGATATTCTGAGTTTCTTGTGGATCTATGTAAATTTTTGATTTTTTTTTTTTTTTAGTTCTGTGAATAATGCCATGTATTGTGATAGAGATGGCTATGGTTCTTTCTATAGATTGTTTTGGGTACTTGTGGACATTTTAATTAAATTGATTATTCACAATCATAAACTGAGGATGTCTTCTCATAGTTTTAATATTTTTATGTAATCAAGAACTTCACAAATATTTCATTTTTATACCACTTAATTGGTGTGAAGTGACATACTAAAAATAAAAGTCTGTATTTTGCTCCATACTTGTATCAAAAATGTTAGTAAAAATTTGATTACAATACTTTCACACATAAATATTACCTTTATAAAAACTTATGCTAATGCAACTTTATATTTGAGCTTGAATATTGTGAAAATTTATAACTGTCTGAAGTATATTTTCTTCTTTCTTAATCTTCTATATTCTACCCTTAAAAGAGCAGGTAATTGTGTGAACTGTCCTTTATTCCTATTTTCATCCTTTTGCAAACTACTCTAAAAATAGTGCTATGGTTAAGATGATTTGAAACGTTTACCGTGGGAAATCATTGTAACTCTTCATAGTATTACCTTATTTCGTTGACAATAAGAAGCAGAAGTCTATTTTTAACACTCCACAGTAGGTAGGTCAGATCTATTGTTCAGGTAGACACCAGTTATATTGGGCAATTTTCTCACCATTCTGCTATCTAAAATAATTCTTTTGTGCCTCTAAACATGCTTCACTTCTGGCTCTTCTCCTGGGGAAACCCATTGAGAGTCTAAACTTCAGCTTATGTCAATTGTCTATCCTGAACTGTATTTTGCCTCTTTTTTTTTTCTTTTTTAATCACTTTATTTTTGTTCTCAGAATACTTGATATGTAATCCTTAGATAATATACCAAAACATAAAATTAGGATAGAAACTATTTTTGAATTCTATAAAAGCAATCAGTGAATAGCTAAGAGTACAGGAAACCAGTGCAATTCTAATAAGATAAAGAGGATTCACTGGAGAAACAGAGGAAAGACTCAGAGTCTAAAGAAATATCCTGAATTTCAGAAAGAATGAATGATCCCACATTGCATAGGAACTATTCTATGCCCTTTGCTGTTCTATGTAATCAAAATATTTAATTGATTCACACTCATCCCTCCAAACAATGATAACCTGGATATTTTGATATTCATTTTCTAACGTGCATAATTTGATACCAGGTTCAAATTCACCAAAGATCACCCAGCGAATTGTCATTTGCTAAGCTGAAAACAGGATCTTTCTGATTCTAAATGGAGACCATGTGATTTTCTTTTTCATCTTAATGAAATAGGTAAAAGCAAGGTCCAACTTCTGAAAGTTCAAAATAAGAATGATTCTTGAAGAAGTTTGTCTCTAAGAAGGAACGTTTAATTGTATTTTAGCTATCCTGCATCTGAAAATATTAAGGAACAAGCACATATTATGCAAGAGACTTTTGACTTTGATTTGTTGTTCTTCATAAAAAAATTTGTTTTATGATTTGTTGTTCTTCATAAAAAAGTGATGTTAATTGAATAACTGCTATGTATAAGAATAACTGCTATGTATAAGATATATAGTACTTATAGGTATACATATCATATATATCTGAAACTATCTATACATGTGTGTGTATATATGGATATATACACATATATGTATTTGTGTATACAAACACATATGCAGATGTACACACTCTAATCCAAGTCTAGTTGTATAAAGTAGGTATCTACATATTATGAGAGAACAAATACTTAATGTTTCATCCAGGGTCACACAAGGTCATGAATAGAAAAGTCAAATTCTTTGCATTTCACTCTACTGTCTTTTAGTGATTGGTTTGCATGTGTTTCCATGTGTGAAGAAGAGGGTGAGGAGGCACAGACCTAGCATAGCTCACTAGCACTTGGGCTTCTCTCAGAAGTGAGGCTTCTCTCACTTCTCTCAGTGCTCACTAGGATACTTTTGCAGAAGTGTTTTAAATCTTGAAAGCTACACCTTTGTCTTGGTTCAGTGTCATACACCTGTAATCCCAGCAACTTGGGAGGCTGAAGCAGAAGGATCACAATTTCAAGGCCAGCCTCAGTAATTTAGGAATGCCCTAAGCAACTTAGTGAGTCTGGGTCTCAAAATAAAAACATGACAAGGACTGTGGCTCTGGCTCAGTGGTAGTGTCCCTGGGTCCAATCTCTAATACAAAAACAAACAAACAAACAAAAATACAACTTGGGACATAGACTTTACACGTGAAAATACGTATAGAAAATTATGTTCATTGGGGAGGAATCAATTTCAGATTTAAAGAGAATGATCTCTTTTACTAGGGATTGTCTCGAAAATTATGTGAAACATTGTATGTAAATCCCTCAATACTGTGTCAGTTACAGTCTAAATGATTACCCAAGTAATGTCTTCTTTCAGTGATACTTTCAGCTTGTTACCTTGGTATATGTTTAACTTCTAGCCTTAGAATGCAATTTTATTTTCACCAAAGGTATCCATATTTTAATACTCACTTAAAAGTCTTACCAATCTTCCAATAACTCTTTGTTAACTGATTGGGAAATTAATGAATACATGTCCAGCAGGCAACTGGTTCAAGTTGTTAAACTGAGTTTGTTTTTAAGCCCTGTTATTAATTTATTTATTCATCAAATATTTAATGAGAAGTTTGTTTTTACCAAACAAATTAGATACATAAGTGAGAAACTGAATCCATGTAAGCTCTGGCCTTGAAAAGTTTTAGTTGTATTGTTTATTTCCTTCATTCTAAGAATGAATAGGCCATTGATACAAGTGGTCCATCATATATGACAATTTTGGAGAAAGTGCACATATACACAAGGAAGCACTCTCTGGATACACTGTTACCACTACCCACATCATTATGCCTCAGTAAATTGTGTGGTTGAAAATGTATTTGGGTGCTGAGTGAAATTTTCCTGAACTCCTTTCTATACTCCTCTGTATGCCAGGAAGAGGTCTGAGGTAATTTGTTTTCTATGCTTGTAAGTGACATTTTGTTTGTGTTCTCAAAGGCTTTCATTTTATCTTTGAGAGTCAAGTAACTTAATTTTCATGGACACAGTTTAGCAGCAATATTTTGGAAAACTACTCCTTATTTAATTACTGATTCAAGTTTTCATTTATTACTAATATAGACATCATTTTCCATAGAAATTTTATGTTCACAGAAAAATTATGTGGAACTTACAGAGTTCTCATGTGGTTGGTGCCTCAATCCAACAGTCTTTCCCACTATCAAATGTACAACAGAGGTACACTTGTTACAACCCATGAACCTACATTAACATACTATCACCCAAAGTCTATGATTTATATTAGGGTTCATGCTCTGTGTTGTGCATTCTATGGGTTTTGACGAATGCACCATAACATTTATCCACCATTATTGTGTCCTAATGAATAGTTTTATTTACCTAAAATCCTCTGTGCTCTACCTATTCATCCCTTCCTCCCCACTAATCCTGGCAACCACCTATCTTTTTCCTGTCTCAATAGTTTTGTTTCCTAAGCAGAAGAAAGCTACACTCTGGAACATATGAGACATTTTATAAATTACCTCTGCATGCTAATTCTACCTCAGCTATTCAAAATGCAATTTTTATGTACTTTTTAAAAGTTTAAATGAATTCTAAGATGATTAAATTATTCAAGGAAAACTCATTTCATATATTTAGCCTGTGTTTCCAGTGGATTAGTAATTCCGACCTATCAGGAGAAATTAAACCATGTCCTTTACAATTATACAAATGTACAAGATAAGATGAAAAATTCTCAAGGTTGTCTAATCCATTGCCTGCCAAATTATTTTCCTTGAAGTGCCAAATGTGTATAAAGCGATCTCAAATTTGACCCTGTAAATCTTGGTCCCATTCACATTGGAGAATTTTCTTTTTTATTAGTTTTATTATTTTGTACTCTAAGACATGCCCTTGTTGAAAATAGTGACCACTGCTGGGAAAATGCATGCAAAGAAAACTATACATATAATTAATGCTTCAATGAAAACATTAGGAGACAGAGAGCTGGAGAAGCTATGTTAAACAGCAAGAGGCAGAATGACCACTTAGTATCAGAGGTAAGCATTGAACACCCTTCTCATTCTCTTTAATTTAGTGCAACATTTCTGACAAGTTTCCTGCTATAGCTACACTTCACTTTTCTTTCTATTTTTATGAAATAACATCAGATTGCTTGGTCTCTGAGAGTAGGTAAGTTTCTACACTGAAAATTTAACAATCACTGTATGTAACTGTTAAGTAGCATGATGTCTATTGTAAGCAGTGGGTAATATCCAAGAAGTACTTAAGTACATTTTACCAATATACAATTTGCGTTCAGTTTAGTAAACTTGAAGCCATATGATTGTGGAATATCTTCATCTTGCACCAACACACACCTCTAAAAAAGCTACTTTATGATTTTTCTGCAAGTATAGCATTCTTTTGTCTCTCATTCACACACACACACCCACACCCCCCCACATACACATACACATATTTGTTCACTCACACAGTGCCTGAGTGGTGTATCACTGATCATTTGTCTTATCACTATGTTTCCTGTGATAAACTGGGTACAGAGGAATCACAGTGCAACATTAAATAGAGATTTAAACTGATATTGGTAGCCTATATAAGCTAGAAGTTATAGGTGTGGTTACTTTATATAGTTATGGAAGTTGATTAATGGGAAGAAAATGATAAATAGGACTGTGGGGTTTTGAACTTTCAAATAAAATGGAAAGAAATGGATTTTTTTTTTAAAATTCCCTAAATGGAGTCTCTTCTTTATCTCAAAGGCAATTAGGTGAACTCAAATCCAAAAAGAAGTGATTCTACCAATTCTCTAATGTCAATGTAAATTTGCAAATACAGTGAACAGAGAGATAAAAAGATTTCAAAAACATGCAGATGTAAAAGAAAGTCTTTCTCAGTCTTATAAGCCATCATTTTTGCAACACCTGTTAGAAATAATGCATTTTGCACACATTAGGTATGTTTGGTTTATGTAAAAGAAAGGTCTTTTGAGGAAATGGAGTTTGGAGTGCTTAAGGGTTAAGTGCATGGAATATGAAGTGTACACCCAATTGGCTGAGGAAAGGAAAAGAGAAAAATAAATCATTACAATAATGAATCCAGGAGTAAGAATATTGGTGTTTCTTTGCAGTATTTTTTAATTTCTCTGTGCTTTAAGAGTGTCAAATAATAAACTGGGGACAAAAGAAATAAGAAATTATTTTTAACCTAAAGTCTTAGAAAGGGATTTAAGAAGTCAATCCATGGCTTGTTCCTCAGTTCTTTGTTTTGTTAGTCATGAGTCAGGAGACAACATTTTAATGGTTGTTAGTTTTAAGTCTGGCATGCTTCACACACACACATACACATACACACAAACAAACATATATGTACACATTTATATTACATATTCCTGAAATCCTGAAATTCTAAAATAGTCATGTTAGAAAAATGCATACTATGAAAGATCTTCAGTTGAACTACAAAGCAGCTTCAGTTTATGAAACTCACTTCAGATAAAGATAGTTATAATTTTTCACATCTGGCTAAGAATGGACTTAGCTATGGAGGTTTTACAAATTGTATATTACTTGACCAGGACATCCTTACTCATAATCATTGAGAAGAGATCTAGAATCTGTGGTTTAAAAAATGTAGAAAATGATTATATCAAGAAATAAAAAATAAAATCAATAAGTGGAATGGCATCAAATTGAAAAGCTTTTGCACAGGAAAGGAAAAAGGAATATAAAAAAAAAGAGCCTACAGGATGGGAAAAATGTTTGCTACTTACTCTTCTGGCAAAAAAACTAATATCCAAAATGTATGAACAACTCAAAAACTTACCACCAAAAATAATGAAACAACAAAACAGTCAAATAACCCAATAAACGAATGCACAAATAAACTAAACAGACATTTCTCAAAAAGAAGAAATATAAATGGTCAAGAAATATATGAAAAAATGTTTAACATTCTTATCTATCGAGGGAATGTAAATTAAAACCACTAAGATTTCATTTCATCTCAGTTAAAATGGCAATCATCAATAATATAAATAATATGAGTGAAGCAAAATGAAATCTCAGTGTAGTTTTAATTTGGATTTCTCTAATTGCCAGAGATGTTGCACATCTTTTCATATATTTGTTGACCATTCACATTTCTTCTTCTGTGAAGTGTCTGTTCAGTTCCTTTGAACATTTATTGATTGATGTGCTTCAGTTATTTGGTGTTAAGTTTCTTGAGTTCCTTATATATCCTGAAAATTAACACCTTATCAAAAGTGCAGGTGGCAACAATTTTCTCCCATTCTGTAGGCTCTTCTTCACATTCTTAATTATTTCCTTTGCTGAGAAGAATCTTCTTAGTTTGATGCCATTCCATTTATTGATTACCAATTTTACTTCTTGCACTTTATCACTCTTGTTAAGGAAGTCAGTTCCTGAGCAAATATGTTGAAGTGTTGGGCCCATATTTTCTTCTAGTAGGTACAGGGTTTCTGGTCTAATGTCTAAGTCTCTGATCCACTTTATGTTTTGTGCAGGGTGAGAGATAGGAGTTCAAATTTATCCTTCTACATTTGGATTTCCATTTTTCCCAGCATCATTTGTTGAAGAGGCTATCTTTTCTTCATTGAAGTTTTTGGCACCTTTGTCTAGTATGAGATAATTGTATTTATTTTGGTTTGTTTCTGTGTCTTTCATTTTGTTCCATTGGTCTTCTTGCCTGTTTTGGTGCCAGTACTATGCTGTTTTTGTTACCATAACTCTGAAGTACAATTTAAGATCTGGTATTGTGATGTCTCCTGCTTTGCTTTTCTCACTAAGGATTATTTGGGCACTTCTGGGCCTCTTACATTTCCAGATATATTTCATGACTGCTTTTTACAATTTTACCCATATATCCCACTCCCCAGTATATATCAAAATGATTTCAAATCACTATACTACAGTGACACAGCCACATCAATGTTTTAGCAGCTCAATTCACAGTAGCTAAACTATAATGCCAACCTAGGTACCCTTCAACAGATGAATGGATAAAGAAAGTATGGTATACATACAAAATGAAGAATTATTCAGCCATTAAAAAAATGACTTCATGACATTTGCCAATAAATAGATGGACTGGAAACTATCATGCTAAGTGAAGTAAGCCAGTCCCCAAAAGACAAATGTCAAATGTTTTTGATGATATGTAGAAGCTATCCCATAATAAGGAGAGAGAGGGGAAAAATAAATATACAATAGATTATACAAAGGGAAATTAAGGGAAGGGAGGGGAAATAGGAAAAGGAACACAGTGGAAAAAAATGTGAAATAATTTTTCTATGCACATATAGGAAATGTACCATAATGAATCCCACCATCATGTATATCCACAAGAATGGGGTCCTAATTATAATAAGACATATTCAAAGCTTATATAATCATATCAAAACAAATTATATGGTCACATATGTATAACTAAAGAAGCAATGAAAAAAAGTGGACTTGAGAAAAAAATAAGAACGCAAATAATAAATACAGGCAAGTATGTATGGGAAAAGGTTTACTTACACACTGTTGGTGGGTCTGCAAATGAGTACAATCACTATGGAAATCAATCTGGAGAATCCTCAAAAGACTAGGAATAGAATCATCATAAAATCCAGCGATTCCTCTCCTTAATATTTATCCAAAAGAACTAAAATCAACATAATACATTGATACCAGTGTTTTATAATAGCACATTACAAGTTTTGGAATCAGTCTAAGTGTCTATCAACAATGAAGGATTAAAGAAAATGTGGTATATATACACCCTGAAGTTTTAGCCATGAAGAAGAACAAAATCATGTCATTTGCTGATAAATGGAAGGAATTGGGGAACATCATGTTAAGTGAAATAAGGCAAACTCAGAAAGTAAAGGAACCAATATTCTCTCTATATATGAAATCTAGAGAGAAACGAATAAATGGAAAAAGGATCTCATAAAAATAGAAGAAAGATCAATAGATTAGTAAATGGAGGGAATTTAAAGGGAGGGAGGAGATAGGAGGATGTAGGGAAATATTGGGGAACAAAGTCTACAAAATTTTGCTACACATTGAATTTGTATTTATATATAATTATAATGTCCTAATTAAAAATAAAAACAAATTAGCAAGATCAGTAGAGTAGAGCAATGGGATCAGGGAGAGGGAAATGAGAGGTACTAGAGAATAACTTTTATCTAATCATGTTATGTGCATGACAATGGCATAATGAATCCCACTATTATGTATAATTGTAATCACTTATCAAAATCAACACTAAAATTACGAATAATAATCAATGTTCACAAGGATGTGTCAAAAAGAACTATTACACAATGCTTTTGGGAATGTAAAATTAGTACAGCTGTATAGAAATCAGTATGGAGGTTCCATAAAAAGCTTAAAATGGAATACCATATGATCCAGCTACACCACTCCTTGGCATTTATCCCAAAGAATAAAACTCATCATACCTTTTTTATATTTTAGAGATACAAGTATAACCATGTTTATTGCAGCACAATTCACAATAACTAAGTTATGGAATCAGTTTAGATATCCATCAACAGATCAGTGAATAAAGATATTGTGGTATATGTACACAATGGAGACTTATTCAGCTATAATTAAGAATGAAATTATGTCATTTCAGGAAAGCGGATGAAACTGGAGAACACAATTTTGAGTGAAGTAAATTCAACTCACTGAGAAAAGTATCACATATTTTCTCTCATATGTGGAAGATCAAGGGAGAAATCAGGAAAAAGTGGAATCCAGGAAAGCAGAAGAGAGACCAGTAGTGTAGAGGAAGGTGATTGGAGTGAAGTAGAAAGGGATGGAATGGGAAGTATTTGGAACTGAAATTTAGCAAATTATATATTATGTATATATGAATGTACCAAATTCATATGAATCCCTCCATTTTTTTTTTAAAAATATTTTTTTTATTTGTAGATTGACACAATTTATTTATTTATTTATTTATTTATTTATTTATTTATTTATATGTGGTGCTGAGGATCTAAAGCAGTGCCTCCTAGGTGCTAGCCAAACACACCACTGAGCTACAACTCCAGCCCCCTCCCTCCATTCTTTACAATTCATTTATGCCAATAAAATTTTTAAAGAGAAAACATTTTACAAGGGAAAAAAAAAACTTTCTTTGTCTAAGACTGTAACATTTTACTGGATAAATATATTATTCTTTCAGTTGGATTTTGCTAGTTAATGTATACCAGACATTGACTCCTAATTTGTTTCTTCAAATTATGATCAATACTCCATCTGCACCAGAATCACCTGGGTACCTTTTGGAACTAAAGATTGTTGCATGGAACTGAGTTACCGGGAGAGATAGTGTAGGTTAGATAGGATGGTACAGGGTTAGTCAGAGGAAGAGCAGATATTTCAGGATGCAAAGAGTGGGGATAGCAAAAGACAGGACTAGCTGCCCTCTCAAAATAAGTAGTTTTGAAACCCCTGTCTACACTTTTGTTCAGGTCTTCTGTTTGACTGAAATCTTCTAAACACTTGCCTCAAACCTGTGAACCTTAAGATCCAGTTCAAACACCATAAATTTTTTATTGTGTTCCCTGAGATCTCTCCATTCTGCATTTATTCTAAATGAATCTTTAAATTTTGCTCATCTTTGTTATCAAAGAATTCTATTCATCCTTCATTTTAGCATATTTGTTAAGGGAATGAGTCTGGAAGTGCTCATGCATCAAATGAAGTTTAAAATAGTGTCCATGTCATATAAGCCTTGAAAGGATTAATTAGAATCATTTATAAAAAGTGTTAAAACAGTGTATGGCATATGGTAAGTGTTCTGCAAATACAGCTGCTAACTGATGCCATTTGGGACTTAATACCTCAACTAAAATCACTGGTCTGCACCAACCAATGCCACAAGGTCCCTTGACAATTACAACAATGAGCTTAGAGTGCTAGTGATGCAGAGATCAAGCTCCATGCAAACGAATTAATATTAAAAAAATGACAATAATTAATACAGGACAATCTTTCTTATTTAAAGCATTTTGGATTTTTTCAGCTTATAAACTAATGTATGATCATAGTTATGCAATCAGTCTATGGACATATTATATAAAATAGTTGTACATTAAATGTACTCACATCTATACTTTTAAGCTTCCTTTTCCTCCTGGTTGCATATTTTGTCATTATTTTTCATAGACTTCTCTAATGACTATGAGTTTTACAAGTGCAGAGATGATTGTCTATCTTCTTGAGGGAACAGAGTTAAGAAAAGTGTTTGTTACTAGATACTGAATATGCCTATGGTTTAATAAATAAATGAATTCAAAATGATATTAAGTGGCTCCAAAATTTTAAAGTATTACTTAATTTGATGGGTCGATAGAAAGGATATTTTGGAGAGTCTTGTGGTTGAAGCGACTTATTGCCTATGCTCCTATAAATTTTAATCCATGACTCCATTTTTCAACCATTTAAATTAACATGTAATTTGGATCACAGTCAGTATATACATGACATACACAGAAATATTTGCCTATATATATAATGATTCTGGGCTGATATTAGAAGCTTTTATATTAAAATATTTTTTCTTTCTTGTCTTCAATCTCTAAAATATTTTAGAAAAAAAGTGAATGAGCTTCATATTTTTTATAGCAATTTTTTTGATATTGCTGAAATCCTATGAGAATCAGACTTAAAAACATCAATCTAAATGAGTTGAAACTATGAAAATTTATTTGCTTTGTGTTGGTGCAAATTCATACTGATATGCAACACACATTTTTATAAAAGTTAGCAATGTAAGGGGAGAAGCAAGACTTTAGCATGATTAACGTATAGTTTCAATATTCAGTTTATATAACTACCCACCAAAACATGGCAGAATCTACCTTCCCAAATCATAAACAAGATAAATTTTATTTTTTAATTTAATTTAATTTAATTTTTTTTATTTTAGTATTGAAACACTTTTATATTCATAAGTACTTTCATTTAAACATAACAAATTTTCTAAGTAAAGTAAATCTTTGATAGTCAGTATTCTAAATCATTTACTAACCTACAGACTGAAAACTAAATTTGATTCATACCCTTTGGAAAATTATTTTTCACTTTCAATTTTATTCTAACTAGAAAGATAATAATTATATCTTATAAACTTTTACATCATAGTTTATCTCCAGAATAAACATTATTCAAAAACAAGTGTCATATTTTAAGTATATGTCAATAATTCATGCAACTTTAAAAGAAAAACATGCATAATTAAGAACTATATTAGAAAGTCCTTTCTAAAATAGTAATTTTGTATTTATGAATTTATGACTGTAGTAATCATCCCATTATTAGAGAGAAAAATTGAAAAAAATAACATTTTCATGGAATATTGTTGATTCAGTTAGTAAAAGAAAACATGCATAATGGTGATGCAGTTAATGAATTTAAGTATAAATATCATTTACAAAAGCAAAGCAAGCACTTGACATTCACAAACTAAGGTCAAATCCTAATTTTTCAAGATGACCAAAGAAAGGAACTAGTATATATGGAAACTTTGCATTAGTCCAGCCCTAGACACAGATTTTATGGAAGTTAAAGAAGCTACATAGGTCAAGTCATTTAAACCTCACAATATCTGGTAAAGATAAGTATAAGCCCTTGAGTTTTATTAGTGACCAAAGAGATTGAGACACAGAAAAAAATGAACAAATCACTTAAAGGTACAAAGTGAGAAATATGAAATGTAAATCAAATTTGATTGTCTCAGAATTATTAACCTTGCAAGCATCCATAAATCTGTCTTTCAAGAAGTGCAAGAAGGTCTGGGAGAGATAGGATGCAGCAATGATTAATTTTTTGTTTGGTTAAGTTTTTGTTTTTTACTAAGAACGTCTTTGATTTAAAATGCCTTTTCTCTACAAACTTAAAAATCTTTTTATAAAGATTTGAGTTTCTATTTCCGACTCAGTAATGTTCACAAGAAAAGTTGTTAAAATTAACATAATATTTATTTGATCGCTGGGAATTATACAGGGACTTCAGTGATCCTCTGAGATTTCTACCTCTCATGCATTGGATTTCTGCTTAGAAAGTATGCTACCACACATATATATTTAGACCTTATAGAATCAAGTAAACACCCTTTCTTAAGAGACTGCCAGAATCAATCATGGGAAATCTTAATTTTATGCCAGTTATTTTACTAGATTAGAGTTTCCAACTACACAAGACAAAAACGTTAATGGGCAAGAACATATAGCATAGGATTAAAGGCATTGATCCTGAAGGTACATTCTGAGCTTTGATACTGGATCCCATTAAGTGTCTATGGAATTTCAGTCACTTTAATATTTTTTCCAGTTTTTCCATCTTCAAAATGGAAATGATAGCAGTATCTACCTCTTGATATGTTAGTAAGGACTAAATAAACTGAAGAAGTCTTTATTTAGAAACCTTCCTAGGTTCTTATTAGAAATATGGAGAATGAGGAAAAGATGGTTGATTTTTGTTTACTTAACTCCAGAAAAGCCCCTTAGCTTTCTGTTTCTAAGGTTTTCCATATGCAAGATAAATATACTTGACTAGAATCCATTTAGAGCCCTGAGATTCTCTCTCAAACAAAAAAAGCTTTCAGGACTTCAGTTCTTATGCATTCAAATAGCTCTGGGCCAATACTGAAACTGTATGTGTATGTGTGTACACACACACATATACATACACACACAATTAATATATTAAATTTATATTTAATGAAAACAGAGTAACCAAGAATTCACTTCCCTGTGGTATTATATTCAATTTATATTTAATGAAAACATAGTAACCAACAATTCAATTCTCTGTGGTATTTTAGAGTCTTTGAAAAGAGAATATAAAAATAGAACTATGTCTCACTCTCAAAGACAGCTATTCAAATCTGAAGCAAACTCACAAAGGCTGAAAAACACTGTAATTACTAAGTTAACTTCTCTCACAACAAGAAAAGCTAGTGTTTTTAAGAATGTTGGAAATGAAAAGCAGCATACTTGTTTGTAATGTTATTTTTGAACATTGTATTGGGACTATGGGTAACGTATTAACATTTTCTTTCTAATTTATTTTCAGATTTTTTTGTAGCAAACAAGTTTAAATTACAAAGTGTATCTCAATACTTCAAATACCCAAAACCAAAATAAAAAGTAGTTTTAGATTTATGGCTGTTATCATAAATAATTCTTGTAAGGAAAGTTTTACTTTGCCCAGTACAATAGATGTGTTTCTGAGGTCCTGTAGCAGGCAAGAATCTAGATCTCCTAAGATTTGTGTTTCTTGGTTGAATAACACTCCATCTTGTATTGTTGTACCCAAAGAAAATAAAATCATCCAGGCCGATCACATAAAGCCAAAAGAAGCCTTTATTTTAGCTGGCCAGTGACGACCTCCCTTACACCTAAAAGCGGGGTGCCAGGAAATTGCACATTAATTCTGTTGTTGCCAACTTTTACAGGGCCCGGGAGAGATTAGGGTGCGGCTATAGGGAGGGGAATTAGCGTAGGGCTGACTCTCTCCTGATGGCACTGGAGAATCTTTTTGGGAAGTATAACAGTATATATGCCATATATTCTTTGTCCATTCATTTTTTTGTAGGACCTAAGCTGAGTCCATATCTTAACTTGTGACTAGTGCTGCAATAAATGTGTGTATGAAGTATTTCTTTTGTATGCTGACCTCACTTTCTTTGGATATATACCCAGTGGGATAGCTGTGCTTTTCACATACCTTAGCATTGTATAAGAGTGATTAATAACTTCATATGCTTAAACATAATTATAATCTCATTTATATGGATTTCTGAATAGTGAAAGATTATCTGTGGGAGAGTTTCTGTTTTACTAGAGAAATTTTGGGGGTGCTGGAATACTCATTTCCGTAATACTGCTAATAATTCATTGAAATTCTTGTTTAAATTTACATCCATGAACTGAGGAGGCAACAATTCAGAGAGACAGTTCAAATCAATGCAATTCAATAAGATGATGGTTTCTTCAACCTCATAATATGAGTCATGCATGAAAAATTGATCCAGTTCTTTAAATTTCAAACTTCCAAAGTTCAAAATTGTTATTTGAAGTTTTCACAGACAACTGGATTATGATTCCAAAGAACTGTTTGAAGAACTTTGCAAAGGCATTTTATCTGAACTTCAGGATAAGTGGAAATGTTTTATTAGGACTTTCATATTTAAAATGCATTTTAGCTGGATATAAAACTTAGTGATTACAAACTTTTCTCCGTAAAAATTCTAAATCTTTTTAAACCGATTTTGCTTTTGTTATAAATAGGAAGAAGACTAAATTCAGCATGGTTTGTGTTTCTCTGGAGATAAGCAAAATTTTCTACCTGAATGCATATAAGCATTAGTCTTTATTTATCATTAAAATTGAAATGTTTCAAGTATTTTCTAGTTGTAACTCACATTCCATTTTTTTCTTACAACAATGTAATTTTTATCTGTATCTTGAGTACTATAATGGATCACAAATAAATCATTTTTATATTTTTTTAAAAAAAAGAAGAATGTTGGGAATGCAGAAATATGTTCTACACATGATTTTATTTCATCCCAGTCAGAATATAAGACACAGCTAAGCGAAGCCTGAATCGAGGACAGGCAGTTAGTGTAGAATAGGGAATCAGGTAGAATCCAGAAAATGGAGGCTAATCTGAATCTGGGAAGTTGGGAGACTGCCCTTGGGAGAGTGGAATGTCAGTGTTTCCTGGACCCTTCCATCAAGTTTACCTGTCTAAATGATCCCTTCCAACAGGTTGCAGGCAGGGAATTGCTAATTAATGCCCCCTGGGCTGCTACCTGCCTGAATCACTCCATTTGGCTCTTCCCCCTGCCCATCTGCTTCTCACCTTTTTGCCATCTCACCAGGGCATCTCCTGGGCCTAGTTACTTAGAAGGGGAAGAGAGCAGGAGAACAAAGGAAACTTTAGTCTATATAAGGTGCAAGACTTCCTCATCCCATGGATTCCACCTTTGGGTCCCCTTCTTCCACCAGGGAGAAGTCTGCTTTACTATCTTTTAATAAATCTTCTTACTTTCTGCTCATTGTGCTTTTCTGCTGTTATACTTCAACATCTGAGGAAGCAGGACTCAAAGGTAACTAGCGGTATCATAAGCATATTTTGGACTATTCAGAAAAATCAATTCTCAAAGAGGAATAACTTGGCATCATTTGAGTCCTCTCTCTCTCTCTCTCTTTCTCTCTCTCTTTCTCTCTCTCTCTCTCTCTCACTCTGAGAGCTTAGTATGAAGAAAGGCTGACTACAATGACCCCCTAGTGAAATATCTTTGCCAGAATGCAGAACTCCATTCCCTAATGTGCCCATGCAGCTATATGCAGCTATTGTTGGCGATAGCCTGTAATACAAAAGGTCTTATGCAGAAAGAAATTGCATTTGTCACTAGGCAAATTTGAGGGAGAATGCATTAGACAAAATAAATTGGTTTATTTACTGAAAAGCTTATGAAAATGTTTTTTACACATAGGGCAACTACAATAAATACTGTGCCCTACATGGAGGGGCTGAGGGGGAATCAGAAACACTGTTTTGAATTCACTCTAGAAAATATAGTAAAAAAATCATATAAATTGGAAAGTGCCCAGTGTGGATTGAATTCTGCTATTGTCTCTTCTAACCTTGGGCAAATGATACCACTCAGAGCTTCCATTTTCTCTATAAATAAAGGTTATGAATATATACCTTACAGTGTTTTGTCATCATTTTTTATATCTCCTATATAGGAAACTCAATTATAAACATAATAAACACATTTGGAGGTGACAATATATTTCACAAACTTTACTACAGAAGCACTATACATCAATATATAACTTAAGATGAACTTGTTTAATATATCCAAAGTTCTATCACATATATATATTTTTTTACTTTTCTCACAATTTCTACCCAAAAGTAATTCTCTTTGTTTTCACCAGCTCCTTTGTTGCTTCTTTGTAAATTACAGGGAAATCCACCTCTAGACATATATCCACTCTCCAGGTCCAGTTTAACATTCCTTGTAGCCTACTGAACATTTCTTCCTTGTAACTTACCTAACATATTTGGATCATTTCAACTTTTCCATTCATTGTATATTTCATCACAATACCAGAGCTATAGTAGCAAAACCAGCATGGGAATAGCACCAAAATAGGCATAAAGACCAATGGAACAGAAGAGGAAGATACAGAGACAAACCCACACAAATACATTTGCCTCATACTAGACAAGGCACCAAAAACATACATTGGAAAAAATATAGCCTCTTCAACAAATGGTGCTGCGAAAACTGGAAATTCCTGTGTAGAAGAATGAATTTTAAATGCTGTCTCTCACCCTTTACAAAACTCAATTCAAAGTGAATCAAAGGAATTAGACCAGAAACCCCACATACACTAGAAGAAAATGCAGGCCCAACATTCCAACACATTGGCTTAGGAACTGACTTCCTCAGTAAGACTCCTAAGTAAAACAAAAAATCAATAAATGGAATGGCTTCACAAAGGTTTTAATATTATCCTTATCATGAATGTACAATAGCCTGTTTAACATTTATTTATTCATTTGGAAAACATTTATTCAGCACCATAAGGTGAATTTAGTTAAAAGTATTAAAAATAAGAAAATAATTATGTGCTCTAATTATGAGTCCTAATTATGTGTGCATGTGAAAAGCACAGCAGAGTCCTGAAGACATTAAAGGAGTAAATCTACTTAGGCCAATTAGTATCAATAATAAATACATGAAGTAATTGAAATTAGAAGTGATTACTATAATTATATAAGGGTATACTAACAGAATGCTATATGTCATTCAGCAGAGACACTTATGACCTGACCATCTTGTTGCACTCTTTATTAATACTTTCTTCATTCAACAAACAGGAAATCATGTAAAGTATTTACATATAATTCTGGACTACTAAGAGTATGAAAAATCCTTATAAAATGCAATCCACATTATGGATATGGACAATCCAAAATATTGTCACCCATTTAACTGTAAGTCATGGGCTAATTTACTGGGGAAAAAAAAAGAAAACAGCTTAAAAAACCTAGTCCATACCTACAGAATAGTCATGTTTGTCTCTGTTATTTCCAGGTTCTCTTCCTACTGTATTTTTACTCAATTAAAAAGAATACTAAATAGAATGTTTCCATCTCAGTAGTTTGAGTAGAACTATTAGACCCAACTCTAGTGGATGAAAATTAAATCACATATCCATCATTTCACAATTGATGTAGATTCTATTGTCTTATACTAAACTGAGATTACCAAAACTAGGGACATTTTCCTTGAAGAGAAATATCTATTAATTAAAATTATATTTAAAATACACAAATTGTTTTAGTCAGCTATTTTGGTGCTGTGACTAAAAGATCTAACCAGAGCAATTGTGGAAGAGGAAAAGTTTATTTGAGGGCTTGTGGTTTCAGAGGTCCTAGACCATAGAAAGCTGACTCCATTCCTTAGGGCTCAAAGTGAGGCTGAATATCATGGCAGAAGAGTGGCAGTGAGAAACAGCTCACACCATCAGGAAGCAGAGAGATGCCAGTAGGCAGATATAAATATATTTACCCCAAAGCCACCCCAATTCCCCCCTCCTCCAGCCACATCCTACCTTCCTCCAGTTTTCACTCAGTTAATGAGCTCACACTCATCTGACAATGCAAAATACATTTATTTCATTTCTAAGAGTTCCTATAGTCTCAATAGTTCTGAGATTGCTCAAAGTTCAAGTCCATAGACTTCTCTGAGTCTCAAGGCAATCACACATTGTGAGGTCCTATAAAATTAAAAGCAATTTACAAATATCCAACATATAAAGGTACTGAGTAAACACTTCTATTTACAAAAATAGGGGCATAGAAAGTAGGGATAGGACCAAAGTCAAGACCAATATCCTGCTGGGCAAACAAGTCCTGTATCTCCATGTCTGACACCTGGGGCACATGCATCTTGATGTTCTCCCCAACAGACTTGTGCAGCCTTGTTTGTTGCAGCCCAAATGGTCTTCCAATTGGCCTGTCTCTGCTCATTTCCTGCTGCTTTCCTAGGATGATGTCCCACATCACTAGCATTTCTTAATCTCAGGGGTTTCCCTTGCAGCTTCAGCTTCTCCTCGTATCTCCACACTTTGACTTCTCAGGGGTGCACAGGGACTCCAACCCTGCTGCACTTTGCCTGGCCTCCCAGGCCTTCCTTTGAAATCTTGGTGGAAACCTCCATGACCCCCTAACTCCAGCATCCTGCACTCCTGCAGAACCAAAACCACAAGGTTCATGTCAAGTTCTGCCACCAACTTGAACAGATGCCAAACCTCCAGGAACCCTTGCTGTAGCAGCCTCTGAGGGCTTGGGTGACTGAGCAGTTGTTGAAAAAACTTCCTAGCCCCCTTGTGCATGAAGGATGCCCAAGGGGCTCTTCTCAAGAGAATTTTCACCTTTATTTCTTGAGCTTGAGGTGGGTGTGGTCTTGCCAGCTCCTGAGATGCCCTCAAGCCATCTTCCTTATTGTGTCTCGGCAAAGTTTTTAGCATCTCTTTAGAGACTGTAATGTCTTTAATACCTGCAACTTTGTTAGCCCTACTTTTCCTCCTGCCTTTCAAGTCCATCTTTTAGAATTTTTTTTACTCTGCTTTCTGCTCCTGATTATCACAATAAATTTGGCTAAAAGATGCCAGAAATATCCATGCAACTTCCTGAATGCTATACTGCCTAGACATTTCTTCCATCAGATTAAGAAGTCAATTGCTTCTAAAATCAGCCTCACAGAAAGTCTCTGGATAGGGACAACATGAAGACAACTTCTCGGCCAGAGCATAACATGAATGGCCTCTACTCCAATTTCCAATAGAATCCTCCTTTTCTGAATCCTCTTCAGCCCTGTCTTCACTGACCACGATCCTATTGCCGTTCTGGTCTTCTGAGCTCCCACTAGAATCGACCATTAATCTCTGCTTACAACAATCTCTGTTTCCATCTTGTACTGTTAAGCAGATCAAATTCCTCCCACCAATTCCAGGAAGCTCCAAAAGCTTCTGAACCACATAGGTTAGTCATAGCAAAGACCCCACTTCTCAGTACCAATTTCTGTCTTAGTCAACTATTTCACTGCTGTGACTAAAAGATCTGACCAGAGCAATTGTAGAAGAGGAAAAGTTTATTTGAGGGCTCACGGTTTCAGAGGTCCCAGTCCATAGAAAGTTGGCTCCATTCCTCAGGGCTCGAGGTGAGGCTGAACATCATGGTGGAAGAGCATAGCAGAGAGAAGTAGCTTACATTATCAGGAAGCAAAGAGAATCCACTGGTCAGATACTATATATATATCCCAAAGCCATGTCCCAATTCCGTTCTCCTCCAGTCATATCCTACCTGCCTCCAGTTATCACTCAGTTAATCCCATCAGGGATTAATTAACTGATTAGGTTAAGACTCTCAAAACCCAATAATTTCTCCTCTGAACCTTTTTACATTGTTTCACACATGAGCTTTTGAGGGACACCTCACATCCAAACTGTAATATTAATGAAATACTATAAAACATTCAGCAGACTTAAAATGGTCTAACCATCTTGTTGAATTATATCCACTTTCTATTTATATGTTTCTCATGCAACAAATATAGAAAATTATTTCAAGTATTTACATCTATTTCTGCTCTATTCTTCTAAGTATGGTGTGAGTGATCCCTTTGAATAAGCAATTTTATCAGCATAGTGATAGATTTTTAAATAGAGGTATACATATATTCAACTTGTTTAATAAGACCAAATTATTGAACATGTTGCTTGTAGCAATATATCATAGTACTCAATTAATTTAGGAAAATTGTTAAACAAACTTTTATAAGTATATTTTGATAAATAACCTTATAAATGTACCCATTTTATTTATAGACTTCTTAAGTCTCTACCATAGAAAAATGCTAAATTCCTTAAATTTGAGACTACGTAGAAAATCGGGATATAGGACAACCATATAATACAACATCTCTTTTGGTAAATGCTATGTAGTAGAAAGATAAGTAGATATTATCTACTCAGTAAGCAAAGATGCATAGTCTATTTCTTTAGATTCTCCTTTCAGTGGAATATGAGTCCATTAAAGACTAAAAAACTAATGTGAAGTAGAATAGTAAGTTGGATCTCTGTTTCTACATAGGATTCAAATTATATGTTATCCCTGATAAGCTCAGATAATGATATTGGCCTTTGGACTCAGCAATTATCATTTATTATGTATTTACTATATACCAAGCATTATGTCTATTCATATAAACCTTAGAATTATATGAGTTCACTATGGTAATTAGCTTCACATTGCATCTGAGAACGTTTCTTTACAAGAAGTTAAGGTGCATATATCAGGTCATGTCAAGATAATTATGAAGATTAATATATGTGTCTTCCCTTTGTTTCAAGGATTATTACTTCAGGATCATTCATTCTCTTCATTTTTCTCATGATTCAGGCATAGCTCCTGACTTTCAGGAGAAAGTTGTGTGTTATATGATGGTGGAAATATCATTTACAAATGGCGTAAAAACCAGCACTCTCATCCTCTGCTGCAGCCCATTTTTGGCAAGTTATCTTATTTCCATGTTTAACAGTGGCCCAAGAAATCACTTGAATATGGGTACTAGCATTTTTTTTCTTTATGTTTATTATAGAAGCCACTTTTTCATCTCTATTCCGGGGCTCTAGCATGCTCACCGTTCCTAAAAATACATGAAGAAAATTAGACAGTGTGTGATATTAGTTATTCTTTGCTATGCCTCTGCTTAAAAAGAGAAAGTTATTTTAATTCAAAGGAACAATTGCTGGTAGTAGAAGTGCTGATCAAAAAAAATGTCAGTATGAGAGATATCAGTGTTGTTGTAGACCATGTTGTGCAAGATTCTGCTTACAGCTTGCTCAGATAATTGGTGCTTGGTAGTGCTGGTGACTTTTCATTAGAGGAAGGTTTCTCTGTTCATTGCCTCCATTTCCTTCATACGTTAATAATGTTACTTCTAGCTGCCAGTCCCAAATTTGTGACCATAATGTACATGGATGCATTCTATCCAGGTAAATTCCATTCATTGACTTGAGAGGCTACTGTGAATCTTCACAGTATCTTTTATTTACCAGTTATGTTACTATACTAAGTAATGATTTATGAATCCTAAATATTTATATACACAAATTTTACCCTCAAAACAAGTGTTAAGGTTGGAATTTATAACTAACAATTCTGTTTTCAAATAAAATCTTACTATTTACTAGTTCAGGATCACATGCAGATTTATTCATTTCTCTAAATCTCATCCTCTAATTCTGCAAAGTTAGAATTGTCACCTAATCTCCTGGGAATATTTTGAAGTTAAAATACAATGAGGATCTGAGGGTTCTGTGAACACAGTCACAAGCTAGAGAAACAGTAGATGGATTTTATAAAATAGAGCTATGTACTGTTTTTAATTTTTTAATATGCTATTTTTAGATGTTAGCAAAATAGTACATGTGAGATTTGTATGTAGTTTGCTATTCTTATTATGATTTTTCTTATATTTTGAAAGCTATCTGCCTGAATTCTAGCTCTAGTAATGTCATTTGTATATTGTGATTGTGGATAAAATTCAGTTTCATCTATGAAGGAGATTAGTAATAAAACATCATATTGGTTCATTATATGGATCAGATAAAATATATGTTCAGGGCACTTAGCAAAATAGGAAAATACTAACCAGTCAATGCATTTTAGAGGACAATGATGATGATGGATGACAATGCTGAGTTTGTTTCTTTTTTAAACTTATGTGGCCCGCTCTTATTTGTTACCTAAATAACAACATTACTCATGGTTATGATTTCTTAGAAATGAATAAAGTTTTTAGAATGAGAAAAATATTTCAAGATCTTGACAACTTTATTCTTTGTATCACACTTATCACCATCAAGATGTACAAAATAATCTTTGCTAAGCAACGTGCAAAACACATTGTCAGACTTTTAGTCAAGATTAAATACTTGATGGCTTGATATGTTAGAATGTATTAAGGTGACTTACTAAAGCGATGAACATGTATTCCTAAACAAGACCTTATCTGATGATGTTTTAGGTAAGTTAGACTTGCATGGGATTATTACTTGTTTGTTTTGAAACTGTAAGATCAGTTTTCCTTTCTCATGGGCTGAATTTCCATTGAAGTGGGCCTAAACTTCATTTCCTAAGCAGTAGCTTTAGGAAATTAAAATCATATTCAAAGAAATCACCAATTAATGCCTCAAACATCAAACAGGTTTTAGCTCATTAGCTAAACGCAATTGGAACTGCCTTCCTGGATTACTATAAAAAGAAATCTGAGGTTTTAGAGTTATACTATGCCATGACTGAAGAGAGCTTTCTGCCATAGGAACATGGGAATCACAAGTAGAACCATGTAATCAAAGATCTGTCATATCTGATTTTTGTAGTACAGAATGGAAAGGAATGAAAGTGTAGAGCCTCTCTTGACATACCAAAGAAAAATTTCTTAATGTTCTCAACAGAGGTAATTTCTATGAATGAATTTTTTTTATCACAATTCCTGTCAATATTAAACATGCTTCACGTCGAAGGGGAGAATTGTGAAGATTTACATTTGGTGTTTTATGACAAATTACACTAAGGCAGATAAATTCTAGAAGCAGTTTTAAGTTCACACTAAAATTAAATAGAAGATAGAAGGAATAGGTATTTCCAAAATTCCCCCTTCCCTACATATGCAAAGTTTCCCCATTATTAACATAGTGGTATCTAGGCAGTGTCCCTTTTACAATTGTGACCCTGCATTGACATTCCATTATCGCTCAATGTCCATAGCTTACAAATGGCTCGCTCTTGGGGTTGTACCCATCACCATGGTATCACACAGAGTGATTTCACTGTTCTTCCTAACCGAAATTCTGTGCTTTACCTATTCATTCCTCTATACCACTTCACCCCTGGCAAACACTGATCCTTTTTCTGTATTTAGAGCTTACCTTTCTAGAATGTCATATAATGGTAATCATCGAGTAGGTAGTTTTTACAGATTGACTTCTTTGGCTGAGCAATATGCATTAAGGCTTACTTCATGTCTCGATAGCACATTTCCTGTTAGGACTAAATACTACTCCCTTATATGGATGTATCCACAGTTTGTTTATGTGTTCACTAACTCAGTGGCATCTCGGTTGCTTTTTGTGCTTTGGCAATTATGAAAAAAGCCTCTATAAACATCCCTGTGTGGGGTTTTATGTACACATATCAAACTCATGTGGATAAATACCAAGGAGCACTATTACCAAATCATATGATTAGGAAAGCTATTTTTAAAACATTCTAAATGTAGGAAGATATATGATAAAAACCTGAAATTGAAACATTAAAAATATGATTTTATTTCACAAAACAGAAAAAATTATATTCCATCCTTTTATAATTATGTCAAAATGAATCCTATTTTTGTGTATAACTAAGAAAGAACCAATAAAGAAAAAGATATAATTTAGTAATATAATTTGATTTTCAGTATAGCATTGGGTTTGATGAAGTGAATACACAATAAATTGTAAGTTAGCAAAGGAACACATCCGTCTATAAGATGCTGTGAGTTGCACCACAAACATTCATTCCTGCTACCTTTTCAGAAATTGCCCATAACTGAAAGGAAACTCTCCCTGAAAGCAGTCCATTATCAGTAACTGACTAGTAGAATAAAGGCCAACCACTTTCCCTGAAAATGTAACAAACCTTTGGCACAATTCAATTTCAAGAGTTTGCCATGAAATCATGCAGAGGCCAGGCAACTTTGTTCCATTTTCTTTCCTCCTTCCCTCATTCCCTCTCTCTTGAGATCATTCTGTCAAAAAAAAAAAGTTTTTATATATCCTATTCACTTATTGAAGTGCTTCTAGAGAACCTGACTCAACATACTGAAGAACTGAAAATATAAATTGAAGTTTAAGGACACCCCAATTTAAATTAGGCATAGCTGACAGGGAAAGTTTACTTAAAAACAATATATGAAAAATAGAATAATTATGGAGTTAGAATCTGGAAGTGTCACAGCAGATGAATTTCAGTGTCATTTCATAAGTTAGTGAGATAAACAAAGAGTTGAAAGAGTCATACAGACTTTTACATACTAAAAATGACCCAGGAAAATGTTTTTGAGAGTACTGGGGAAAAAGAATAAGAAATGGGTATCAATTCATGGAATAGAAAGTAGAAATGTTCTGCCTACAACTACTCAGTGTTTCTTATTAAAATTTTACTCTGACATTGAGACCCTTGGTGCTCTGGTCCCTTTCCATTTCTTTAGTTTTCTCTCCTACTCCAGTTCTGCATGTAGCCTGTGAACCAGGGAGGGAGAATTACTTATTTTCTGTGGCCTAGGCACACAATCTACATTTGAGTTTCAATGCCTTACTTCTCACATGCTGCTCCTTCTACTGAGAATGTCTGGCCTTTTCCTCTGTAGAAGATGAAAAGATTGAAAATAGTGAATAGAACCTTGGGGACCTGGTAGAAAATGTAAAAAATTCTGATATGTCTATAATTGAAATGCCAGAAAGAAAAAGAGAAAGAGTGGGAAAAAATGTACGTTTGAACCATAAGAGCTCCCAATTTCTCCAATTTGGAGAAAGATATACATTTACAGATTCTATAAGACCAGAATGGTGGTATAGGAGGGATAAAAATGAATAAAACCTTGCCTAGAATGATAGTCAAACTGCCAGAAATAAAAGATAATAGAGTATCTTGAAATCAAATCAAGATAAAAATCATATGGAATAAACTATTCAAATAGATGTGCACTTTTCATTAGAAAATATGGATACACTCTGGAAGAACATCTTTGAAGGGTTAAAAATAACATTAACCTCAGAATGCTCTACCAAGTGATAATAGGTTCACACTTTAGAAAATAAGCTAAGATAGACAGCAGTGATAGCTCTCCGTTTTTTCCAGCATCAAAGGTCTTAGGATGACTGGAGAATAAACAATTGTGGAGAGTGACTTAATAATTATGAATTCACAATTGTGTACTCACATATTTTGTTTCCACCTTGCAGATGGCAAACTCAGACTCCTACCCAGAAATGGTCAGACAAGAAGATGAATGATACTACTATTCATACCAAAAAGGTATGAAAAATGTTTTTCACACATCATGAGACTTTATTCAGAAAGAAAGACAAGTCACTCTACTTGGCCTTCATGGCTTATAGGATGGGAGGGTCTTGTAATATTGACATTTATGGTGACTAAAGAAAAGGACTCAGCAAATTGATTGTTGGAGACTTAGCAGGGATATGAATGATATGGACTTCCCTGCAGGCCCCAAGGAAAGAGTGCTCTGTTTTTCATTTTGTTTTCCTTATATGGGGGCAAGAGGTTTAAGAGGAAGTTTGGGTGGGAAAATTGTAATGATCTCACATGGATTCAGGCTGGGTGCAGTGGCCAGCGGGGCATCTTAGTGAGACCTGTCTCAAAATAATAAAATAAAAGGACCAGGGGTGTAGCTTATTTGTAAAGTGCCTGGAGTTCAATCCGAGCACCACAAAAAATAAATGAAAGAAAAGAAAAGAAAGTAAAATTAGATTCTGTTGCCTTTGGAGGCATTGATCTGAACTGACCAAGGAAATACCCACAGAAACCAAAATGGTACAGAAATATTATATAATTTGTGAAGGTTCACATGGAAAGAATAAGGAAAAATGAATGAGAGAATGGAAGCAAGACCATGTTCATATACCTGCTGTGGAAAATTTTGTAATTAATTTTGAACATGACCCCACAGGATTTCCATATTTCCACCTATTGACAATATTTGAATACTGAAGACTCAGAAGGTCTTACTCTTTTTAACATTGTGAACTCCCAGATTATTCAGGATAATCTCCCTATTTTTAGGACAGCTGATTAGAAAACTGAATTCTATAAGCAACTTTAATTTTCCTTTATTATGAAACATGGCAGGTTCACAGCTTTTGGCAATTAGGAAGTGGGTTAAGTTTGGGGTCCATTATCTGCCCATCACAAATGTCCATATAATTACAGGTTATAGATTTTACCCAGAGACTCATTTATGGATAATTTATTATACTAGACCTCCCCATTGAGATAGCTAAAAAGTTTCTTGGAGCTGCCCTGAATTGCTAATATCATCTGTCCTGATTTTTTTTCCTTTCTGATTTCTTTCACTTGTAACAAATCAGCATTGATTTTTAAAGGGCTTTTCTGCCTACTCCTACCTTCTTTATGTTTCACTGCTGTTGCCTTCAATAAATCTCTTTTACTTCTAAATCCATCTTCATGGAAAACTGAAATTGACACAGTGAGTCCAGAAGATATCACTCCAATATGGGAGAAATCATTACTTCTGTTATAAAGGAGGGTATCAGTTCTTGACTTAGATAATACTTTATAAATGCACTTACTTCAACCAATGGTTTATGCACATTTGAAAATCCAGCATATTGCATCGGAAATACCCTGAGTTAATAGCATTTGAAATAAAATAATTGTAAAATCTTATCATCCCTGAACAAGTGTAGGGGTAAGTAGAACTAATAGAGAAAACAGAATCATATTATATCAATGACCCAAATGGTTGAAATATGAATCCATTTTCCCTAAAGTAAGTAACCCCTATTACTAAAGATAATAGGTTAATTATGTGACACCTCCTACGGACAATAAGACCTGCTTAATTTGGCTTGTTCCTTCTACTTTATATTAAGGAGGCTCAATAATGAATAATTAAAGCTAAAAATTATTTCTAGAAAGCATTGATGATTTCTTAGCAAAAAGATTTTGAAAAAAAAATACATTTGACCTTTATGTGGCACTTAAAATTGGCTACTGATCTAGCTGCCAATATAAAATTTCAGTCTTAGATAGAATCTGATTATAATTGCAATGACTTGTTGAGAACAGCAAGGTTTCTGCTTTTCTTACCTAACTAGCAAGTCATTTACCATAAAGTGGGACCCTGTATGATTCTTGTTAAAATAGTGTGTACATACACAGGGGTTTGGGTGGTTGGGAAGCATGAACACAATTGCTGCACTTAAAGAGCATTGATTCCATAGTGACTTGTCCTCTTCTTTTCAAGTGTGTAAGAGCCTGAATGTTATTAACAGGGCAAGGTAGATTATAAGTGTCTTTACAAAGAATAGCTATCTGATGATAAGAAACTCTTGAACTGGTCAGTTCAGTTTTTATTTTGGACCCTGCAAAGAAATTCTGACTCAAATTTATCCATCATGAGGATTGTTTCAATGTTATTTTCTTGCCATAGATATTTCACACCTGAACTTCAAAGTCAAATTATGACTTTGTCAAGAATTTAACAAGTACACTGTCAAATGAGGAAAAAATAAATGTGTCTATTGAAGTTAAATTGAAGTTTTTCTATGATTAAAATAAAGCAGTACAAAGACTGCAACTAAAATTAAAGTTTTGTGTCAAATTGTTGAGAATATACTGACATTGCTTCTTTTATTAATAGACAGTTATTACTACTGAGAATATGCTCATATTGCTAACTTTCACTAGGAGACAATTACTACTACGGACAATAAATTATTTATAGGTGACTAATATTTTACTCTGTGTCAAGCAAATTTTATTAATTAGCTAACAAAGTTCACTAGCGCTTTCTGGAACCAATCATGGTGGCACATGCCTGTAATCCCAGCAGCTCAGAAGGCTGAGGCATGAGAATTGCAAGTTCAAAGCCAGACTCAGCAACTTGGTGAGACCCCATATCAAAATAAAAAAATTTAAATAAATTAAATTAAATTAAAATGGGTGGAAGATGTGGCACAGTGTTTAAGCACTCCTGAGTTCAATCCCTGAGACAAAAAAAAAAAGAAAAAAATGCTTTCTGGAATCTAACTTATTCCCCTTTGGCTACTGGAGGAGAAAATAAGGACAGAATGTTTTGACCCTGAAACCTGACCAGGATAGCGTTAAGGGGGGAGTGGTAACAAATATGGAAAGAGGTAGAGGATAAGTTCATAAGCTTACAATCTTAAAAACAGTGAGAGAGAAAGGCAGACCAAGTTAAAACAGGAAAGGAGCTATAAAAACAGGAAAAGAGATGACAGCTTAGTCTACATTGTGGGCTGAAAGATGTGCTGAACTGGACCACCATTTGTAGTGTCCCTAGATAGTCAGCTTCCATAGAAGAAATTATATTTGCACAGCTTCTCCCCACCGACAGATCATAACAAATAAAATGAGAAGGAATGCTTCTGAAACAAGCTAGATTCCTATCTTTCACTATGCACAACTCAAAGTGGATCCAACACTTGGGAATTAAAACAGAAATTTTGCAACTGCTAGAAGAAAACATAAGACTCTTCAACATATTGGTGTAGGCAAAATCTTCCTTATCAAGACCCCTAAAACTTGAGAAATAAAACCAAGCATCAATAAGTGGGATGGCATCAAATTTAAAAGTTTGGACACAGCAGCAAAAACAAGAACATGATGAGAAAGAGACTACAAAATGAGAGAAAATCTTTTACAGCTGCTCTTCCAACAAGAGATTAATGTCTGAAACATGAATAACTCAAAAAAACCTAACACACACACACACACACATACACATACCCACTTAAATAGATGGACAAAAGAACTAAACCTACTTTTGTCCAAAGAAGAAATACAAACGGTCAGCACATATATAAAAAATGTTCAACATCTCTAGCAATCATGGAAATGCAAATCATAAGTACATTAAGACTTCATTTCACTTTGGTTAGAATGGTAGTCATCAAGAAAAAATAATAACACATGGTGGCAAGGATATAGGGAAAAGTACAACCTCTTTGGAAAACAGTATGAAGATTCCTGAAAATCTAGGAATGGAACCACCCTATGACCCAGCTATCCCACTCCTTAGTATTCATACAAAGGAACTAAAATTTATGCTGATGATGACAACCAATCAGGGCCAAGTCCTATTTCCCCAAATGTGAAGATTAAACACCCAAGAAACTCCAATGCAAGTGTAGAAAGCAAGTTTTGTTTAAAGGGTAGAACAGAGATAGACTTCTCCTCAGATAAGGAGTCCCAGACCTGGGGAGTCCAAGAAGTGGGATGTCTTGCCCCTTTTACATATTTTAGATTTCCTTTGATCTCATGCCCTCCTTCTCCCATTATCTTGCCTATGTAGCTAGTGACCAAAAATTGGTAAAATTCAATGTTCATTTCTGAATTTACAGAAGTATGGCTTTAAGAATTTTATTATTATTTCCTATTTCCATTGTCTCAGCAGAGAAGTTTTTCCAGGTTGTAATTAAGGGAAAGACTGCCTAAGAACTACAATGACTCAAGAAATACTGTCTGTGTTGGCATTACTTTCAATAGAACACAAATTATGTGAACATCTTGATTACAATAACACAGTTATGGATTCTGTTTAAATAAAGGCAAGAAAATCGTTTTAAAAAATTAAAACAAATGGTGGGCCTGAAGGTAGGAAAAAAGCCTTCCAGGGCGGGCTTTCTTTGTTTGCCCAAAGGGTAAGAAAGGAACCACCCAGGAGGTACTTCTTAACTCCTGCAACTCCCTGCTGGGAGGAACAATTCCATGGAGGCAGGTAGCCTTGGCAACAGGCAGGGGAGAAGGGGGAGTGTCCTGGAGATATTAGCATTCTATTTCCTTTCATTTCCTATTTCCCCCATCTTCCAGATCAGATCCAATTATTTATTTCCTACATTGACTCTCTATTTGTCTCCAGGCCTCAAAATCATCATAATGTAGTGACACACACACAAGAATGTTTATAGCAGCTCAATTTACAATAGCCAACTTATGGAACCAGCCCTAGTACCTCTTGGAAATGGAGAACATAATGCTAAATGAAATAAGCTAGCCAGAAAAAGTCAGGGTTAGAATATTTTCCTTTGTATGCAGAAGCTAGACTGAAATAAGGGAAAGAAAAGTTGGCGTTCTCATGAAAATAGAAGGGAGATCATGACAGGCATAGAGGAAGAAAACAGGGAGGGAGGAAGAGTGGGAAAAATGGAGGAACTGTGGAATGAAATTGATCAAATAAGTGGCAATATCTAATCAAATACCAAAATTTTGTTTGCTTTTGTTCTTGATTTCCTTTTGTCTTGAGTCTAAACATCAAATAATTCTTCATCTATTGCATTGTTTGCTAGTGACTGGATATATGATATCTGGAAATTCAGAAATTTAGACAATTTTATTGCAGATAAATTACTTCAAATGGCAAGTCATATACCGAGAAAATAAATGTTGATAAAATTATAAATATAGCACTTTGTCAATGATACTATGACATTTAAGTTTTAACTTATAAAGACTTGTAACTCAAGTGTTCCCCATAATTGTTTCTTCACTCAGAGGACTTAAGACACATGCAACCATCTAGAAATAAAATTTTGTCTACCCTGTGTTAAAAAGACTTAAATTTCCAACTCTTCTAAAAATAGTTTCATCATATTCATTGTAAAATAGCTTTGCTAAAGTTCATCAAGGGTCAAATAAAATGCATACTCTACCCCTAAACCAAACTTGAAAGAGAAAAGTTATCATGATCTCTTGCCCTTCATTAAAAACTTTCTTGGATGGAGTTGGAGAATATCATCCTAAGCGAAATAAATCAATCCCAAGAAACAAAAGTCAAATGTTTTCTACGATAAGTGATGCTGATCCGTAATGAGGGGGGTCAAGGGAAGAATGGAGGAACTTTGGATTGGGCAGAGGGGAGTGAGGGGAGGTGAGAGGGCAAGAGAGTGAGAAAGATGGTAGAATGAGATTGACATCATTACCCTAGGTACATGGATGATTGCACGAATGGTTTGACTCTACATCATGTACAACCAGAGCAATGAAAAGTTGTGCTCCATTCATGTACAATGAATCAAATTATATTCTGCTGTCATGTTTAACTAATTAGAACAAATTAAAACAATCTTTCTACTTTGCTTACAATAGTATGACACTTGCTACCTTAGAGTTTTGAAATAAAGCATACTAATGGACAGATAGCAGGTGATAATTTTTTTGATGGTTTCTTCAGAAAGATAACATATACTTTCCATCTAATGCCCTGATCACTAGCCTTAAAGAAATCTAGGACTTAAGCTGTTTGGCTGAGACAATTACATGAGATGGAAGAATTGTTGGCATTTTAAAATCATTGTCCTTATTCTCTTGTTACCCATTCCCACACAATTCAGAAGCAAACATAAATTAGTACAATCCAAAAAGCTCACATTGGTATTTTTGAAATTTATAAAATGTTAGTGTCATAAAGTAAGATTATATTTTAACAGGAGAAAAAAATCCATTTTTTTCAGGTTTGATTTGATAATTCCATTGCCTCAATCAGATATGGCCTAAGATGCATTTTGATGGACAATTGAGCTGATTATAGGAAAAAAATATTACCTATCAGTTCCTCTGCTGGGCATTTACTGATTGTATTCTCCATATCTCAAAAAGCTAGAGAATGGATTTGAATTTTTTTCTATAAAGAAGGGATAAATAGACAAATGTTATAGGTAGACATGCTTAACTGATTACCTATTATATACTTGCATTGAAACATTTCATGACACCCAATTAGTATATAGTTTTCTTGTGTTTTTTATATCAGTTAAAAATAATTGTAAAAAATTCCCAAAGGAAAGGTCAGGATTATGTGAAGATGTCAGCCATGCTCTGTTCATTACAGCATAATTTCAAAAAGCCAAAACATATAATCAACTTACAAGCCCACCAACAAATGAAGGCACAGAGAATTTACACATACATGTGCACACATACAGTCAGAAATATTATTCAACCTTAAAATAAAACATGAAATAAGGTAGAAAAATAACTACACAATCTCCCACCAATATATGTGATAGTTTTTTAATCAAGATATGTAGAATAGAGATTCTCACGATCCTTACCAGGAAGGAGAGATGGGAAAATACAGGTCAGATTACAAAGTTGCAGTTACATCAGACAATAAACCCAAAGGTCTAATGTTTAGTTTTAGGACTATATTTGACACTGTTTTATTGTTTTTGGAACTTGGCTCAGGAAATACATTTTAGATGATCTTACCAAAAATAGTTACTTTGTAAGATAATGAATTTGCTAGCTTGCTTGACTCTAGTAATAATTTCACTAAAATATTATGTTGAACATCTTAAAATACAGTTAATTAGAAAAGGGAAAGGAAATTCAATTGAAGAGCCATATTTCTCCTCAAATATTTTAATATTTAATAAACACAAAAGAATCAAGATTAAAATCAAGTGACACCAATGAAAATAAACTTTTAACCTTAGTTTATGATCAAGGCTTCTTGAGTGTGTAATTTGATCCAACTACCATGTTTCTTTAAAATGTGACTGACAAAACATCACAGACATTTTTCTTGTTATTAGTGTGCTTAATATTTTTAAACACTCAAGTGCATGGTAAGATATGCTAATGGAATGAAATGCCCAAGGTAGTCTTTGCCAACTTGATATTATATAGAAGCTAGAAATGACCACTGATTATCTTTGAATGATGAAAATCCATGCAAAGTTTTTGGAAAGATGATTTCCACGTAGAGAAAGTAGCGATTTCCAGAGCTTGAGGCAGGAATAAGTTTGATATGCATTAGGAGGAAAAAGAAAGCCAATGGGGATGAACTCAGAAGCAAGCAGAGGAAGTTTCAGAAAATGAGACCTGACAGATAAGTGCCACACCATTTTGGGTTCTGCAGACCAAATATGAAATAGGACAGCATGGTAAGTGTAATTAGAAGCTATTGTAAAATTTAAAATATAGAAGCTATTGTAAAATTTAAAATTTAAAATATTCATATAACTTCAACTATTTGCTCAGACTCCCTGTGGAAGAAGGTAAAAATCTAAAACCTTGGGTTGTAGTTTCATAAACATTATAAGTCAACTAAAAAATTGTACATTATCCTAAGCAATCAGGATCATATAGAAGATCCTTTTAAGGTAAAATATAAAAGACTATGTTTTACCAAAATTACAGTTGTTGGTTCTATTTTATGCCCATCAGATTGGGCAACAATCAGCCTTCTGCAGATTGGTGTCAAATATCATCTAGACACATTGGAGGCAAGACAAAGCTACCTGTCTTGCTTACAGGGAAAACAGCACCTCAGCAGAGATGGAAAAGTAAGATCTGGATTTATTGAGAATTCGAAATTTGGTTTAAAGTGGGCCTTTCCAAATAGGGACATGAGCTGTGAGCTGTGAGTGGCGTGTGAAGGGTAGGGGTGGGAAGGAGCTCTAGTAGCATTGAGTAAAGATCACAGCATAACAATGTCAAAGACTTGTAGGCAAGATCAAAAGGAACAATCCTGTAATTGCATAAATGGAATCATTCTTTGTGAGTCTAAACACAAGCCATAAGAAATAAGGGGATTTTATATTAGGTAGATGATAGGAATGACTTCTTACAGGCTTGTGTTAGTCATTTGGTGGAGGATCTAAAGAAGTGGGCTCTAGTTTTATTGGATGATTTGGGGTAATATCAGAAAGTCAATGTAATTGCATGATCATCTCTGTAATCTTACCTAGGAACAGAAAAGATTATACTAATGTTAAAATTGTAACTGATAACAAAACATCACTTATTCATTTTAGGGAAAATAGGGGGATACATGGTATTTCATGGTTTGCACAATGCCCATACTATCCATTTCTAGGCTCATTACCAGTTATGTTGATTTATCTTAGTCCATCATGGTTGCAGAAAAGTTTTATCAGAAAGTGATATTCTGTGAAGTTGTTGGTGTTCAGCAGGAGACACCAAACCCTAGTTAATAGTAACAGAACAGGTCCTGGATGCTAGTCTGATTCTAAACAGATAAAGATTGGTGGAAT
Organism: Glaucomys volans; assembly: GCA_020662805.1. NCBI lineage: Eukaryota > Metazoa > Chordata > Mammalia > Rodentia > Sciuridae > Glaucomys > Glaucomys volans. Next base: position 355,188 of record JAJEJO010001201.1, read on the forward strand.
ATCAAAGGTTGTGTTTTCAGGTGTTGGATTCAGTGGAGTCTTAAGACACCTACTCTCTCAATATATACTGTCGAAGGATTGATGGATTCTCTGGTAAATTCATATAGTGAGCAATGAGTTCGTTACCTGGGGAAGAGTTTCCTGGAATCATAATGTTATGGTAATGATGATAAGGGAATAATAAGTTTATCTTGTTGCATATACTGAGTGGAATGTAGGACTTGAGGGGAAAGAAGACCTAGTTCTCATCTTTAGAGTTTGTTAATAGATATTTTTGGCTTTAAGCAGTATAAAGCAGATATAAAAACAAACATTTATTTGCAACTACCTTGTGATATATATTTATTGTACAAATGAGAAACCCAAGGTTTGAACAGGTTATATAACTGGTCACAATTGGAAAGATGAGGGGGGAGGGAGTGGCAAATACTGTCCCAAGCACCTCAAATGTCTCTGAGACTCTGGAAATGCCATCTTTCCCGGAAGTACTTATTATTTAATTTTATTTTGTAAGTGACATTTGATGCTAATTAAAATATTTAGTTATTTCCTTCAGATATAAAAGTAATTAATGGCACAATAAAATAAATATACTTTGTCTTTTGTCCTAAGTATATGTCTTCAGAGACAGGCTGCTGAAGAACTGGGGTCTACAAATACATAATCTTTTTTCTCACTGACTGAAAAACAATGCAAACCTTCATAGCTTTAAACAAAACAAATAAGAATCACAAACATATTCTTATTGTCTATGGTAGTCAACTTTTCATTAAATTTACAGGTATGAGAAATTACAAGGACTTATGATTAGCAAATGTATCCATTGAACATGTTGACAGAGCAACTAAATCCTCCAGAATTCCTGAGCAGCCTTCTGAAATGCAGGACCATCTTTGAAATTGATGGTTTTAATAGATGCATACCACACACCCAAATTTCTAATCTATTTTTTAGATAATTATCCCTTTTTCCTCAGTCAATGTCAGTTATGTGAACAGCCTCCTTGCTCAAATGAACTGATAGGGTCATGAATAAAATATGAGTATAAGCCAGAAATGTGACTCAGTGTAGAATTGTTGTCTAGCATGTGCGAGAACTTGTGTTTAATCCTCAATACAGCAAATTTTAAAAAAAGGAAGGGAGAAAGGAAGGCAGGAAGGAAGGAAGAAAGGAAGGAAGGAAGGAAGGAAGGAAGGAAGGAAGGAAGGAAGGAAGGAAGGAAGGAAAGAAAGAAAGGGAAAGAAAAAAAAGAAAGAGAAAGAAAGAAAAAGAAAACTAGGCATGGACTTTCAAGTTAAAAACAACTATATTTATCTTTCATTTATCCACCACTGAGAAATTAGCCTAATTTTATGCTCCCTCTGGTTGTAAATTTCTACATCTGTAAAATGGTTATAACAGTACCTCTTCTAAAAATTGGTATAAGTATTAAATGAGCTATAGAATGACAAACAGGATAAGAAATTAGATTTTTTTCTCCTGCTTTAGAAGAAGGATCAAAGCTGAAAAAAATTAGTATTTTATATTTAGATCCTAAATCCATTTGCAGAACATTAAAAACAGTGGATTCTATTTCTCAGAATATATTATCTTATTCCAGTTTAAATCTAAGAGAGGACAAAATAATAGGGAATACAGTGCAAATTTCTCCAAGAAGCTTCGTTGGCTCACAACATATTTCTCAACCCAATTGAAGGAAGTCTCAAGAAAATGACTCCAAGGAGTAATAGTGAGAATAGCCAGAGAGGCTGGGAACTCTGGGCACCTCTCAAGCTTACTTGTGGAGTCACCTGATTTTAACGATGCTAGTGTTGCCTGGGTAGCAGGCAGTGATGAATGTCTTCTGAGGAGAATTTAACTTGGTTCATTTGAGTTTGAGTGACACATATTGATGACTAACCCTTGCTTGAAAAAAGTCTAAAGGAAAAATGCAAGTGGATATTCCCCAAAGAGCAAAGTTTAAACAAGCAAACAAAAAGGAGTTTGAGGAAAAACTTCAGTGTTTTTCCTTCTGGTGTTTGCAAAAGTCCCAAGGTTGTTTTCATGTGTATTAGATGAAAATTTAAAATGAACATGGTCAGGTGGTGTGCCTACCCCAAGGAAAATTAAACAAAGCACCATTGGAAAGGTATACATGAGGTATACATATGGTGCACAAATCATGCAGGGGTTGTTCCATACCAGTTGGAGGCTGGGTAAAGCATTACTGAACGGTCCACTGAGAAGTTCTCAGAGAGTTTGTAGAAATGAAAGGAGAGGAATTTCTACAGAATCCACTAGACTTGAGAGAGAGGAAGTATGTATTGCTATAGTGTGAGAGCGCCACACTACTAGTAGATAGGCAATGCCTTCTTTTTCTTATTTCTTATTCTCTGTTCCTCACTTTCAAGTCTGAAAGAGATAGAAAGCATATGCACTAGAAAGGGAGAGTGAAAAGATCAGGTGAAGGAACGGGCATCTGCACCTTATAGGCTGCACTTCTGTCTTCTTCCCAGTTGCTCCTCTAAATGAAAAGGTTGATCTGCAGCTAGTCAAAAGGCGCAGTTTTGAGGCTGGGGATATAACTCAGTTGGTAGAGTGCTTGTCTCGTAAAGGACAAGACCCTGGGTTCAATCTCCAGCAAAAAAAAAAAAAAAAAAGGAGCAGCATTAAGAATGGAGGAGGAACTTTGGATTACGTAGAGGAAAATGAGAAGTGGGAGCAGGCAGGGGTATGAAAGATGGTAGAATGAGACAGACATCATTACCCTATGTACATGCATGGTTACATGCATGTAACCATGGTGTGAATCCACATCATGTGCAACCATAGAAACCAAAAGTTGTACACGAACCCATTTGTGTACAATGAATCAAAATGCAGTGTATAAAAATAAAAAAAATAAATTAAATGGAATCAAATAATTAACTATAGATTCTTTCTTGACATTTAGTATTCATGATGATCTGTTAAAATACCTGGAAATGATTAGAGAAAATGGGAATCTCTCTGAGGTTAAAGGAAAGGAGACCTCATAATTACAGGAGTAAAATTAAATATCATACTGAGCAAAATAAATAGGCATTTAATAGTTTGTGGTTTACCATATTACTTCAGCACAGTGGGAGTAACTAGAGTGTTCAGGTGCTAGTTGTAAGCCAAACTTTAAAAAGAGTGGTCAGTTGTTAACAAGAATGTGAACTGGAAAGTTCTTTTTATTTATTTATTTTTCCCCTGGAAGGAGTATGGGGAATTTATTTAGTGAGGTGAACAGGGTTTATAATTAATTAAAAAATTTCACACTCCAGAGACAACTACATCAAGGTTTTAGTTTTCTTACTTCTCAGTCCATTTCAGATCGTTTGTTAATTGACAATGGTTGAGAAAAATGTTTTGTACTGGTTAAAATCATCCTCTTTTAATAATATTTATTTGCTAAACATGTATAAATAGATACCTCTGCCTTATGTGGAGAGGGTAGAGAAACCTCTGAAAGTCTTGCTCTATTCTCCTGAGATGGACATTCTAAGCTTACTGCCTACTGAATTATCTTTTTGCTTTTATTCACAGGCTACTTGGGTGCCTAATGTCAGTTAAGTGACTGTCTGAACCCTAATGTTGTTATTATTACACTTGCAAAGAGAGAAGTGGGAGAGTTGTTTTGTGCTTCTTTCCCTTTCTGTCTCTCTCCTTCCCTCCTTCCCTCCCTTTCTTTCTTTCTTTCTTCTTTCTTTCTTTCTTTCTTTTTCTTTCTTTCTTTCTTTCTTTCTTTCTTTCTTTCTTTCTTTCTTTCTCTCTCTTTCTTTCTTTCTTTCTTTCTTTCTTTCTTTCTTTCTTTCTTTCTCTTTCCTTTCTTTCTTTCTTTCTCTTTCTTTTTGTTTTAAGAGTGATCATAGTTGTGAAAGAAATTGATTTGAAATAGATAATAGATTGTTAGAAGGTTATAAAGAAAGAATGTATGGAATTTACTTAATTTCAACTATCTGAAGTCAGTGATATTTATGAAAGAACCTACTATCTGTGCAAGACCTATACAGCATTCTTACTTTTTTACAAAGGAAAAAGCTCAAGGGCTGGGGTGTAGTGGGGTGTAGCTCAGTGGCAAAGTGCTTGCCTTGCATCCACCAAGACCTGTGCTCAATCCCCAGTACTGTAAAACACACACACACATACACACACACACAATTCTTCACTTATTTTAGTAGGGCAAGGCAGCTGTGGGGAGCCATCCATGTCTAGCAGAATCAGACTTGGCTGAGCCATGGGATACAGAGGTCTGACTCCCAGGAACTGGTGGTCATGGGAGACTGTTTCAGATAGCCTAGGAGTAGATGACCCTGTATGGAGTGGCTCACATCTGAGAATATGCTAATTCCCTCAGCAAATGACTTCCCTAACTCCTCCCCAGCCTGTTCCTCACAGAAGAAGACCCCCTTGTTTTGAGACTAAAAAAACTGTTGCTCAAACTTTTTCCTTTTGTCCTTTTTTCAAGGACACCAGAACACTCTCTTTTCCCTATTTAAATATACTTGGTGGCTTGTTTTCACTGATTAAATAAAAGCCAACTCCTCACAGTGATGTTTAAAAGCCCACCACAATTTGACTCAATTAAAATTCTAATCAGGCTGGGGGTGTGGTGGCACACGCCTATAATCCAAGCGACTTGGGAGGCTGAGTCAGGAGGATCACGAGTTCAAAGCCAGCCTCAGCAACTTAGTGAGGCCCTAAGCAACTCAGTGAGACCCTGTCTCTAAATAAAATACAAAATAGGGCTGGGGATGTGGCTCAGTGGCTGAGTGTCCCTGAGTTCAATCCCCGGTTCCAAAACAAAAACAAACAAACCAAAAAATTCTAATCAGTTTTCCAAATATCACCCAAAACACTGTCCAACTACATATAAAGCCTGTTAAAATTGTATTCAACAATTTCCTATTGTATATACACCATATATCCTGGATCAGATTTTGAGCTTGTTTTATCAGCATTTACCTCACCCTTAAAGAATTTAGGAGTCTGATAGAGGCTTTATAAACAAACTGACTTTGTTGGTCGAAAGGTTGATTAATTCTGGAGGATTCTGTGGATCTCATAAAGACACATTTTTGATCCCCAGCTATAGTGTGTTCATTCATACTTCATATTTGCTAAGACTATTACCATTCTCTGAAATGAGATCCTTTCTATTTTCTGGCAGAAACTCCCTCGTTCTTAATGATTCATTTCAAATTTTTGCCCTTCTGAAAGTGTTCTCTGATACCATTTTCCTTTACCCCTGGCAAAACTTAGTATTCCATCTACTATAGTTCTATAATTTTATTCATAAATCTACCATACAAAAAATGTAATTGCATACTCTGTGTGCGTGTTTCTCTCTGTGAGCATGTTTGTCTCTGTGAATAGATGATGAACACTTTGATGATGTCCAGGATATAAAATATTATTCAACATCAAAAAAATTTTTGACATTTTCAAGAAATTTTGTAGTCTAGACTTTTCCCATCTTGACCAACCAATTTTATGAGTCAGATAAAAGTATTAAATCTATTCTGGATAGAACACATTGCTTCACTGTATTCCATGTCTGCAAGGGAGCTCCTCACCCAAACTCAATTCTCCACAAATAAATACCAAATGTAAAAGGATAGGCTGCAAGTTCTCTTTCTATTTAACAACTTTGACATACTTTCTACTGATGGCCATTCTTTCTGCAATAATATTGTCTTAAACACTAGCTAAAACTGGAATTCTTTAATTGAAACAAAAACTTTTGTACTTGAGGAATGAAAAAACAGAGATACATAGAAATTAAGAGATTCATCTGCCCCAATTATAACTGTCTGGGTTTGAAGTGTAGGATAGCTATTTTCTGATTTCAGTTCCATTGTTACTTCTATAGTAGCACATTATTTCCATGGCCATGGTCCAAATATCTAAATCATTATTCCTTTAAATCCAAGTGAGAAGAAAGCATTTAGCAGAGTAAACTTATGGGATTCATGAGCTTAATACTGATGATTTCTAGAATATTTAAATACTCTGAAAATTCAGGGTTCTTGTCATTTTTATTGTAAAATTGTAAACCACAATGGCCCCAAAAGAGATCAGCATAAATTGCTTTGCTTGTGAGAAAGGATAGTAAATATTTCTGGTATGGATATATTTTATATAGAATTTTTGCTTTTTTCATCATTAAACTCAGAATCGCAAGTATAGTTCTTTATAATAAGTGCCCTTGGCTGTGGACATATGATGAAACTATTTTAAAAAACACCTAGGAAATGCAAAAGCTGCTTAAAGACTGTAATGGGAAAGTTGAAAATAGAGCTAATTTGTGGTGTGAGACTATGGTAACAGGTTGGAGTCTTTGATATGACTTTAATTCAGAAAAGTTGGTAAGTCTTTGCAAAAAGCATCAATTTATGATTATAGGAGTTTGAAAGGTCTTAGAACAATGATTTATGAATTCTAAGTAACTGTGTTTCAGTTTTAAAGAGAAAAGACAAAAGAATAAGGACAACAAATTTGCTTCAGGAATTTACAAAAGGAAAGGTATTTGTGGAGGTGAAGATTCAGAAAGATGTAGGTTTTAATTTTTCGTTAATTTAGCGAAATGTTTGTCATGTTCTTGCTTTTTATTACTGAAAATTACAGGACTGTGATGATTAATAAACACACAAACACAAGTGTATACACATACCTGCATGCCTGTACACAAACAGAAGAGACACAACTTGTGCTATCTCAAGGACAAAACTTCCCTAACACTGTGTACTTGCCTACTGGAAACACATCATATCCAAGGCTACTTAGTCTGCTGGTTCAATGAAACCACAGGCCACATTCATCTTTATTACAATCAAATCTCCAGGGCCACAGCACAGATGCTCAATACAAATTTTGAATACAGTAAAGAGGGGCAAATATACAAGAAAATAAAATTAGAATTCTATGTAATATATGTTATAAGAGTGATTAACCAACTGCCAAACTGATCGTGAAAATCATTTGGGGGGAGTCATATTTAAGCTAAAATTTTAAAGATGAGATGAGTTTCTGCAGAATGAAAATAAATTCAGGGCAAGGAGTATTGTTTAATAGTAAAGCACTCACTTGCTTAGTACATGTGAGGCTGTTGGTTAGATACCCAGCTGTCCTACCTCCACAACAAAAAAAAAAGATGTGGGGGGTGGTAAGAAAATATGTCAAGTAGTTAGATGTTTGTTTATAATGAACCAAAACACACAATGAACTGACTTAATAAAATAACATTGACTGGCCAGGCACAGTGACACATATTTGTAATCCCAGTGACTTAGGAGGCCAAGGCAGGAGGATTGCAAGTTCAAAGCTAATCTCAGAGACTTAGTGAGACCCTCATCAATTTAGTGAGATTGTCTCAAAACCTGAAAAAAAAAAATTAGGCTGGACATGTAGCTCCGTGGTAAGGTGCCCTTGAGTTCAGTCCTCACTACCTAAAATAAAATGAAATGATAAAATACTAACTAAATTTGCTCATTCACACACACAGGGGTGTGTGTGTGTGTGTGTGTGTGTGTGTGTGTGTCTGTCTCTTCACACACACACACACAGACACATAATGCAGTTTTGGTGCCTTCTATCCTGCTACTCTAAAGTATTGAGATTTCTTCATTAGAATTTGCTTGCACATTAGCAGATGGGAGAAAGAGAATAATTCATTATTACGCACTCCAAATTATATAGGTTTTCTTCAACTCTTTTTTTTATTTTGGCAACAAAGGATGTTTATTAGGGATCGATCCCTTGATATGGTCATATATGAAAAAGCACAATATTTGAAGCCAGGAAAACACACATGTTGATGTGACCTCCTATCCTTCCTCTAAGCACAGCCTTCCCACTGGACCCCTTTCAGCTGCTTTCTTCAGACACGCCAGTGCAGAGGGCAGGGGTCACTTCTTCACAGTTTCTGCCTAGGCTACCAAAGCTGCTTCTTTCTGAGCAGCCAGAAATTCAGCTTGCTCCTTCTGGAAGGCTGCCAGCTCTTCCGCACTGAGACCTTCAATACAGATCCCTTCTTCAACTCTTGGGAGCAATTTTTTTTCATTTAAAAATATGGGTTTTAAGGATCATTTGATTTTGAAAGTTGTATTAATTTCAATTTTTCATTTTCCTAAGATCTCCTAATAATGAATGAATGCATATTGCATGAGTCTAGATAGCTCTAATTCACAGAGGCGGTATTGAGGCCCCTTAGGCATAAAGATTTATAATTCAGAAGAGAATTGAGTTTACTATAAGAAAGCAGATTTCTATTATCTATTTTTGTAAAGTCGTCTTGGCAACAGCTAACTGCAACTTACTCTATGTAGAGTTCTGTAATAACCTATCTTTGGGGAGCAGAAGAGAAACTCAACATGTCTCTTGTGTGGTGAAAGCTCATCTTCTAGTTAATGAAATTAATTGCATACATGTAGGCAACACTTAAAATTTAAAACAAAGGCAGAAAGCACACACACAGCAGAGTGACTCCTGTAGACAATGGGTATCTTAGAAGCTCTGTGTAGGTAAAACGAGTACTGTTCGGAAAGTCTAAGAAGAAAGGCTTTGATAGACTCACCATCAAAATCCTCCATGAAAGAGGGTTACAGGTAGGTGAGGAATCCCACCACCCATGTGCTTGCAGGTGCTTGTGATGACGTTGTTCTTCAAAGGCGTTCATTCCCTCAATCTCTTATTCAGTCAGTAATACTTTCCATACTGCTTGGTTTACCAGATTTAATCGACAAAATGAACATATTTATTTTGGCTGCCAAGGGACTTATAATCTAATGAGGCACAATGTGGCTACTAGAGCCTCTCACATCCATTCCCATTTTCTTGATTTATATGAGCGAATACAACATGAAATCCATGCCTCTAATAATAAAAACAAGGGTGAGCAGAAACAAACAAAAGCATTTCATCTGAGGAAGTCAATATCAGGTATATTTTATTCCCGTCTGAGAGCAACATATTTTACATTACCTACCTAAATTTAGAGATCCAGTCTTTTCCATTTATTCCCATTATAATCATGGAAGTTAAGAAAAGAAAATCAGTTGTTAACTCAGTTACTTAAAGCAGATTGCCTCTTTAGTGAACAAAGAGGACTGAATGAGGTAAAAGAATAAAGCAAATTGCTTAAGAAACAAAATAGAAATCATGTTAGTTCAAACTCAGTTCTGTAGGCAATGTTACTTTTGACCTCTAATCTTTGCTGTGTATCAGTGTAATAGAGAACCAAACCCCCAAAACAATATGGTGACTGCTCTGATTGAATTGTGTGTCGCCCTAAATTCACGCATTGAGTCTCAACTCCTAATGCAACTTTATTTACAGTTAGGGATTATAGGAGTAATTATTTTTGTAAAGTCATCTTGGTGACAGCTAACTGACACTCTGTGTAGAGTAAGGTTAGTATGAAATTAAATCATAAGGGTAGCCTCCTTACCTGTTAGGATTGGTGACCTTGAAAGAAGAGGACCCACCTAAGGACACACACAAATGCACAATTGAGGAAAGGCATGTGAACACACAGAATAAAGAGTCTTCTGCAAGCCAAGAAGGGAGCATGACCAAGAACCATCCCCATCTGACTCGAACTGGGATTTGTATCATCAGAAAGGAGAGAAAAATCCGGCTTCGTAGCTTAGGTGCCTAGACTGTGTATTTTGTTATGACAGCACTGTGTGTGGGCTTTGGAGTTCGGTTTCTGATTCTGTCATCTTCACTTTGTTCCACATTATTTTATCTCCTTATGCTTAGTTTTCAACAGTAGAACATAAATCTAAAAAGTACGCTTGACAGTGTTTTCTGGAAATTAAATTAGATCACATAGTTCTTGAGATGTGATTCATTTTTAATGGCTATTAAATTTCCACAAGCCAGGTTACAGAAAATGAAAACTATAGGAGATACAAAGGACCCTAGTATGAAAAGCAGAAAACTGCAATAATGGTACAACACTTCCTGGCTCCTGTTTTTCAGAAAAATCTAGTCTTGATAATCTTTTTATTTTCACACAGAGCCCAGTGAGCAAATGCTCAATCAAAGTTGTAGAACGAGTGTTTTCTTCTTGTTTACAAAAAATGGCAAATTATTCTAATCCTTAAGCACGGTGTAAGATATCAATATCGCAGTGTCATAAGCCTCTTCATTACAAAGAGTGGCATAAAATTCTCATCAATATTTCAACATGCCTTTGAGCATTAGATTTTGTTCAACATTACTAATCACATCCCCTGCCCTGGCTTGTGCTAGAAAATGTGATGCTATGTTTGGAATGGCCATACTTTATTCAGAATCATAAAGGGCCATAACATTTGTCATTCTGAGACATTATTCAAGTTTTCTTTTAACCCAATGACTCTCACAATTGTCCCTATGAAAAGAGCACATTGTGAATCTCCAGAGAGAAAATAATGGGTTTCTCAATTTTCAAATAATTTGTTCACTGAATTTTTCTCTCTAAAATATATTTCTTGAATATACTGTTTCATGGAACACGAATTGGTCAAATACTGTAATAATACAAAGAAAACCACTATTAGGAAATTTGAGAGGAAAAAACAAATAAAACAAAAGAATGACTCTGTTTGATAATGAAAACTGTTGGCATTACCATTGAATCAACCTTCCAATATTTAGACAGAAGTTCAAAATAAACCTTAATCCCCCAAGCCATTTCGAGCAAAAATAACAGAGGGCACCTCACTATCTAACATGAAAAAAACTACCTAAATTTAAGCTTCCAATTCTATAAAAAGAAAAAATGTAAATAACGAAGTGAAAAAGACCTGTAAGGAAAAAAAAAAAAAAATCACAGGACCTAAGACACATGAAATTGGAGTTCCAAAAGAGAGATACTGAAAGAATAATGAGGGAGCATTATGAAAAATGTGACAAATTCAATACAGTGAAAAAATTTCAAATACCTGAAATTCCGAAATGATTAAAAGAAGGACTATAGTATTTAAATTGTCCTATACCTATTACTAAGATGAAAGTAAAATATAAAAGTTTCTCTTATAGCAAAAGTTCCAGTCAAAAATGGTTTTACTAATTAACTTATGAATTACTTTCTAAAGATAGTACCTAATTCATACAGAACTTTTTTCAGAAAATAGAGGTGACTCGAATAATCCCAGTTAATTTCAAGAGGTAATTATCATTACCTTATACAAAATTAAGATGAAGATGTTAGGAGAAGAGAATGCTTCAGAGTAATATCCCTCAGAGATACATGCCAAATGCTTCAAATATTTTAACACACTGAATCTACAAATATAATTAAATACAAATATAATACGGAATATACAAATTTTATTATACCAATATAATTATAATAGCATTAGAAAATTGAATCTGTTTTTGAAATTCAAACTTTTTAAATTTGAAAAATAATTAAGGGAATTCATCACATTGCTATATGAAAGAGTAATAAGAACATGATCATCCTGAAGAGTATGGAACAGCATTTGCTAAAATAAAATGTCAATTCATGAAAAAAAATACTCAAAATATGGATGACAGTAAACTTCCTCAACCTGATAATGGACATATACAGAAAAATAATATTTTATGGTGAAAATATTTAATTAATTAACAAATTGTGACTGTGTATGTCAGTATTTATGGAGAAGAACTTATATAAAGAATATATAAAGAATAAACTCAGATCAGGGGAAAATAAAATTAACATTGGGAAAAATATTTGAACATATACTTCACAAAAAATACATGAATATGCAATTAGTATATGAAGAAATTGTCCAACATTAATGGAAATGCAACCTAATTCACCAAGATGCCTCTAAATATTAAAATCTCACGTGTTGCTGGAAGGAACATATAATTGCACAACCACTTTGTAGAATAGGTATTGTCTTTTAGAAAGTTATACTTTATTTAAAGTTAAATATAAATTTTAAATATTTAATTATTTTTCTCTAAATATAAATATTTTATTTGAAATATGAATTTTAAATATTTAAATATTTTACTCTAAATATTTATGTAAAGTAAATTGGAATATATGTCCATATAAGGAACTTAGAATACATTCGATCGAAGTTATTCATAAAACTTAATTCCTGACAAAACCTGAATGTTATCTTGTTATCTTGATGTAAATTAACAGACACATGGAAAATAATTTGGGTTATATCCATTTATTAAGATATTGTTATTCTGAAATAAAAACATTCTCCATAACATTGTACCAATTGAGAAAAGGCCAGACACAATTTGGCTACATTCATTAAAAAATTGTGTATATGAAATTTAAAATATGCAAACATGTACAATGATTATAAAGAATGGGGCTGGTTTGGAAAAGGCTTGCATTAGGTTCATGGGAAAGCTTATAACAAATGTTCTATAGTCTCATTTTTTTTAGCAATTTGTCAGCTGTATGCATTTAATTGAATTCTTCAGAGTGTATTACTAAAATGGGTATATTTTACTATGTGTAAATTATAAACCAAACAAGACAAATCAACCTAAAATCTAATCTATCACTAGGGGAATACTTGTATTGTTAAAGCTGCAAGTTGATCACAATAACCAGAGTTCAGTCAAGGAGGTCAAGAATAGTTTGGTGTAGCTCCACTTGTTTATTTTCATTTTGGTTGCTTGTGCTTTTTAAGTCATATATCATTACTAGGATCATTGTCATAAAGCTTTTTAACTGATTCTTTTTGGTTATAAATAACATTAGAATACAATTTGACATAGTCACAAAAGCATAGAGGAATAAGATTTGGTACAATTCAGTCTCTAGCACTTACTCCCCCACCTCTTCCTTCCCCCTGCTCCCCTTCTTCTATTCTATTGTTCTTCCTGCCATTTATTTATCCTTTTTTAAAAAATCAATGTCTTGTATATATAGATGATACTGAGATTCATGGTGCTATATTCATGTACCTACAAGAAGAGTTCATGCCACTGTTCTTTCCCTATCCCGTCCCTCCTTTCTTCCCTTTGATCCCCTTCATCTACTCTATTGATCTGTCCTCCATGGTGAAAAAATTCCCTTTCCCTTTCTTTTCCTTTCTCTCTTTCTCCCGCTCCCTCACCTGCTTCTTTTGGATTAGCTTCCACATATCAGAGAAAACATTTGACCACTGACTTTTTAGGACTTGTTTACCTAGCATTAGAGTCTCCATTTCCATCTATTTACCAGTGAATGTCATATGCTATATTTCTTATGTCTGAGTTAACATTCATTGTGTATATATACCACATTATCTTTATCCATTAATCTGTTGAAGTGCACATAGATTGATTCCATTGCTTGGTTATTTTGAATTGTGCTCTATAAATACTGATGTGGCTGCACCACACAGTAGTGTGCTGATTTTAAATCCTTTGGATATATATTGGGAAGTAGGATGCCTGGGTCATATGGTGATTCCATTCCTAGTTTTTGTAGGAATCTACATACTGCTTTCTAGAGCAGTTGCAATCTTTGCAGTCCCACCACCAATGAATGAGTGTAACCTGTTTCCCCACATCCTCACCAATATATCTTTGTTTTATTTTTACAGACCTCTTTTTGATTCATTGTACACAAATGGGGTACAACCTTTCGTTTCTATGGTTGTGCACAATGTAGACTCATACCAGTCATGTAATCATGTACATAGAGTAATGATGTCTGTCTCATTACACTATCTTTCCTATTCCTGCCTGTTATCCCCTCTCATTTCCTTCTCCATAATCCAAAGTTCCCTTCATTCTTCTCTTACCCTCCCCCCAATGCCAAACCCTCATTTTCCACTTGTCAGATAAAACATTTGGCCTTTGGTTTTTTGGGATTGACTTATTTCACTTAGCACGATATTCTCCAATTCCATACATTTACCTGCAAATGCCATAATTTTATTTTTCTTTATGGCTGAATAATATTCCATTGTATATATATATCACAGTTTCTTTATCCATTCATCTATTGAAGAGCCTCTAGTTTGGTTCAACAATCTGGCTATTGTAAATTGAGCAGCTATGAACATTAATGTGGCTGCATCACTGTACTTTGCTGATTTTAAGTCCTTTGAGTATGAACTAAGGAGTGGGATAGCTGGGCCAAATGGTGGGTCCATTCCAAGTTTTTTGAGGAATCTCCACACTGCTTTTCAGAGTGGCTGCACCAATTTGTAACTCCAATAGCAATGCACAAGTGTGCTTTTTTCCCCTCATCCATGCCAACATCTATTATTGCTTGATAGTAGCCATTCTAATTTGAGTTAGATGAATCTTAGTGTGGTTTTAATTTGCATTTCTCTAATTACTAGAAATGATGAGCACTTTTTCATATATTTGTTGGTCACCTGTCTATCTTCTTCTGTGAAGTGTCTGCCCAGTTCCTTAGCCCATTTATTAATTGGGTTCTTTGCATTTTTGTGTAAAGTTTTGTAAGTTCTTTATAAACTTTGGAGATCAGTGCTCTGTCTGAGGTGTGTGTGGAAAAGATTTTCTCCTTCTCTGTAGGCTCTCTTTTCACATTGTTGATTGTTTCCTTTCCTGAGAAAAAGGTTTTTAGTTTATGCATCCCATTTATTGATTCTTGCTTTTATTTCTTGCACTCTGGGGGTATTGTTATGGAAGTCTAGTCCTAAGCCAACATGATGAAGATTTGGGCCTACTTTTTCTTTTTTTTTATTGTCTAATTCCTAGGTCCTTGATCCATTTTGAGTTTTGTGCAAAGTGAGAGATAGGGGTTTAATTTCATTTTACTGCATATGAATTTCCAGGTTTCCCAGCATCATTTGTTGAAGAGTCTATCTTTTCTCCATTGTATGCTTTTGCACTGTTGTCTAGTATGAGATAACTGTATTTATGTGGGTTTGTCTCTGTGTCCTCTATTCTGTACCACTGATCTCCCTGTCTCCTTTGGTGCCAACACCATGCTGTTTTTGTTACTATAGGTCTGTAGTGTTTAAGGTCTGGTATTGTGATACCTCCTGCTTCACTCTTCCTGCTCAGGATTGCTTTGGCTATTCTGGCTCTCTTATTCTTCCAGATGATTTTTATGATTGTTTTCTCATTTCTAAGAGGAACATCATTGGGGTTTTAATTGGAATTGCATTGAATCTGTATAGCACCTTTGGTAGTTATTATTTGTATTCTTAATAAATGCCATTCTGACTAGAGTGAGATAAAATCTCAAAGTAGTTTTGATTTGCATTTCCCTAATTGCTAGAGATGTTGACAGTTTTTTTTTTCAAATATTTGTTAACCATTTGTATTTCTTCTCTTGAGAAGTATCTGTTTAGTTCTTTTGCCCATTTATTAATTGGGTTATTTTTGTTTTTGTTATTGTTGTTTTGGTTTTGGTGCTAAGTGTTTTGAGTTTTTTATATATTGTGGATATTAATGTTCTATCTGAGGAGCAGGTGGCAAAGATCTTCATCCCTTTTGTAGTCTTTCTCTTCATGTTCTTGTCTCTTGTGCTGTGCAGAAACTTTTTAATTTGATGCAATCCCACTTATTGTTTTTTTTTTTAAATTTTATTTCCTATACTTTAGGAATCTTGTTTAGGAAGTTGGTTCTTGTTCCAATATACTGAAGTGTTGGGCCTATATTTTTTTCAGCAGATGCAGAGCTTCTGGTCTAATCCTAGTTCTTTGATGTACTTTGAGTTAACTTTTGTGCAGGATCAGAGATTGAGGTTGAGTTTCATTTTTCTATGGGTAGATTTCTTTTTTCCCCCTACCTTTTGTTAAAAAGATTATGTGTGTCCAACATGTTTTTGGCACCTTTGCCTAGTGGCAGATAATGGGTTTGTCTCCATGTCTTCTATTCTATTCCATTGGTCTTCATGTACTGACATTGGTGTCAGTACCATGCAGCTTTTGTTACTATAGCATAAGCACTTTGTGGCTACTGGCTTCCTTCACTCAGCGTGATGTTTTCTAGATTACTTTATACTGCAGCATGCACAAGTAGTATGCAAATTTTAATGATAGACTAATAAAATCATATAGATAAGTCACATGTTGTTGAATTATTCATCAGCTAATGTGTATACAATTAGTTTCTACAATTTGACCTTTAGAAATGATGTTACTGTAAACATTCATGTGCAAGGATTTTCTGGACATATGTTTTCATTAATCTTAGTTTTGTCCCTAGGAATTGTGTAATAGCATAACTATGTTTAATCATTTGAAGAACATGCAGAGTTTTCTAAAATGGATGAACCACTTTAACTTTTGCACAATCAGCCTAATATACTTTAACAAGCTTATATTAGTGATTCCAGCAGCAGGTCTTCATAACAGGCTTTGCTAATTTGTGTTTTGTTACATCTGCTCTTACTTTTATTCAGCCCGGTCTTAGTCTTGGTTATTTGTGTTGAGATTATATAATTTCTAATAGATTTTTTTATATTTCTGTTTTCCACTGAAAATATTAGCACTTTCCTTTTTATAACATATTAGTAATAGCATTTTGAAGACTGATTGATAATACCATTATCTGGATCATTTTTTGATTTTTGGGTTTTTTTTTAATGTTTTTCTTTATGGCACATCTGTTAATATTTTTTTATAGAGCCTGAATTGTTTTTGGAAAAAATGACTATTCTTATCTTCCACCTGAATGTATTTATACCTTCTGACAAAAAAATAGAATAAGGAGACATTGCCTTAATTCATTCTAAAATGTAATTTCATTAAAATTTTGTACCAGTCTCTGCTAAAGTATCTTTTATGCTAAAATATGTAAATATTTTTTCAAATATTTTCACAAGTAATCCCTTTTATCTCTCCTTCAGATGTTTCCTTTAACACCTGTTTCACAAAGAGGTTTAATCTATATTTATAATTTAAATAATTTTTAAAAGTTAGGTGCAGCAAAATTACAAGCATTGAAGCTTATTGCTACTTCAACCTAGAAAACAAATAGCCATTTAAAAATAAGTCTCCTCAAAATGCTGTACTGTTTACAAGTCAAAACATTCCAATGTGCATTGATTTCCAAAGTAAATTTTATACATTGAAATCTTATTTAATCTTCCCATTTGATTGATATCTCACCATTTAATTTTTCCAATTCCTTCTTTGGTTTAACTGTGCTTCTGTTTTAATAAAATCTTTCCCACATGCTTTTCTTTAATGATTAAATTTAATTCAAGCCTCAAAAACAAGATTTTGGATATTTCAAATATTTTATATTTGTCAAAGTATTTCTAAATGATAGGGAAGAAAATGTATCTAAATTGCAATGTTTTAAGTATAAAATAATATCAACTATATTGTTAGACAGTTTGAGAAAAATAAAAATTTTAAATGTTAAATTTTTCTAAATCCATAATAACGATAGATTGCAAAAGGAATGCAAATGGCCATATTAATTTAACAACAATTCTGGTCTCCAAATCTATAGTTCAGTTACAAAACATGAAGAATTTTATCTCATGTTTTGCATATATAATATATGAAGCTGCTTTTATTTGCAAAGGAGACTTTCACTTACTTTAATGCAGTTGTAGATTAACTATCCTCTGTAACAAAGTTTATTTCTCTTCTGTTGGTTTAGTATGTTTCTTTCAGACTGGTTTTCATTTCCACAAGTGAGTAAACACATGTTGTACTTATTATTCTGTGTTTGGTTTATTTTCCTTAGCATAATGATCTATATTTCCATTCAGGTTGCAGCAAAAATCATGATTTTATTTCTTTACATTTTTTACTGCTAAACAATATTCTTTTGTGTGTATATGCTACATTTTTCTTGTTATTTGTTTATTGTTGGACTCCTTGATTTAGTCCATAATTTAGCTAATGTGGATTGTGCTACAATAAACACAGGCAAACAAGTATCTCTTTGATATGATTTAATTCTTCTGTATGTATGTCCAGTAGTAGGATTTCTAGATCATACAGGAGTTTTATTTTTAGTTTTTAAAGGATCTATACATTGTTTTGCAGAATTGCCATACTAATTCATATTTCCATTAACATAAAAGAAATCTGTTTTCTCCATATCCTCACTAATATTTGATAGATTATTGTCTTTTTGGTTACATCTATTCCAACTGTGGTGAGATCTCATTGTGGATTTGATTTGCATTTTCTGATGGTTAGTTATGTTAAGCATTTTTAATACATTTGCTGGACATTTTCATATCTTATTTGAGAAATGTATATTCAGATATTTAGTTCACAGTTTTACTGGATTATTATTTTTGTTGTTTAGTTTTTGGAGTTCTTTATAAATTCTGAATATTAATTCCTTATATGATGAATAGTTTGGAAATATTTTTTTCAAACTCTAGTTTGTTTCTTCACTGTTAATTCCTTTTCTATATAGAAACTATTTAATTTGATGTAATACCATTTACCTATTTTTACTTTTGCTACTTGTTCTTTTGGAACCATACTCAAAACAATTTTTGACTACATCAGTAACTTTAAGTTTTTCCCTATGTTTACTAAGAAATCATGATGGTGTTGATATAAAGCCTCCATCATTTTACTCTTTACAAAATGTTTGTGCTAATGAACATATTTTATTAACAGCAATCATTACATTTCCATGAATATACATACTCTTTAAACACACACAGGTGCCAAAAGCTAGGAAGAGTGTTAAGAATATTAAGTTTTTTTGTGTGTGTGTGTGGTACTGGGGATTGAACCCAGGGCCTTATGCATAGGAGGCAAGCACTCTACCAACTGCGCTATATCCCCAGCCCAAGAATATTAATCTTTAGCAGGTGCTTTATTTAAAGAAATTTCTGTATTACAAAGTGATATATAACTGTCCTTTCTTAAGATTTCTCATCTTACATTGTCATTTCTAGGTATATATTTTGAAAATGACAATTTATAAGTAATTACTTCCTTCAACAAGTTTTTGTCCCATTTACACACAAGATTAATGATATTGTTAAATCCCTAATCATAAAAGTTTAAGCCACATGAATATTTTATTTATCAATTTTATGAGAAATGAAAAGTCATTGTTTTTTATTGAGCCTACACTTTTTTCATTTTCACTGCTGTCAATGAATTAATTGAAACAAAAATATGAAAATAGATGTTTTGTTTGCCTTGGAATACATTGAGTGCAGTTAGCAAGAATATTTAGAGTAGACAGTCTAAAATTTTATGTACATATGAAATGCCAAGGGATAGTGATAAAATGCAATGGGTTTGGTAAGGGACATAGGATTCTGTTGTCTTAACAAGTTCCTAAGTAATGCCTAAGTTATTACTCCAACAGCAGCATACTGAGTACTAAGGATTTACTCTACTTTAACTACTCAGGGAAACTCTAGCCAAGGTTTCAGTTCCACACATATTTTTTAAATGCATATTATTTCCCATGACTTCCCTTAACCCCAGTTGACATACTAGTTTCTCTTACAGGCTTTGATATCTATACAAGTAACCTACAAGTTCAGACTTAAAATACCTTGTCATCATCACTCCCACTTCCACCTGCCTGGAAGGAGTTGTGTATCCCTAATTTCTCGTTCAGAAAACACTTTTTTTTCCTTTAGAGATCATTCTTTTTGGAAGTACTGTGTACATTTTGTTTTTCTAGAAACTTTTGGTAAAGAAGAGATGCTTTTGATTATTTTTATTCGGTTTCAATCTGTGTTAAAGTAAGAATTTTGTTCATTACATTTAAACAGGAAAGCTGTGGGCCAAAGCTGAAAAATGAAGTTCGAACATGCCTATTTCATCGAGTACAAATTTTTAACAAAAGATAAACTCAGAAAAAATTGCAAAATAGCCCCAAAAGTGGAGTCAGTAGATATAAATTGGAACCAATACTGGTATGCTAGGATCTATGGCTGTCGCAAGCATGATCCTTAACTTTGATTAAAAGGTGAATCTTGCAAAAGCCATCCTACAATTGTCTTTGCTATGCCTAAACATTTCTTAAGCAACATCCTTGGGGGAAGAAAAACACAGATGACCACAAAAAATTTCTCTCTAAGTAGGAGTAGTTCAGTGGTACAGCCCTTGCCTACGATGCTCAAAGACCAAAGTTCAATTTCTCGAGCCATTTAAACATTTATCTCTCTGTTGGGAATTGCTAAGTAGAGTGTCATTCTCAAGTTTGTAAAAAACAAAACAAAACAAAACAAAAAACACATAGTTTGATCCACAACTTATCACATGACTTGTCTGTATTCCTTCACCTTTGTGGAAAGAAGGGTAAAGTAAGATAAATTTAAAACAAACCACAGGGAACAGCTGTTCACAGGGAATAGCTATTCACTCACCAATCTGTCTTCACAAAAGCCCAGAGCCCAGGATACCATGTGAGAGGCCAGAGTGCCTTCTTTGAGTATAACAAGAATATACACACTGAAGAAGGGAAGAAGAAACAAATTGCCCATGAAACTCCTTTCCCTATTCCAAGCAGCACACCCTGGAGAAATGTGACTATTACTTAGGGAAGGGAGAGGCAATTAAGTCCACACCTTAGACTTGATACCAGTACCAGGTATGCCATTGTAAATCTGGTTGCTGGGCAAGTCCCATGATCCCTGTCACCAGGATATTACCCATACACTGAGCCAATGGAAATGTCCTAGCCAGACAGTAAAATAGGCTGTATCCATCACTCAATCCTCCAATCTTAACAGCAGAGGGAGAAGATAGGTTATATCTCTCTGGGAGTAGGGCAGGCAAGGCCACATTAGACTTTGCCTTCAGACTTAGTTTCAGCCCTTCCATTGTGAAAAACAGTACCAGTAGAATACAGAGGCCTTGTACACAGGCCAGAGGTCCCAGAATGAGCTCGTAAATCTACCTTACATACCTATCAGGCAGACTCAATTTTCAGTCTACATCATTACCAGTCTTGGTATAGGTCTGATGCACAAACTACACCCCCAGTACCATGTAATTTGTTGTAGTTGTGAGATGCAATTGAGAATCAACTTAGCATCAACCTTGGAGATGAATGGACTGTTTCCACCACTCTTTTCCCAACCTCAGGCAGCACAGGTATTGCAAGGCCAGTTCTTTCTGAAAGTCCTAGAACTGCCACAGAATCAGGTAGATTAACACACCCATGTGGGAACAACTTGGGGTTTGGTTGGGTCAGCACCAGTTGCAACATTGTAATCTGTGCACACCTGAGACTGTGCAGGTCCATGCAGCTCTGAGATTCAGGCATGACTCCTCATCACCTGTGTACCTTATCTCTCTTCTGCTCTTGCTTTCTCTCTCTTTCTCTCCCCCTTACAGTCCATCTGGCCAGGTCAACCACTTGTCTCCAAGAAAAACTGCCACGTAGACCAGTTGTCCCTAGCTCAATAACCTTCTTCTTCAACCATGTTCTGTTTGCATGTTCTTTTTCTGTTTCTCTTTCTCTCTCTCTCTCTCTCTCTCTCTCTCTCTCTCTCTCATCTTAGCATCAACTGGGGTGGCAAAGGGACTGCCTTCACCAATAGTAACCCAGCCTCGATTGCATAGAACAAAAAATCATTCACTAGGGGAAAGGGCAAAAAGCACATAAATTTGTCCTTAGTGTCAAGTTGGTGAAAGTTAAAACTGGGCAAATATAATGAGCCCCTTCCCCAAATCTCCTTATGGATGGAGCCTCTGGAATGACCCCATTGTTAGGGAAAAACATGCATTTCAAATTCATTGAACTTTTATTACAGTCAGCAGCATAAATGACTGATTGCAGCAGGTATGGGCAATGAGGCCACCTCATAGCATCGTGTGCCTTATTCCAACCCAGTGGTGAGCTTGTTTCAGTAGATGATGGACTCAGAGATTTGAAGAGTTAAGCTGAATTCCCCAGTACCTGCGCACAGGACAGTGACCGTGGAATGAGACTCTGTGCCTATCCTGGATTCAGGTCATGCTAAAACAAACCACCCTCTTTATGAACTTCCTCGACTTGTTCTGAACAACACACCTACTGAAGATCTGAAACAAATCTGAGCTTGTATCATGCTCTAGTGCTAACGCGGTAACAACACACCAACAGTAGAATTTAAGATAAATAAGGCAGATGCACAAAGCAAAGAGTGTGTTTTCTCACACATGAAAATTAGAAAAAAGGGGTAATAATCTATCACAGAAATAGAAGGAAGACAAATAAAGTAGTGGAAGGGGATCTGGAGGAGGAAGGAGAGGTGGGAAAGGAAACTTCAGGGAAATGAAATGGATTAAATGGTGTTACGTGCATGTAAGAATATGTAACAGCAAATCCTAGTAGTATGTATAATTATGATGTACCAATAAAAGGGGACCCAGAAAACTTTGACTTGCATACTCTCCAGTGTTGAAATAAGAAAACGACTAAAGAACAGAGAGAAAACAAGCAGTCTTTATCATTTCTGGGACGACAGAACAAACAAAGCAAAACGAGAAAGACTAAAGTACCTACCGTCCTTTAATGCCCAGATGATATTGTATACCAACAAATAACAAAACCTTACAGGACACAGTGTTTTCACCTAATGGTCAAAAGTAGGTGGAAAAAACTTCCAGATAATAATCAGTATGAGATAAAACTCAAATGGAGAGTTTAAAAGAGCTCTCTGAAGGAAACTCCATGAGATTCAAGAAAACACAGAGAAATGATTGAGTACAATAATGGAGAAATTTACCATAGAGAAGCGCTTAGAAAAATCAAGCAGAAATCCTTCAGCAGAAAATTAAATAAATGAAATATATGATATACGATTTCAATAACAGGATAGATAAAACAGAAAAGAGAACTAATGAGCTTGAAGATAGATTAGTCAAAAATACAGAGAAGAACAAAAATGAAAGAGAAGGAAGAAAATATATCAAGACTTCAGAAGTAAATTAAGCTCAGATTTTTTTTTTCATTTTGGAAATATGTGACCTAAAATATGATAGAATGTAATGTCTGTTTTTTGGAACAATGAAAATTTCCTCAAATGAAACCTGCTATTAATGTAGCTGATCTTGTTCATAAACTTGTCAATAATTTACATTTCCTATGAAATTTTGTCTACAAGTCATGTTTCTTGGTCACAGCAGTGGGAAAAGTTGACCAAAACATAATGCAGTAAGTTGTAAAACAATATTAACAAAAATTTTGTGGAGTAAAAAATACAAAAAACATTAAGAAATTAAGCAAATACTCTTTAAAAATCAATGAATCAAAGAAGAATATTATGTTATTTCTAGACATACATGAAATTTTTAACAAATTTCCAAAACCTATATGACACAGTAAAAATAAACCTAAGATGGAAGATTATAACAGTGTCTACATCAAAAAAAGTAGAAAGATCTCAAGTAAACTACATATACCTACATCTCCAGAAACCATACAAACAAGAAGAAACCAAATTCAAAATTAGCAAAAGTATAAAATGATATAAAATAGAAAAAAAATACAAAAAATTTATGAAGCAAACAGCTGTTTCTTGGAAAAGATAAACAAATTTGTCAATTCCTTAACTAAAATAAACAGAGAGAACACTGAAATAAATAAAATCAGAGATGAAAAGTGAGGCATTAAAATTGGCATCATAGAAATACAAAGGATCATTAAATGCTATTACAAGCAACAACACACTGACAAATTTGATAACCTAGAAGACAGTGACAATTTCCTGGATGCATACATATTACTAGAATTAAATCATGAAGAAATGGAAAACTGAACAGACCAATGTTGAGTAATGAGATGAAATAAGTGTTAAAATGTCTTCTGTCAAAGAAAAATCCTGGATTAGATGGTATTACTGCTGAATTCTAACAAATGTTTAAACAACAAATAGAAGGAACATATTTCAACACAAAAAAAGTTCATTTATAATAAGCGGACTGCCAACATTATATTGAATGGAGAAAGCTTACAGCTTTCTTTTAAAGTTCTGGAACAGTGCAAGGATATCCTTTTTTTTTTTTTTTTTTTTTTTAATAAACTTTGTTCCAAAAGTTGTTGAAAGTCCTAGCCAGTGCAGTCAGATAAGAGAAAGACATAAAGGACACACATTGGAGAAGTCAAATTGTCACTGTTTGCAGATGATGAGATGCCAAAGATAGAAAAATTCAAACATTCCACCAAAAAATTATTGGACCTAATAAATTTCAACCAAACTTCAGGATACAAAATCAACATACAAAATTCAATAGCGTTACTGAATGCCAATATTGTTATATGAAAAACAAATCAAGATACAATTTCATTTACAATAGATACAAAAAATTTGGAAAAAATTAAGCAAAGAGATGAAAGCTATGTACAATGAACATTATGTTATATTCATGAAAGAAACTGAAGAGCACACAAAAATGGAGAGGCATCTTGTATTCAATCAATATTGTTATAATGCCCATACAATCAAAATAGATATACAGTCAATGAAATCCTTATTAAAATTCCAATGATGTTTTTCACAGAACTAGAAAAAGCAATCCTGAAGTTTTCTAAGAATTACAAATAACTCTAAATATTTAAAGACAATTTTATTTTATTATTTTAGAAAAAGAACAAAGCAGAAGGTAATACACTTTCTGACTCTGAAATATACTGCAAGGTTTAGTGATGAAAACACCATGTAAAGATTTTCTCCCATTCTCTAGGCTCTCTCTTCACGTTATTGATTGTTTCCTTTGCTGAGAAGAAGCTTTTTAGGTTGAATCCATCCCATTTATTGATTCTTGATTTTACTTCTTGCGCTTTAGGAGTCTTGTAAAGGAATTCAGATACACAGCTGACATGATGAAGATTTGGACTTAATTTTTTTTCTATCAGGCACAGGATCTCTAGTTTAGTGCCTAAGTCTTTAATCCATTTTCAGTTGAGTTTCATGCAGGGTGAGAGAGAGGGGATTAAATTCATTTTGTTACATGTTGATTTCCCATTTTCCCAGCACCATTTGTTAAATAGACTATCATTTCTCCAGAGAATGTTTTTGGCACCTATGCGATAAATGTTTATGTGGGTTTATCTCTATGTCTTCTCTTTTGTGCCAGTGGTCTACATGTCTGTTTTGATTCCAATACCATGCTGTTTTTGTTACTATGGCTCTGTAGTATAGTTTAAGATCTGGTATTGTGATGCCTCCTGCTTCACTCTTCTTGCTAAAGATTGCTTTATTTATTCTGAGTTTTTTATTTTCCCCAAAGAATTTCATGATTGCTTTCTCTAGTTCTATGAAGAGTATTGTTGGTTTTTAAATTGAAATTGTATCAGATCTGTATAATGTTTTGGGAAGTATGGCCATTTTGACCAGGAGTATGGGAGATCTTTTAATCTTTTAAGGTCTTCTTCAATTTCTTTCTTTAGTTTTATGTAATTTTTATTGTAGAGGTCTTTTAACTCTTTTGTTAGATTAATTCCCAAGTATTTTATTTCATTTTTGAAGGTATGGTGAATGGGGTAGTTTTCCTAATTTCCTTTTCAGTAGATTCATCACTCAAGTATAGGAATGTGTTTGATTTATGGGTGTTGACTTAAAACCTGCTACATTGCTGAATTCATTTATAAGTTTTAGACATTTTCTGGTTAAAATTTTTGCATCTCTAAATATAGAATCATGTCATGAAAACAGACTCTACAGAATGGGAGAAAATTTTTACCTCATGTACCTCAAATAGAGCATTAATCTCTAGAATATAGAAATAACTAAAAAAATCTCAACATCAGGAAAAAAAATTACCCAATAAATAAATGAGCTAAGGAACTGAACAGATGCTTAACAGAAGAAGAAATCCAATTGATCAACAAATATATGAAAAAAATTTCAACATCTCTAGCAATTAAAGAAATGCAAATCAAAACTACTCTAAGATTTCATCTCACTCCAATCAGAATGGCAATTATCAAGAATACAAGTGACAATAAATGTTGGTGAGGATGTGGGGAAAAAGGTACACTCATACATTGCTGGTGGGAATACAAAATGGTGCAACCATTATGGAAAGTAGTATGGAGATTCCTCAGAAAGTATGGAATGGAAACACCATTTGACCCAGCTTTCCCACTTCTTGGGTTTATACCCAAAGGACTTAAAATCAGCATACTGTAGTGATGCAGCCACATCAATGTTTATAGCAGCTCAATTCACAATAGATAAACTATGGAACCAGCCTAGGTGCTCCTCAACAGATGAATAGATAAAAATATGTGGCATATATATATGTGTATATATATATATGCATATATATATATATATAATGGAATATTACTCAGCCTTGAAAAAGAAGAATGAAATAATAGGATTTTCAGGTAAATGGATGGAGCTAGAGAATATCATGCTAACTGAAATAAACCAATCCATAAAAAGCAGAAGTGGAATGTTTACTCTGATATGTGGATGTTCATTCACAATGTGGGTGGGTGGTAGATAGAGAAGAATAGAGTTATTTCAGATTAGGTAGAGGTGAATAAAGAGAGGGGAGGAGATATGAGGTGGGAAGGATATTAGAACAAATCAGACATTATTATTCTATGTGCATACATAACTGACCATTGGGATTCTACATCATGTACAGTCAGGACAATGATAAATTATACTCCATTATATATGATTTCTCAAAGAGCATTCCACTGTAATGTATAAGTAATTAAAACAAATTAAAAAATGAAAAAAACAACATGGTACTGGCATAAATATAGACACACAGCCCATTGAAACAGAATGGAGAACTACAAGTAAATCCATGCATGCCAGACAATAGATTTTTTAAAGATATCTAAGAAGATGCATTAAATAAATTACAGATTTTGTTGTTTTTTTTTTTGTGGTGCTGGGGATTGAACCCAGGGCCTTGTGCTTGCAAGGCAGGCACTCTACCAACTGAGCTATATCCCCAGCCCTAAATTACAGATTTTTAATAAATAATGTTGAAAAATTAAATAATCACATGCAAAAGTGTTAAACTAGACCCTATCTTTCCCTCACCATTTAAAAGATTCAACTCAAAGTAAATTAAAGACAAATTTATCACCTAAAACTACAAAATCACTAGAATAAAAAGGGTGCATACTCAGAATATTGAAATGGGCAATATTTTGGGTATTATCCTGAAATTATAGGAAATAGAAGCAATAATAAACAAATGGGAACCTATCAAACTAAAAAAAATTATTCACAGTAAAAGAAACAGAAACAGAGAGTGGAGGCAACCTATACAGTGGGAGAGAATATCTGTGAACTACACATTCAACAAAGAATTAATATACAAAATATGTAAGAAACACCCAAAACTTAATAGCAAGGAACTAATAATAATAACCCTGAGAAAAATTGTCAATAAACCTAAATGGACATTGCTCCATACCATACCATACCATACCATACCATACCATAGCCAAGAGGTATATGAAAAATCAATCAACATCAGTAATCATGTGGTAAATGCAAGTTGAAACTGGACTGAGGTATCCTTGTTTTAGTTAAGAAGGGCCATTATCAATAAGACTAAAAAGAAGAGGTGTTAGTGAGGATGTGAAGAAAGGGGAACACTCCCACATGATTGATGGAAGCATAAGTTAGTACAACTATATGGAAAGCAGTATGTAGGTGTCCAAAACCTTAAAAGTAAATTTGCTATAGGATCCACATGTCCTACTCCTGAGTATGTGTTTCATGGAAATGATAACAGTATGTGGAAGAGACATCTCTACTCTCATGTTCATTGCAGCACTCTTCACAACAGCCAAGAAATGGAAACAACCGAGGTGTCAGCCAATCCATGAACAGATAAAACAAATAAAAACCATAAAAAGAATAAAATCCTATCATTTAGGACAACATGGATAGAACTGGAGACCATCATGTTTAGTGGCATAAGCTGAGGACAGGAAGGTAAGTACACAGGGTCTCATTCCTATGCAAAATATGTAAAAGGTTATTCTTAGATGTTGCTAGTAGACTTGTGACTATGAGAGTCTGTGGAATATAGTTGGGAGGGAGGTTAAAGAACAGTTGATCAGTGATCAGTTGATAAGATTAGACAGAAGTTAGTTCTAGCTCTAGGTGTTAGAGCTAGAACAGCTACAGCACGTTTGTTTTTGTGATTATTTCTAAATGTGAATACATTTGATGGACTAGATGAGCAATATTCTTTAAACAGACTAATTTCTGCCTGTGTTTGAGAATAAGAACAAAACTTTTCCCATTTTTTGATTTGCGTTTTTGGAATGTCATCTGTGAATTTAGGAGAGCACTATCCTTCTTTCATCTCATTGTATTTATGAATTTATATGGAAAGAGAAAATCCTTTTGTGAATTAAATGTGGTGAAGTCCCAATTAGGTAAAAGGAAAAAAAAAAAGAACAGGAAAAAAAATCCTGTTGCTCATGAAACAAATTTTAATTACAATATGGGTAAACTTGGAAGGATATTTTCACATTACTCATTTTTCTAGTTCTGCTTTTTTCTTTAAACAATTCTCTCAAGAATACTAAAAAAAATACTCATTTGATAGTCCTATCTAACTATTATTGAACCAGAAATACTGTCTCTTCATTTGGAAGAGCTGCATGCTTCAACAACTCTCTCACAAAATTTGATTTGGGGAACTCTTAATGATACGTTCAACAAGAAACTTTCAGCTATTTAAGATACACTGGATCCTTTATCCTGAGTGTTGCCAAGGAATTAAGTTTTGAATTTTAATGTATTTTTCAAATAAATAATCTCAATTTCTTATTTTATCCAATTTAATGATGTTGTTGAAATTAACTTATTTGTCTAAACTCTCATGTTCAGTTTATAAAATAAATCAGATCTGTATCTAGCTTGAATCCACAGGTCAGTGGATTTTGGTGTATTTGTGAACAGACTGACTAAGGAACTGAGTAAAATTCATGTGATAGTTGAAAATAAGCAATCCTTTAATTGCTTTCTTGGTATCCCTCAGTCCCTTAGCAAACAAATCCACCTTCACAGTTTTTTTTTTTCTCCTAAAAATGAGTTTAATGGCCAAGAATAAGAAAGTCATAGAACTGTGTCTAGATTTATTTTGAATGGAAGATATTTATGAATTATAATTTTTTATACTAAAGTGAAATAAATCAGCACCTTTAGACCAAGTGTGGCAAAGACAGGAGTGTTCCTATTGCCAAAGATTATTTTAAAGCAACCACTTAGTTCCATTTTAGGAAGATCTTAGACTTCAGCCCAGGCATGCTCAATCAACTTCAAGGTTTGTAAGGTTATAAAAGAATATGAATACTGGTGTTCTCAAAGATTACACACAGTATTATAAGTGAAGTATTCATATTGTATGCTTTCATGGAGCTAACAGGAATAGATAAAAGCATATTATCAAAAATGAAGAGATTTTATTGGTCTGAAGATGAATTACTTCCACAACTACAAACTGTGTTTAATGGGAATCATACACTGAGAAACCCCTTGTGACATGATGTAAAATACTGACTTGCCACAGAGATAAAAGCATCATTTCCCTGACTTCCAATTGGGAAAGGGAGTGAAGAAAAATGGGAATAGCAGGCACTCCAGTATTATTAAGATTTGGATTTATATACTGGATGACAGTGAAGTATTATGTTCCTCCAAGGACTTGATTTACTTTTATTTATCTATTTTTTTTTACTCACTTTGTAAGGTGTAAAATTAGGAAGAATGATACTTCTTTTTCAGAGTGCTTTAAAAAGCAAAAATATAATATATTAAAATGGCTGTGGAAGATTTGAGGTTGCTGTTCAGATCTGCTGTACATCCTCTTTTTAAGAAAGAAATGAGGAAAACTATCTCATTCACAATGAACTCAAAAAATAAAATATGTGGGAATAAATATAACCAAGGAGGTGAAAGACCTCTGCAATGGTACCTATAGAACACTGAAGAAATAAATTGAATACAACATTAGAAGATGGAAAGACCTCCCATATTCTTGAATGAATGGTATTAATTTTATCAAAATGGTCATAGAATCAAAAGTGTTGTATGAATTCAATGTGATCACCATCAAAATATCAGTGACATTCTTCACAGAACTAGAAAAATGTCCTAAAAGCACCAGGGATTGAAATGATGCAAATTATACTCCATGCATATATAATTATGTCACAATAAACCCCACTATTAATATAACTATAATGAACTAATAAAAAGATTTCTACAATGTTGCAGATGGTTACATTTAAGACAAATATTCTATTTAGTGTAGGACTATCTATAATTAACAATATTAATGTGAAAAAAGATAATATATTAAAACACTAAGAATATTGTCTGACTCATGGCTACTCATACCCACATATTTTTAAACAGCTCTCTGTATGCACAGGTTTTGCATGAACAGATTTAACCAACCACAGACAGAATATATTTGAAAAAATAGCTTTATATGTACTGGAAATAGATTTCTTTTGTCATTGTTCTCTAAACAACATAGTATTACAACTATTTAGGTGGTATTTACACGTTTATTAATGTGATATAAATAATGTACAAATGGTTTAAAATATCAAGGAAGAAAAGCATAGTAATATAAAACTGCTATGTTATTTTAAGTAAGGTGCTTGGCATCAGTAAGGGGTCATAGCAACAAACCCTCCCAAATATCAAGGGATGACTATAGTCTTCTATCTTCCAGGTACATATCTGGGCATAGGAAGGACATTTATTATGAAAACAAACTTTGTGACTCTAAGAAGTATGCATTCTGGTGGTGGAGATAGACAACAGACAAACAGATAAACGGCAGCAGTGATGAGCCTATTGAAGAAATTCAAAGTAGCTATAAAGGTAGCACATACAAGGGGGTCCAAAAATGCAATTAGAATGTGGTTTCTGAACAGAGACTAGCATGGAGTGAGCTTAGCCTTATGTCAGTCTGGGAGAAGAGAACTCCAGAAGTAGAAAGAAGCAGATTGCACTGGCCATGAGCCTGAAAAGGACTCTGCAAGGGGGAAGACTGTGAGGAATGTTGTACATGAAGGTTCTGGATTTTTTGTATGGGTTTGATGGAAAGGGAATGGGTTTGAGCAGGAAGTCACATACTCTGATGTATGTATTGAACTATCATTGTGATTGCTGTGTGTAAGATGTCTTTAGACCTAAGAGCAGCAGCAGGGAGACTAATTAGAAGTCTAATGCAGTAGTCAAGGTGAGATATAAACCTTGGATTAGACATGGTGTTAGCAATGGGTGTGTTGAGATGGATTCTATTATGTGATGTATTTTGAAGCTGTAGTTGACAGATGTGCTAATGGAATTGGAAAGGACTACAAGAGAATTAAAACTGTCAAGAAGGACTTCGAGTTTTACAGCAGCTATTTTTTTTAATGTCTACTGTAGAGAATGTTAATTCTAAGAGGTGGGTGTAATTATGGTTTTTATCTCCATTATAGAGGTAAATTTCTAGAGCCCATGAACTTAAACAAAATGATACACTGCCTTTTAGGAAAACTAACAGTACTAGTTATTAAGTAGCACTCTTGAACATATGTTAAAAAGATAGTGCTAATAGAGTTGCAAATGGCAACTTAAAAAAACAGGGTTTGAAGAAAACAGTGCAAGCATTTTTAATTGCCTAATCTTTTCTGTACTAAAAAATCACAGTATTTACCTAGGTTCAAAGAAATTATTGAGTATAATTTAATTATGTGTACTTTTCCTCATTGAGAATTTGGCCAAGATGGAATCAATCTTTCTATTAATTATACCTAGTAATTTCAATAATGTAGAATCAAATGCAATTTATTAACTTTGCTTCAAATTAAGTGTGTTATTCTTACTATTCATTAGTGTATAACTTTGGAACTGATATTATAACACATCCCACCAAATATTTTAGATAGAAAATATCGGATAAGAACATAAAAGTAAGCTTCAACAGTATATTCCTCAATTTTCCCATTCTTAATTTGAATAAATTCAAAAAAGTTAATGACTAACATTTTTTAAAATATGAATTTAAGAGATCCAAGATGGCGGATTAGAGGAAGGCTGCATTCCTACTTGCTCCGTGGATTCCTACTTGCTCGGGATTCAAACAGCAGGAATATGACTCTCAACGAGATTTTATATTCAAAGCACATATAAGGGGTCCCCAGGTGCCGCTACAGAACCAGCTCAGCCAGGCTGGGCTCCGCCCACCACGGGCAGCTACCATCCGGGAGTGCCAGACCCTGCAGCTGCTTCGGAGCCACCGACCTGGGTCTGCGCCAGCCAACAAGTGAGTGCGGGTCCCCAGTAGCGCTTTGGAGTCACTGGCCGCGGCTCCGGCACCAGCCGGCGGCCTCCCAGGCAGAGACCGAGCATCTCAGGCTACCTGGGGCATTCAGAGGCGTCCAGGAAACTCTGTGATCGCGGACTCTGGTGGGGAGATGGAACTACCCCACGCCATTTTGGCGGCATAAGTGGCGGAGAAGGCCCATTACCAGCTTCCTGGGGCCTCCAGCTGCATAAGGGGAGCTCCAGCCGGGAAACTCTGGGAACGCAGTCTCTGGCAGGGAGTGGGAACTATTCTGCGCCACTCCTGCAGCTTCCCTGGCGGAGAGTACCCATCTCAGGCTTCCCAGGCCCTCCAGCCGCACCTGAGGAGGTTGGACCGAAGCCCCTGGGATCGCTGACTCCGGCAGGAAGGTGGAACTACTCTGAGTTTGGCGGCTTCCCTGGCAGAGGGGGTCCATTTCCAGCTTCCTGGGGCCGCCAGCAGTGTCAGCAGTGTCTGGAGTGATCCCGCAGGGAGCTTTGGGCCTTTGGCAATAGCTTACAGTGTCCCCAGGACAGAGAAACCACCTGCCACTGCCGGAACCCCCAGCGAGGAGTCAGGTCAGCCTGGGCTCTCAAGCCCAGTGTCTCCATTACTGAGCACAGTTCTGTGACAACACCCCAACTTGAACTAGTGCCCAGGCCCACACCCAGGCCCGGAGCATACCACCTTGCTGTATCTAATTGTCTATCAACACTAGGCTGCCTCTGCCCAGAAGCATTGATCATTCCCAAACTGGAGGTAGTGGGACAGCACCTTTCTTGGGTCACCGCTTGATCAAACACCCCTCAAGCAACAGAGGGGAAGATACACGAGCACTATGAGAAAACACGGGAAGAAAGTGTCCCAATTAAACCTAGATGATATATCAAGAGAACCCAAAGACAGCATGGTAGAAGGAATGACAGAAATGGAGTTCAGAATGTTCATAATTAAAGTGATCCGAGAAGAGAATGATGTGACGAGAGAGCAGATTCAGGCTATGAATAATCAGTTAATAGAGCAATTGCAGGAAGCAAAAAATTACTTCAATAAAGAGATAGAAATTCTGAGAAAAAAACAAACAGAAATTCTTGAAGGAAACAAGGAAATAAAGGAAACAATAAACCAAGTTAAAAACTCAATAGAAAGCATAATTAACAGAATAGATCACTTGGAAGATAGAACCTCAGACAATGAAGACAAAATATTTAATCTTGAAAACAAAGTTGAACAAACAGAGAAGATGGTTAGGAATCATGAACGAACCCTCCAAGAAATATGGGACATCATGAAAAGACCAAATTTAAGAGTAATCTGGATTGAGGAAGGCGCAGAGATACAAACCAAGGGTATGAATAATCTATTCAAGGAAATATTATCAGAAAATTTCCCTAATATGATGAATGAGATGGAAAATCAATTACAAGAAGCTTACAGGACACCAAATGCACAGAATTACAACAGATCCACACCAAGGCACATTATAATGAAAATGCCTAACATACAAAACAAAGATAGAATTTTAAAGGCGGCGAGAGAAAAGAATCAGATTACCTACAGGGGGAAACCGATTCATATATCAGCAGATTTATCAGCCCAGACCCTAAAAGCAAGAAGGGCCTGGAACAACATATTTCAAGCTCTGAAAGAAAACGGATGCCAACCAAGAATCTTATACCCAGCAAAACTTACCTTCAGATTTGATGATGAAATAAAATCCTTCCATGATGAACAAAAGCTTAAAGAATTCACAAAGAGAAAGCCTGCCCTACAGAACATTCTCAACAAAATATTCGAAGAGGAAGAAACGAAAAATAAAAATCTCAGTCATCATGGGGAGGAACTACCCTAAAGAAAGAGTCAAACAAAGGAGAAAGAAAGTTAAGCTAAAAACCCTAAAAAAGCTAAAATGACAGGAAATACAAGTCATATCTCAATAACAACCCTGAATGTAAATGGCCTAAACTCATCAATCAAAAGACATAGACTGGCAGACTGGATTAAAAAGAAAGACCCAACAATATGCTGCCTTCAAGAGACTCATCTCATAGAAAAACATGCCCACAGACTAAAGGTGAAAGTTTGGGAAAAAGC
Source organism: Glaucomys volans (assembly GCA_020662805.1). NCBI lineage: Eukaryota > Metazoa > Chordata > Mammalia > Rodentia > Sciuridae > Glaucomys > Glaucomys volans. The sequence continues at coordinate 389,426 of JAJEJO010001201.1, forward strand.
ATACCATGCACACGGACTGAGTAAAAAAGCTGGGGTTTCCATCCTCATTTCAGACAAAGCAGACTTCAAACCAAAGATAGTCAGAAGGAATAAAGAAGGACATTCCATATTGCTTAAAGGTAGCATAAATCAACAGGACATAACAATCATAAATATTTATGCACCAAACAATGGCGCATCCATGTATGTCAATCAGATCCTTCTCAATTTCAGGAATCAAATAGACCAAAACACAATAATACTTGGAGACTTTAACACTCCTCTCTCACCGTTGGACAGATCTTCCAAACAAAAATTGAATAAAGAAACTATAGGACTCAATGACACAATCGCTAATCTGGACTTAACGGACATATATAGAATATTCCATCCATCAAAAAGCGAATACACTTTCTTCTCAGCAGCGCATGGGTCCTTCTCTAAAATAGACCATATGTTATGCCACAAAGCTACTCTTAACAAATACAAAAACATACGGATACTACCTTGTATACTATCAGATCATAATGGAATGAAATTAGATATCAACGAGAAAGTTAGAAACAGAAACTACTCCAAGACCTGGAGATTAAATAATATGCTATTGAATGATACATGGATAACAGAAGACATTAGGGGGGAAATTAAAAGATTCTTAGAGGTCAACGAGAACAAAGATACAACATATCGAAATCTCTGGGACACCATGAAAGCAGTGCTAAGAGGAAAGTTCATTGCAGAGAGTGCATTTAATAAAAGAATGAAAAGTCAACAAATCAATGACCTCACATTACAGCTCAAAGCCCTAGAAAAAGAGGAACAGATCATCACCAAAAGTAGTATAAGACAGGAAATAATCAAAATCAGAGCTGAAATCAACGAAATTGAAACAAAAGAAACAATTCAAAAAATTGATGAAACAAAAAGTTGGTTCTTTGAAAAAATAAACAAAACTGATAAACCCTTAGCCACGCTAACAAAGAGAAGGAGAGAGAAACTCCAAATTACTAAAATTCGCGATGGAAATGGAAACATTACAACAGACACAATTGAAATACAAAACATAATAAGAAGCTACTTTGAAAATTTATACTCCAACAACATAGTAAACTGGAAGACATCAACAGGTTCCTAGGGGCATATGAGCCACCCAAACTGAATCTGGAGGACATACACAACTTAAATAGATCAATTTCAAGCAAGGAAATAGAGGAAGTCATAAAAAGCTTACCAACAAAGAAAAGTCCGGGACCAGATGGATTCACAGCCGAGTTCTACAAGACCTTCAAAGAAGAGCTCATTCCAATACTCCTCAAAGTATTTCATGAAATACAGGAGGAGGGAACCCTCCCAAACTCATTCTATGAAGCTAATATCACCCTGATACCAAAACCAGAGAAGGACACATCAAGGAAAGAAAATTTCAGACCCATATCTCTAATGAACATAGATGCAAAAATTCTTAACGAAATTTTAGCGAATCGCATACAAAAGCATATTAAAAAGATAGTGCACAATGATCAAGCATATTAAAAAGATAGTGCACCATGATCAAGTGCACCATGATCAACCTTGGTTCAACATCCGGAAACCAATCAATGTAATTCACCACATCAACAGACTTAAGGTCAAGAACCACATGATTATTTCAATAGATGCAGAGAAATCATTTGATAAAACACAGCACCCCTTCATGCTCAAAACACTAGGAAAAATAGGGATAGTGGGGACATTCCTTAACATTGTAAAGGCCATTTATGCCAAGCCCAGAGCTAACATCATTCTAAATGGAGAAAAATTGAAAGCATTCCCCCTGAGAAGTGGAACAAGGCAGGGATGCCCTCTTTCGCCACTACTATTCAACATTGTTCTTGAAACTCTAGCCAGAGCAATTAGACAGACCAAAGAAATTAGAGGAATACGAATAGGAAAAGAAGAGATCAAACTATCCCTATTTGCTGATGACATGATTCTCTATCTAGAAGATCCTAAGAATTCCACCAGAAAACTACTGGAACTCATTAATGAATTCAGCAATGTAGCAGGATATAAAATTAATGCTCATAAATCTAATGCATTTTTATTTGTAAGTGATGCATCCTCTGAGAGACAAATTAGGAAAACTACCCCATTCACACTAACCTCAAAAAAAATAAAATACTTGGGAATCAATCTAACAAAAGATGTGAAAGACCTCTACACTGAGAACTACAGAACGCTAAAGAAAGAAGTTAAAGAGCATCTGAGAAGATGGAAAGATCTCCCATGTTCTTGGATAGGCAGAATTAATATTGTCAAAATGGCCATACTTCCAAAAATGCTATACAAATTCAATGCAATTCCAATTAAATTCCCAATGACGGACCTCATAGAAATAGAGCAAGCAATCAGGAAATTCATATGGAGGAATAAGAGACCCAGAATTGCTAAAGCAATCCTTAGCACGAAGAGCGAAGCAGGGGGTTTCACAATACCAGACCTCCAACTATACTACAGAGCAATAGTGACAAAAACAGCATGGTATTGGTACCAAAATAGACAGGTAGATCAATGGTACAGAATACAGGACACAGAGACAAACCCAAATAAGTACAGGTATCTCATACTTGACAAAGGAGGCAAAAACATGCAATGGAGAAAGGACAGCCTCTTCAACAAATGGTGCTGGGAAAACTGGAAATCCATATGCAGCAAAATGAAACTAAACCCATATCTCTCACCCTGTACACAACTCAACTCAAAGTGGATCAAGGACCTAGAAATCAGACCAGAGACTCTGCACCTTATAGAAGAGAAAATAGGTCCAAATCTTCATCATGTTGGCCTAGGACCAGATTTCCTTAACATGACTCCCAAAGCGCAAGAAATAAAAGCACGAATCAATGATTGGGATAGAGTGAAACTAAAAAGCTTCTTCTCAGCAAAGGAAACAATCAGCAATGTGAAGAGAGAGCCTTCAGAGTGGGAGAAAATCTTTGCCACACACACTTCAGACAGAGCACTAATCTCCAGAATCTACCAAGTACTCAAAAATCTTTACACCAAGAACACCAATAACCCAATCAGTAAATGGGCCAAGGAAATGAACAGACACTTTACAGAGGAAGATCTACAAGCAATCAACAGATTTATGAAAAAATGTTCAACATCACTCGTTATAAGAGAAATGCAAATCAAAACCACCTTAAGATTTCATCTTACCCCAATTAGAATGTCTTTTATCAAGAACACAGGCAACAACAGGTGTTGGCGAGGATGTGGGGAAAAGGGTACACTCATACATTGCTGGTGGGAGTGCAAGTTGGTGCAGCCACTCTGGAAAGCAGTGTGGATATTCCTTAGAAAACTTGGAATGGATCCACCATTTGACCCTGCTTTCCCACTCCTTGGCTTATACCCAAAGGACTTAAAATCAGATTGCCTCAGTGATGCAGCCACATCAATGTTCATAGCTGCTCAATTCACAATAGCTAGATTATGGAATCAACCTAGATGCCCTTCAGTAGATGAATGGATAAAGAAACTGTGGTATATATACACAATGGCATATTATTCAGCCATAAAGAAGAATAAAATTATGACATTTGTAGGTAAATGGATGATGTTGGAAACTGTTATGCTAAGTGAGATCAGCCAATCCCAAAAATCCAAAAGCCGAATGGTCTCTCTGATAAATGAATGATGATGCATAATGTGGGGGGGAAAGATGGCAAGAATGGAGGAAAGATAGCTAGCATAGAGGGAAGGAAGGGGTGGCGGCGGGTGGGGGGTAAAATTAATAACAGAATTTGTGACAGATACCATTGCCCTGTGTACATGCATGAACGCACAGATGGTGTGACTCTACTTTGTGTACAACCAGTGAAACAATAGCTGTGCTCCATTTGTTTTCAATGAATCAATAAGTAAATAAAAAAAAATATATGAATTTAACAAAATCAATGTACCTGAGTATGTATTCTCAGTAATAAAATATAGTATTCATTGTGTCCCCACCGAAATTAAATTTTTGGTGTCTGTTATTCACATATGTGAATTGTTATAACAATATGCTGTCGCACTAGTGTTGGAAAATAAGTATTTTTAAAACAATTTTGCAGATGAAATGTAAAGCTTAGAAGATGAATCAATTTACCGAGTCATAGAGGTAATGGTTAAGAACTGCAATTAAATGCTTGATTTTCTGGAATTCCAAATCCATGCTCTTAACCTACAACCTCTATTTATTTCAACATAGTTCCCTTAGAGTTTGTGGGAAGTTTCTGAATACATGAATTGTTGAGTCTAATGTTTTCAAAGAATGATTATATTGTCTATTTATATACATAAAAATTACTAGATACAGTAAAAAGGAGTCCAAAATACATTTCTGAGCATAGTTATAACATACCAAGAGCTCTGAGTTTCTGAAGCTGTTTGTTGATGCCTCAATTAGAATATTACGAAGATAGCAAGATAACAATAACATCAACCTCTAAATTATCTTAGGTTGATAAATTAATATGACCAATATAAATCCTGTCAAGTAGAGTTTTGCAAGTGGTAAATTTGCAGTAAATGTTAGTCTTAGTGTTAAAATCATCCTAGAATCACAGTGTCAAAAAGTATAAAACTAAATCTTAAACTAGACCATCTCTGTATATCTGAAGTTTGTATTCCTTCTGTACCACATTTACCCCACATATAATATGCTTTGTTGACTTTCAGTCTTACATTCATTATTTTGTAGAGGAGGAAAGTTTTAGTGTTTTAAAGCTCAAGGGACATTCTAAATATGTTATTGTAAATTGTGCTTTGTCAACTGAGTGTTGTAACCATGGATGAAGTCGAACTAACACTGCTACTTCTTGCTGTGTGTGTTTGAATATGTAAACAAGTTGATTATCTCTCATCCAAAATGTTTGGGGACTAGAAGTGTTTTGAATTTTGGATTTCCGTAATATTTACATATACATAATGAAACATCTTGTGGATGAGACTGACTCTAAATGTGAAGTTAATTTCTGTTTCATCTACACATTATACAGCTAGTCTGAAGGTAATTCTATACAATATTTTAGTGCATGTGTGGTTTTTTGTTTTTGTTTTTATTTTTTAATTCATTCTGATCAGTTATACATGACAGTAGAATGTGTTCTGACACACTGTACACAAATGGAGAACAACTTCTCCTTCCTCTGGCTGAGCATGGTGCAGTTATACCCATAGTGTGATCATACATGTATATAGGGTAATAATGTCTATTTCGTTTGACTGTCCTTCCCATCCCCATACTTCCTCCCCTCCCCTTACTCCCCCTTCACAATCCAATGTTGCTTAATTCTCCCCAGCACCCCCATGATGGATAAGCACCCACTTATCAGAGAAAACATTCTGCCTTTAGTTTAGTTATTGTGAATTGAGCTGCTATAAACATTGATGTGGCTGTGTCACTGTAGTATACGGATTTTAAGTCCTTCAGGTATAAACTGAAGAGGAGGATAACTGGGTCAAATTGTGGTTCCATTCCAAGTTTTCTGAGGAATCTCCATACCACTTTCCATATGGTTGCACCAATTTGCAGTACCACCAGCAATGTATGAGTGTATATTTTCCCCCATATTATTGCCAACATTTATTGTTGTTTGTATTATTGATAATTGCCATTCTGACTGGGGTAAGATGAAATCTTAGCGTCATCTTGATTTACATTTCTCTAATCCATAGAGATGATGAACATTTTCTTCATGTTTGTTGATCAATTTCATTTCTTCTTCTGTGAAGTGTCTGTTCAGTACCTTAGCCCATTTATTGGGTTATTGGTTTTTTGGGTGTTTTTTGATTTATTTATATATCTGGAGATTAGTGCTCCATCTAAGGTGCAAGTGGTAAAGATTTTCTCCCATTCTGTAGACTCTCTGTGTTTTTTTTTTAATTTCTTTTATTTGTTCTTTTTAGTTATATATAACAGTAGAATGTATTTTGACAAATCATGTGCATCTGTGTTTTGAGATTCAACACAAGAGGTCAGCTGAATTCAAATGTGAAATCATCCACTTGCAATGCAATATTGATACTCAAAAAGTTTGTTTTGTAGCATTTTAGTTGTTCTGTATGAATAAACTGAAGTGTATAAACGTATATTTATTTGTGTGCATATGTGGGTGAATTCAAATACAAAATGCATGCCATGCTTCATACATTAAACCTAACTTTGCTTCCTCAGTAATATTATCTAGACAAATATTAGTTGATTAATTTACATTGTATAAGCTTTACCTCTGATGGTACTTTCTATTTATAAGTACATCTCTTCTGTTCTCATCTTGTTTTTTAATATCTTTGGGTAGAGTCTGAATATTTGTTTCTTTAAAGATCTTTCTTGGAGGCAGGTTTTCTGCTGAATATAAGTGAACTATAGAAACAAATATTTCAATGATCAATGAATTTTAAAATTCAAGAACATATATATTTTGTGTACTTTTAAAACTTTTGGAAGCTTGTGCTAAAAATTACTCTCAATGTAGGTAATTTTAAATTCTAATAAATTATTTTTTTCTGGGATTAAATTTCAAACTAATGCTTACTACCTGCTTTTCATGCATTTTTATATAATTTGAAAACACTGGAATATATTATTAAACCCGTTTTATAGGTGGAAAAACTATGGGATATAATAAAATATGTAATATAAATGGGCTTTAAATAATTGCCTGGAAACTCAATCTTAAAATGTTTTTCTAGATTGATCTGTCATTTTTTCCATATTCACATTAGGGCTAAATGTCAATGCTCCTAATTTCTTTCCTCTTTGAAAATCTGTGACAGAAAATTTAAAAAAAATTATTTCAGTGCATGCTAATTATACAGTCTAATAATGTAGAACTCAGTTGTATTTGCATTTTATAGTTTTTAGGTATAATATTTGACTGTTTCTTCTGAGTAGATTATAAACTGTTTAGTAAGAGGGTTGAATCATTTACTTAAAACATCATACAAATTGATGTTGGTAATATAGCATTAATCTGGAAAGTGTTTATGAATAGATGAAAATTTCTAGATTTGTAAAATGTATAGGATTTTGAAGCCCATGAACTTGGTATTAAACCATATTTTAGCCATTTTCTCTCCGTGTGATTCCGATTTCCCAGCCATGTATCTTCTGCCTTCTGGCAGTGTTACTGACACTCTAACATTCAACTTTTTTTTCCTGGTATTGGAGATTAAACCCCGGAGCACTTTACCAATGAGCCACATCACCAGCCTTCTTTTTTCTAATTTTGTATTTCGAGACTAAAAATAAGTAAGCCTCACTAAGTTGCTGAGGCTGACCTCAAATGTACAATCTTCCTGCCTCACCTTCCCAGGCACTGAGATAACAGGTTGGCCACCATGCCTGACTAACACTCAAAGCTGTATTCTTTCAGGGTGATTAATGTTTTCCAACGAATATTTTCTCTACAATTGCAGATATTAAAATACACATTTAATCATAGCCAGTATCCTCGTCATCTAGAATCTGTACCAAAGTTATTAGTCCTCTCAATCCTTCCATCTTTCCACATTCTAAAAGAAATCAAATAAAGTTTGCATATTATCTCTTGCTATGCAAATAAATTTATTTCTAAACTATTATTCCATAGAACCATTAATGCTCTTGGTTTTGAATGTTTCTCAATTTTGAAAAAAGAAAAAATCTTTAATGACATGTAAAAATTGTTTTCTTTCTTGATTTAGTCAGCTTTTTCACCAATATGACCAAAAGACCTGACAAGAACATTTTAGATTAGGAAAGGTTTATTTGACACTCATAGTTTCAGAGTTCTCACTGCACAGAGAGACAGTTTCATAGCTCTGGACCTGACGTGAGGCAGAACGTCATGATGGGAGGTTGCAGAGGAGGAAAGCAAACAGGAAGCAGAGAGAAGTTCTTCAATCACCAAAGACAAATACAAACTCCAATGGCATGCCTCCAGTGTCCTATCTCCTCCAGTCACACCCTTCCTTCCTTCAGTTACAACAAGTATTTACTTATTTTTCACCTAGTTTATCAATGTCAGTGGATTAATCCATTGATTAGATCATGCCTCCTAATTTAATAATTTCACCTCTGAAAATGCTTGTGTTTCCCACGCATGAGTTTTGAGGGACACTACATATCCAAACCATAACATCTATCTTATTATAATTGTTTTTGAAGTTTTGACTCTCTTTTCTTTCTCATTTAATAAGCTTTACATGATTTTACCATGAAATTTATTCAAATATATGAGAAGCAAGAATGCATCTGTATACATATTACCCTTTGATAATCATACACCAATACTATGTCAAATGAATGATTTCTGAGAGCTTTGCAAGTGTTTAAATAAACATATCGAACCCTTCTCAGTGTCAAACTGGAGAGTGAATGAAGAGTAATGAGCTATTCAAGGAGTTTAGACACATCACATAAGACAGAAATGAGATTGTTTAAGCAGCAGATGAAGGATATAGCTATTTCTTCTACCCTTAAACTATGCTGATGGGCATCTTCTAAATATTGAACTTAAGTTCATTGAAAATCATGCTTTAAAATATTTGAAAACTTTCCCAGAGTCTATACTTCTCTATTTATGGAGATGGAAGTAATAAAAACTTAAGTTAGAATAAATCCCTGATTTTTAGAAGAATGAACTTGTAAAATAAGCTATAACACCATACACTTGGAGTCTAATTTATTTAATTATATAAACAAAATGGCATTAGTTTCTTATACCATCACCCAGTTGAAAAACAACTAAGAAATAATACTTTCTTTTCTTTATTTATAATATAATGTTTAAAGTGAATCTAGTAATCTCATCTTTTTTATTAGGTTGTCACCTGTATTTTGCTTTGCATTTGTTGAATTTGGAGAATGTTTCTGGAAAATTCTACTTATATTTATTGGGTAAGTCTCATTGACAAGAATTTTACACTGATCTACACTTACCTTCATGGGTATCTTCATAGTCATTTTTTTGTCCCCATATGTTAATTTAGCCTCTATTAGTCTAATAGAAAAGATTGAGTATATGGCTACACTTAGCATTTTTTTTCATAGGAGCATCAGCCATAATACTATTGAAGTGGAAACAGTAATAATAAACACAATTTACCCTTCCCATAAACCTTCCAGAGTGGCCCTATTTTACTTTTGTGTATTCAGAAGCAATTTTACTTGAGTGTCTCACTAATAGTCCCTCCTGCCTTTTTCTCCCTTCACTCATGAAAGTTTTCTTCCTATACAGAAGTGGTCTAATGTAGGGCAAAGAAGTTACCAAGGGTGATATTGTTTTCATGAACTGGCATTGAGTAAAGAAAATTGTGTCAATTTACTAAATAAATATTATTTGCATTCATGTTCAACAAGTATTTACTTATTTTTCACCTCTTGTTATGGGCAGAATTTCCCAATTTCATTGATGTTGGTCTCAGTCATGTGACATGGGATGGCCAGAGAATGTCAGTGGAACTGATATGAATAGGACCTGAAATAGTCTTAACTTTGGTAATCCAATCTGATATGAAAACATGTCGAACCTGTTTTGAGACTGTTTAGATGCATGAGACATTGAGAAAAAAAAAATTCAACCTGCAGTCTGATATAGAACAACAGCCTCAGTACCAAGGATACATGAAGGATGCAAAAGTAAATACATAATTTGGGTCACCAAGAATTTTGTTACACAGAAAATTCTGATTGATGTGCGCTCTTACTTTTATTTCATCTAATTGAATATATTTTTTTTTTTTGCTTTATAGGGTCATTTAAGGGACAGCAAGCAATTCTATTTCTGGGATACATCCTTCCATTTCATCAAATTTCTCCTATCTAGATTGGACATTTATGCCTTCACAGTATCTCTTAAATTAATCAGTATTCTGAAAAGTTGTAACTTACAAAATTTTATCATGCACTGAAAAGATGAAGAAATTTTAATCAAAATAAGACTAGAAAAATTGTGTACTTTTGTTATTTAATGAACTGAAGTTCTGTGAAATAAAAGTCATATAATACTTCAAGGACATTTCTATTTTGACTGAGGTTAATATCCAGCTTCTTGACCAACTGCTTGCTGTTGGTGAAATGGTTTGGTGTATACAAAATTACCTCAGCCACTGTCTCATAGATAGGTATGCCTGAACAAATTTTTTTACCCAGCTTTCTTTGAAATCAACTGATTCCCATCTCTCAATATTTATCTGATTGAGCTTTGAGGATAGGCAAATCAATTCTTAATAGCTATCTGCACAAAGATATGGATAATACCTTTTTTATATAAGTTGATACCAGTATTCTTCATGGGAGTGACTTAATTACTATAGTGTTGTTAATAACTGATATTTCCTAAAATTATTTTGTACTTTTAAATTGATATAGTCCTAGAAACATGGCTGTTTGCAAAATTTTAAAGTTAACTGTTAACATATAAAGTCATTGATTCCCTATCAGTGAATTGCATTTAACTGAACTTTAAGGAAACTTGAAAGGTTCAGGTGAAACTACATAAAACTGAAAACAAATAACAAAATACTCTGAATGATTTGATCAGGATTGTGAGGAATTACTTCAGGGCTATTGCCTGTCAAAATGTTTATAGAAATAGGCAATTCACTCTATGTACTTTTATTTTAATTCTAAAATTTCACTGTGTCCAATAGAACATTTTCCTAGTGCAAAAATCTAAATCTCATCTCTGGAACAAATGTTTTACTTCAGAAAAGCTAGTCAATCAGTTAAACATCAAAAGAAACAAGAAAAATATTCTCATCCTTTTAATTACCATTGTGTATTGTTTTAGCTAAAACTGTATTGGAATAAATGAATCATTGGCAAGTAGAAATTTTTGCAGACTCATCTGTTTTCCTTTAACACCAATTATCCCATCTATCTACTTTTTGAACAATTAAATGCATTAAGATGTAGCCAAGGCCAGTATTAGCTGGGTTCAAAAATTAGAAACCTGAACTTGAGAAAGTCTTTGTTCCCAAATCTTGTGTCCTGCAGGGCACGTCACACAAAACCAGAAGTTTCAGCACATGGTGATACCTTCAATAACAGGAGAATACACTAAATTATTTTGAAAGAAGAACAGTCATCTTTGCACGAAAGAGTCTAAGAGAAATTTTCGCTCAAAGCCACAGGGGCCTAAATTGAGCATAATTTTATGAACATAAGAGAAAAGACCAATTTTCCACACAGAAGTGTGCTCATTGATGACAAATGCATGAGATTACTGGAACCCTAGAGGGATTTGGGTCCATAAGGTTATAGTGTGGTACATAAAACAGAAAATATACCTGAATGTAAAGAATGCAACTTTATTCTAGCTAAATCATTTAGAAAACCAAATATATATCTGAAAAGTACTGGTGGGAAAGAAAGAATATCATGCCAATAGATGTCAGAAAGAATATTCAGTTGTGTTTGTAGTACTGTATTATTTATAAATAAAAGTATTGAATTCATATATTACTATTTTAGATTTTTCAAATAATTAATAAAATGGAAAAAGTGTAAAGCAAATGTACAGAAATGTTTAAGAGGATTGATTATGAGGTTAGAAATATGGGAAATTTTTATGTTCTTTAAACCACTTAAAACCAGTGTTCAACCCACACGAAAGATGTATTATTAAATAGAATATTTGGACTGTGCAAGCTGAGGTACAAATACAGAAATAATAATCTAGTAGAGATGATGAGATTTATAATGAAGGAAGAAGACATGGATGAAGAAGGAGACCTAGTCTCTATCTTACCAGGTCATTCTTTTTTTTGTAGAGAAGGAGATGGAAGAACAAGAGGAGGTGGAGACAGAAGCAATTCATCTTTTGTAAATGAATCTCTTCTATTATGGTGAATTGCAAGTTTTTGTTCATAAAAGTAGAGATGTTTTAGACTTGAGATTTGTAGTTGGAAACTCTGAACATATATAAGAAATAATACATTAGAGATGTGCCAGCTTGCCTGGTGGGTGGTGGCAAGGCTGCTGAGAGGAGGGGGAGCACAGGCAGTGAGAGAGGAATATTCCATAAAAAATACATATATTGCTTAGGGAAACCTTTGGAATAGAGAGGAAGGGTGATCTTAACAAACCCAGAGATAATCAGGGAAGGTGTTAAGTGAAAAACAACCAAAGTGCTTGGCCAATAGTGGCTAGCAGGGTCATTGCCGGTCGGAAACGTTGAGTGGCTCCATAGCAGTGAATGAGCAGAGGCAAGAGATTGGGAACCCATAAAGGAAGTTGCCAACCTGACCCAGAATTTGCCTATCATAGGATCTAGAGTGTGCCTGGACCAGTGTGACTGAAAGAGGCACAAAGAGAATTGTGCCCATGGTGAACTGGGTTCAGGATACCCAAGAGAGAGACAGCTCCCAGTGTTGCTATTATCCCATAAGAGCTATTAGAAAGATACCAATAAATGACCAAGCACTAGAATCTGTATTCTAGGTCTGATAGTGGGTAATTCATACCTATATATATGAATGTATATATATGAGACATGGGGAGGTTTAGACTCTGTACCCCAAAATGGGAATATATGGGAGGCCCCCCAGACATCCAGCAGAGATTGGCACCTTCCCAGTAACAGATGGTGTGGATAAAATTTCAAAACCTGATTAACAGAGTTCCAAAAGTCAGCAAAGACCAAATACCAACTACTGGAACTTCCAATTTAGAATTCTGTACCAGCCTTGCTAGGAGAGTCCTGTCAGCACTCTTCAAACTGTTCCATCCTATACTGGGAGACAGTAGGCTGAGATCTACTGCAACCAGCTCTGACTACTAGTCACAATGGCTGGAAGCTTAATGAGAAACATGAAAACATTCTACTTAACAACACCAGTCTTTCATCCAAGGATTACAGAATCTAAAATAAATACAAAGAATTAAAAATAAATGCTTGCCAACCATTTTGACTAGTTCTACTTAGGAAAAAAGGACTTCATTTCTCAGTAAAAATTATATTTTTTTCCTATTGCCATCATCATTACTTTTTTGTTTAATTTTAGCTTTTAAATTTTATTTCATTGTTTTATTTTTCATTTTTCCATTCTGTATGATTGTATGTATGTGTTAGTGTGTGGGGGCATGTGTATTCTTATCACATGGATAGGTTTAAATATATAAATATATTAAACATGTTTAATATATATTTAATGTATATTCATATATCTTTATTTTAATTTTAAATGTCCCTTCTTCACACTCTCAAAATTTCAATGGCAAATTTTTCAGTTCCCTCTTTCTCTCTTCCATTATTTCATTACTTTTAGTTATTTTAACTCATCTTTCTTTATAACCATCATTTACTACCTATTTCCTGCTTCTCTTCTTTTAAATATTTCAAACTTTTCTTACCTTCCTACCCATTTTGTCTTCATTTAAGATAATTTTAAATGTACTTTCTGATAGAATTACATAGTTTATGTAATTCCTGGTTCATTCATGTTGTTTTATTAACACAGTGAACAATTATAGACACTATTTAGTGTCAGATCTAGTTCACAGTTATTGTTGGTACTAATGATAAATGCTGTCCCTTCCACTTCCACACAGTTGGTAATTGGTGAACACCAAATACTTATTTTAAGGTGTGCATCTTTTGCTGATGTGATTGCTATTCCTGGCTTCCCCCTTTATCTAAGAGGGGCTGGAAATCAATTGGAAGAGTTGAAGTTAACAGAGTAGATATCCTGCTGGTGATCAATACTCAGCAAATCTCACTCCACTTATGAACTAGCCCCACTTAAGCCTCAACAAAACATCAACATATAAAATAGGAGAGATAAATACTCCAAACCAACAACCAGTTTCCAAGGAGGAATTAGAGGGAGCCGTCATATCCTACTCCTGGACACCCACTTACACAGCAAAAAACAGAGAGAAGTCCTTAAATCAAAAAAGATAATTATGCAAAAAAGACACTTGTATAAAATATGACAGATAGTCTCACTCAACTGATGCACAAGTGTAGACCTTCAAACACATGATAAAACAGTCAAGCAAATCTTTCCCTAAAATTTACAATCACCTAGCAAAGGAATGTACAGCTACAGAAGTGGATTAAACTCCAGAGAAAGAAAAGAAAAATCTTCTTATTAAAATGTTTAATGATCTAAAATAAAATCTAAGGAATGAATTAAAAGACCAAATAAAAGAGATGAAACACCATTTAAATAAAGAAATAAATATATTTCCAGGTGCAATAGCACATGCCTATAATGCCAGCAACTTAGGAGACTGAGGGAGGAGGTTTGCTAGTTCAAAGTCAGACTCAGCAACCTAACAAGGCGCTTAGCTACTCAGCAAGATCCTGTCTCTTACTAAAATATAAAAAATGTACTGGAGATATAGCTCAATGGTTGACTGCTTCTGGATTTAATTCGAGGTACAAAAAAAAATAGAAATATGAATATTGACAAGAAACCAGTCAGAACTTCTGGAAATGTTGATCCTGCATCCAGTTATTTTACTCAATTTATAATACAAGATACAAGATCAACATTCATAAACCAATAGCTTTAGCTTTCCTGTACTCCAACAGTGATTCTGCTGAGAAAGAAATTAGGAAAACTATCCCATTCCCAATACTCCCCCCTCCAAAAAAAAAATGAAAAAAACTTGGAGTTAATTTAACTAAGGAGATAGAAGATCTCTAATTTGAAAAGTATAGAGAACCTATAAAGTGGAAAGAAACTAAAGAAGACCTTAGAAGATGGAAAGAACTCCTAGGTTCTTAAATAAGTAAAATTAATAGATAAAATGGTCCAAAAGTGCTACACAGAGTCAGTGAAGTCACCATCGAAATAATAGTGACATTCATAAAAGAACTAGAAAAAAACAGTCTTAAAATTCATTTGGAAGAATAAGTCATCCAGAATAGCCAAAGCAATCCTGAGCAAGAAAGTTAGTTATTCAGATGCAGGATGCATCTCATTATATACTACAGAGTATAATGTAGTATAACCTCAAACTATATTACAGAGCTATAGTAAAAAAATAGCATGGTATTAGCAACAAAAAGACATGAAGTCCAGTGGAATGAAATAGAAGAGGCAGAGACAAACCACATACCTGCAGTCACAAAATACTTGACAAAAGTGCCAAAAATATGTATTGGAGAAAAGATAGCTCTTTAACAAATAGTTCAGGGAAAAAATGGATATCCATATGTAGAAAAATAAAATTAGATCCCTATTTCCTATCCTCTACAAAAGTCAAATTAAAGTTGATCCAAGAATTAGTATTTCGAACAAGAATTTCACAACTGCTAAAAAAGAACCTAAGCTTACACTCCAACATATTGGTGCAGGCACTGACTTTTTAAAGAAGACCTCTAAAGCTTAACAAATAAAATCAAGAATAAATAAGTGGGATAGTTTCCAATTAAAAAGCTCTGCACAGTAAAGGATTCTGTTAAGAGTGTGTAGAAAGAATTTATGGCATGGGAGAAAATATTTGCCAGCTACTCCTCTAACAGGGGATTAATAACCAAAATTTATGAAAAACTAAAAAATCTTCACACCAAAAAAAAAAAAAATTAGCTCAATCAACAAATGGCCAAAAGAACTAAACTGACATTTCTCAAAAGAAGAAACACAAATGGCCAAGAAATATATGGAAAAAAATCTAGCAAGTAGGGAAATGCAAACCAAAACTACACTAGGACTCCATCTCAATCCATTCAGATATCAATTATCAAGAATACAAATAATGATAAATGTTGGTGAGGATGTGGGGAAAAGGTACACTCATATCTTGTTGTTGGGACTGAAAATCAGTACAACTACTCTGGAAAAAGTATGAGATTTCTCAAAAAACTAGAAATGGAATCACAAATATGACCCAGATATCCCACTCCTTGATTTTATCCAAGAGAACTAAAATCAGCATCCTATAGTGACACAGCCAGATGAGTATTTATAGCAGGAAAATTCACAGTAATCAATCCTACATGCCCATCAATAGATAAACAGATTACAAAATGTGGTATATATACACAATGGAGTTTTACTCAGCCATAATATAGTTGCCTAGCTAGAATGATCAGCAAGAGAAGAAAATTAAAAGGTTACAAACAAGAAAAATTCAAATAAGCTTTTTTCTGATGACATAAACCTAGCTAGAAGACACAAAAATTCCACCAGAAGACTTATAGAACTAATAAGTGAAATCAGCAAAGCATGAAATTATGGCATTTACCAATAAATTAGTAGAACTAGAGAACATCCTCCTAAGTGAAATAAGTCAGGCTCTGAAAATCAATGGTTAAACATTTTCTCTCATATGCAGAATCTAGAGCAAAGTTAAGGGAAAAGATGTGTGCGTGGGGGGGTGGGAGTTGGATATCATAAAACCATATCAAAGATTGGAGGAGTAGAATGAGACTGAATGGGAGAGAGGGACAGGAAAGGAGAAGAAATGAAGAATGAATTTTATGATATGTGCATGTATGAATATATCACAATGCAGTGCACCTTTGTGTGTATCTATAAAGCACCTATCACAAACAAATAAATGAGTGAAAGGAAGATCAACAGAGCAGAGGAAAGAGCAGAGGGAAGGGGAGCGGACCAGTGTTTGAAATGGAGTGAATTAAATTCCATGCAAGACTGGGTCAGAATAAATCAACTTATTATGTATAGATGTACTTGCACTAATAAAATAAAAAAGAATTATAAAAACAAAAATTATATACATAATTTTAGAAAACATCCAACCTCGAGTGTGATTTAATGTTGAGTATATTTATTGGATATTCTTTTCAAATATTGTAGAATTTATATTTAGTTGTGCTCTCAATAACAAACCATTTTCTTGGCAATCTTAAATTTGAAAGAGAAATAATTAACAAGTGAATCCATCACTGCCGATTTTTTTAAACATGAAATTTTAATGTTCTTTGTATGACTCAGTCTTTTAAGAGTAAATAATAAAGTCAAAATATGTAAAAACTAATAAGATACAATAATGATAAAGGTAAAAGAACCCACTTAAGATTTTATAAAAAAGGATTTTTATAGTAAAGGGAATATTTTCTTTATTAAAATAATTTAGAATATCTTGATGTTATCACTCAATTTTATAATTTAATACGGTACTTAAATGAATTTATTCCCCAAGAGAATTAGAATAATTTTAAAAGTATATGTTCTTATGATTTACAATATTCAATTATCTTAAAGATATATTAGATTTAAACAATACAAGTTCATATTCATTATTATTTTGAATTCTCTGTTTAGAATCTGTGCAATCATTCCAAATTAGCTTCTGAATCATTTGTGAACTTGTAAATGAATATAATAAACTGCATTTCATGAAGTTAAAGTATTTCATGCAATAAAAATCAAGCTTTCAGAATAGTGTGGTGCCCTGGGATTTATTAGATGCATTTAAACAATTTTCTATTTTATACTCATTTAAAAATAGTTTTTCAAGATCTAAAATCACCATACTACAGGGATACAGACTCATGAATGTTTATGGAAGTGTCATTCATAATAGCCAACCTAGTGAATCAACCTATTTGCCTGTCAACAGATGATTGGCTAAAGAAAATGTGGTATATATACAAAGCCATAAAGAATAAAATTATGGCATGTGCAGGAAAATAGATACAATTGAATACCATCCTGTTAAGTGAAATAAACCAGACCCAGAAATTCAAGGGTTGAATGTTTTCTGTGATATGTGAAAGCAAGATGAAAATGAGGGTAAAAGAAATGGGAGGGGTAATTTCTTGTAAGTCTGAGAGAGAACCTCTTAGCAGAAGAAGGGGATTGGGGAGAAAGTGGGGAAATGGGAAAAGGGAGGAACATGGAATGAACTTGAAGCTGGCAAAACTTCCGTATGCACACATGTGGATACACCACAGAGAATTTCACCTTTATGTATATCCATAATGTACTAACTACAAAATTACAAATAAATAGAACAAATATCAGTAGAGTAGAGGAAAAGGAGCAGTGGTGGGAAGAGAGGAAGGAAAGGGGAAGCCCGGGGGACCAAATTGTTGTAAATTATATTCCATGCTTGCCTAATTATATCAAAACGAACCCTAAGATTATGTGTAACTAAAACAAGTAAACGATTGAAAAACAGACCAAAAAATAAAAGGGAAAAAGTGTCTTTTGTCTCTATGTCAGAAAGACACCTAAAATTTTAAAATTCTATTTCTATACAGACAGAATAGTATTATTTAATGGAATGTATATTGATCTGATGTCAAAATCAAAATAGGTGGATGGGAAGGACAGCAGAATGAGACAGACATTATTACCCTATATACATGTATGATTACACTACTGGTGTGACTCAGCAGCATGTACAGCCAGAAGAATGAGAAGTTATGCTCTACCTGTGTACAATGTGTCAAAATGCATTGTATAACGAATTAGAACAACAACAACAAAAAAGAACTGAGGACATAGTTCATTGGTTCAATCTCCAGTAATCCTTCCTCCACAAATAATAAAATAAAAAGTATAGTAATTAAAAAAATCAAAACAGGATCAAGTGTGAAAACTAGGACTTCCTTTTACCAGCTCTGTGACCAACTCTTCTAGCCATGAGGATAACACTCCCTGAACTGCTTCCCAACCTCATTACATTGCTCTGAGTCTTTTGTCATGGATCACATAGAAAAGCACTCATGCAAGCTGTTAATTAGGTTTTAATGTTTTTCTACTTAAGCATGGGCTGTTAATAGGAGGACACATCTGTCAATACTGGGAATTTACCAACAAAGACAGAAGAGCAAAGTGAGATGGCAGTTATCATTGGTTGAAGAGCACCATATGGTATAGTAAAAGCAGAAGTTGGAAAGGAGGTGATGAAACAGGATGTGTGGTTTGGACTTGTTAAATTCGGGAGAATATAATGAAGAGAGATGGAGGGGGAATCTATGCTTGCTGTGTTTTTTTTTAATTGGTTCTTTTTAGATATACATGACAGTGGAGTATATTTTGACATATCATACATATATGGAGTAGAGCATTCTAATTAGGATCCCATTCTAAATTAGTACTAGAATTCATTTATGAAAGGCAAGATGTTGTCTTAATGATTCTTAGCTTACCTGACAAAAAGATATGCATGCCTTTTAATTTGGACATTGAATCCAAGAAGAAATTGAGGCAAGCCAGACTTGGTGGTGTACTTGTCCAATCCCAGAGACTCTGGAGGCTGAGGCAGGAGAATTTCTAGTTCCAAGCCAGTCTCAGAAACTTAGAGAGGCCCTAAGCAATTTAGTGAGATCCTATTTCAAAGTAAAAAGTTAAAAGGGATTAGATTCTACATATCAGGAAGCTAATCGAAATTGGGGGTGGAGCAGGTGAGGAAGAGAGAGAGAGAGAGAGAGAGGGAAAAAAAGGTGAAGAAGCTTGCCATTGAATTAGAGGAAAGAACAGTAGAGCAGAGGAAGGGGATTGAGGGGAAAGGAGGGAAAGATAAGCGAAAAACAGAATGAATATGTCTGAGTTTTCATGTGTACATATGTAAATGTACCACAGTAAATTTCAACATCAGGTGTACCCACAAGACACTAATTACGAACAGCAAGAACAACTATAAATAAATTGCAGGAAGATCAGTAGAGTAGAGGAAGGGAAGTGGGAGGTAGGGAGGGGGAAGTGTTGGGGACTGAATGAGAGTTGAATTCATGCTGTTGTGATTATGCAAAAATGTATACTAATGTTATACATAACTAAAAAAAATCAATTAAAAAATTTAAAAGGGCTGAGAATGTAGATTAGTGATAAAGCACCCTGGGTTCCATCCCCAATACCAAATAAATAAACAAATAAATACATATATAAATAAATAATAAAAGGAAGAAAAATAAACTGGGCACAGAGGTGCACGTCTGTAATCTCAGCAGCTGGGGAGGCCAAGGCAGACGACCACCAGTCCAAAGTCAGTCTTAGCAACTCGATGAAACCCTGTCTCTAAATAAAATACAAATAGGGCTGGGGATGTGTCTCAGTGGTCAAGTACTCCTAAATTCACTCCCTGGTGCCAAAAAAAAAAAAAAAAGGAAGTAAGAGAAACCTATTTTGTGTAAAGAAAGGGGATTGATCTATGTACTTAGTGTAAAATTGGAACCCAACAAGAAGTAGGCAGAGTTACATATGAATGTTGTTAAAGCAAAGTCATATGATTTCTAGCACTAAGATGTTAGATATTACGTATAATTTCATTACCACCCACTTTCCACTTCCAATAAATTATATACCTAAGGCACAGAGAGGTTTCATATTTTTTTCCAGATTTCTGTAAATCTGATGTTTCTCTGAACTATCAGATCTATACACAATTTTTTGCATTATGCTTTCTCCTTAAATTTTAGAATTACAAAATTTGTCATTGAGTTTGAGAAGAAAAATCCAGGAAATTAACATTTACCTTGTCATGCAGGTCATATAACTATAGAACCAGAAAAGTTTGTTATTTTAGTCTCTTCTTAATAATTCTAAGCATTTTACCCTTTTTATATCTAGAAAATTAAGCCCCCCTTTCTGTCTCCTTTTTATATTGTGAACCCTATGTCCATACCTGTGTACTTGAAAGTTCAAGAGTCTATTTAAAAAAAGTAAAAAATAAAAATAAATATTACTTATTTTGCTCCTCTTGATTTTCCATAATGAATCCCATTTTTTCATTAATACAGGAGAAAGGTGAGCTGTTTAAAAATTGTTTGCACTATAGGTCTCACAGAGTCCCTTAGTTTTGTAGTGTCTGTTGAAATCAACTTCGGTAGATAATCCTGAGTAATTCATGGTAATTATTATAACCTAGAATCAAGAATATAACAAAGTTCTTTAAAAGCCCGAGTGAAAAGATGCCAGTACTTTGCCCAGAGTCATCTTGCAAAATTGCATTTTCATAGCAAAAGCTCTCCACACAATGAGTTCTGACCAATGATTGCTTTGTTTCTCACAGCATCATAAGTAGCTGAGCTGCTTATGGCACTAGGTAACTGACAAGATTAGAATGTGATTTGTATGCATTTTTCACTTCTATACTAAGCGAAATACATTATTTATTATTAACCTGAGATTCTTACTAAAGGTATAATTTCACATTTCCTTTATAGATTATTTTTCATATTCCTTTAAAACTTATAACTGTGTCAGTAAGAACTGCTGTTTACCTAGGTCACAGTAAATAGTGTGTTTGTAGAAAATCAGGTACCTTGTAATTTGGAACAGATGGAAGGAGCTAACAACTGTTGTGGGAATTGAACGAATTGATCCCTCAGCTGGGCCCATGAAATACTACAGAATTTCAATTAGTCGCTTTTGTTTCTTTGAAAACTGTATAAAACACATTCACATTTATGCTGATATTTTTGTGACTTGTGAAAACATATACGTAGGCTATATCTAACATTCTACAAATTTCAATGATAGTTCATTTTCAAAGGAAAATTGATTCACTGGATAATTCTCACTTGACTTTGATGTAGAGAGTCAAGGCTGAAGGTAGAAGTTGAGCCCTGGGGTAGATTTCCTCCTCATGCCTTTTTAGATAAACCTCCTAGCATTTTCTGCTCTGCTCCATGTCTATGGTGGATGACATTAATCACTCACGGGTTTCTTATTTGTGTTCGGTCTGGCCATTGGAGAAGAACAACACAACACAAAACCAAAAGAAAATAATGAGGTCAGTATATTTATTCCCACAATGTTCTACTCTACAGGGGCTCTGCAGTAGTCTACATTTAGATGGTCAAACTCCATGCTTCTTTGCACACATCTGAATCTCCAAGCAGATAACAGCTCCCTCTCCTATCAGCATGAGTGGTAATAATGCCTGCTGATATCTGTCATGATGTATTGACTATCCCTTTTGATTGACCTTTATCTTTGCATACCTGTAAAATACTTTATTTCACAAGAACTCTCCATAAATAGTCAACTTTTGGCGTGCAGTCTCTTTTCTTCTGTGATTGTGACTGATATCAGTTCCATTTTCCTATGTTATTTATTGGTTGAAGCCCAATGTTCACATTTTTCCCATTTCTGCATGTATTATCCTTTATAGATACACAACATTAGATTCATTCACCTCTCACCTCTACTAACCCACTCACTGTTAGTGGTTTATAAATAATATGGTTCCATTCCTTGAAATATCCATTCCCCCTCTGTCTTCATGAAAATTCCTATTTTCCCTCCAAATTGCAGATAAGATGAAACCTTTTTGATTGACTTGACCTGAATGTACTGTCCAAATCTAGTTTCAGATAATTACTTCTTCCTTGCTGAAATCTATGTTGTTTCTTTATATTCAACTTTTATCACCTTTGATAGAATATATTTTATATATTATTATCCAAATCAGACAACTCCTTGAAGGCAGAACGATGTAATATTTATTGTTCTGTACCAAAAGATTAATACAATCCTCATTACAAAATAAGTACTCAAAAAACATTTGCTAATCAGATTTATAAATCAGATTAATATAAGACTAATATCTGGGGTATTGCTAACTTGACATATCTGAAACAGTCAGGACATACAGATTAATTTCCTTGGGAAAGAGTATCTTTTTGCTTGTCTTGCCCTTCTTAACCATGGTGAAGAGTGGAGAGAAGAAAGCAGTTATCAGTACTCTCCTAAGTAGCCAAATCCCGTGACTATAAATGTCATTCTTCTCATTTGGCAAATGACTTTTCTCCAACACCCTGAGTCAGTGTGATCTTGAGATAGAACCATGACCCTTCAAAGGTAGAGATGTCTTTCTATGTAGGGGCTCAGAATTACACAGGTAAAAACTTGTGGCTGAAGTTTTATTGGACTCTGCAAACACTGCAAGTTAAGGGAGTGGCTCAGTGCCTTGGTACATGCTTGTAATTCTAGTTACGTGGAGTCTCAGCAGGAGGACTGGAAGTTTGAGTTCAGGCTTGCCAATTCTGTAAGAACCTGTCTTAACATTAAAAACAAAGTATTGGGGATGTAGCTCAGAGGTAGAACACCCCTGAATTCAGTCCCTCCTACCACAAAGGAAAGTTATGACATCATTTATTTTGGCAATAAGAATTCTTTATCACTATATTCTAATAGGCTCTACTTATATGATATATTCATGGACCACATAGTATATATTATAAATAATTTTTCTACTCTTTTAAGACTCCTAATACCATAAATGTGTCCATGTTTAAACATTACTTGACTTGTTCCAGTAAAGGTCAATACATTGACTCTCAGAAATACAATGATGGTAACATCAGAGTCATAGGTTTTGGGCATTTATGAGCTACCAGGGACATCATGCATCTATGAACACCTTTTGTTTACACTGAGGGATGGGGATTTTAGTTTTGGTTTCTAATGCATTTACTTTTTTACTTTGTATTCAAGTACCCTGAATTCATATATTGAAGTAAATTGAAAATGACAAAGAGAAAGGCTTTCTATAAAGTCTTCACCTTTGTGTCTTAACCTGGCATAGGTGTTTTGGAATAAAAAGGCAACCACTTCCAAACTATATATGACAGCATTTAAAAATGAAACTGTTTCCCAGGGTATTTTTCACTGTGAAAAAAGGTAACATATGATTTAAATTTAATATTTTCCTTACCATAGATAGCCATAGTAGACAAACTTAAAATATTTCATTTTTTAAACTAGAAGGTAACATAATTAGACATGATGACCTCTACACTGATTTAAATAATTCACACTGATGATGATGAATGATTAATTCAGTATGGAATATGGCACTTATAGACTCTATTTGTCTAATACACAACTTTATAAAAGGAAATAAACTCTAATTTTTCTACTAATTATATATTCTATTGTCTGAAAAATCACTCAAATTTGCCCATAAAGACCTATAGCTATGCTCTCCTTTCAAATGTCTTTTCCTATGTTTTTGTTTTGTTTTGGTTTTCTTTTTTGGGGCTTTTTTTTTTTCTTTTGTTTTTTTTTTTTTTTTTTTTTTTGCGGTGCTAGGGATTGAACCTAGGGCCTTGTGCATGCAAGGCAAGCACTCTACCAACTGAGCTATATCCCCACCCCTCTCCTATGTTTTTGATCAACTCAATTTCCAATTTCCATACATATAAATTCAGAAAAAATCCAATTAATATTCAGTGATTTTTTTTAAAGAAATAAGTCTTTTTAGAGATATTAAAAACTGGGGATTTAACCCAGAGGCATTTTATCACTGAGCTATATCCTTCTACATGAAAATTATAATTTTCATCTAACACTTTCCACCAATGATTGAGTAGACAGTATTAGAATACTTCAGATCACAATCATGTCCTCATTAATGCTATAATACATTTATCCTTCCCTCATGGCTTTACACTGCTGAAGTTTTTCATCTAGAACATCCTTCCCACTTTCTTCAAAATATTTCGTACAAGTTCATTTAACCTGATCTTGCACTTACTTAGTAGAGATATATATTGTTCTTGGGGAACTAAAAAATTGCATAACTCAATTTCATTCTTTAGACCTGGTGTATAGGTAAGTGGAAAAGTGCTTGCCTAGTATGCATGAAACCCCATTTTCAATTCCCAGCAACACAACACAATAAAATAAAATAAAATAAAATAAAATAAAATAAAATAAAACAAAACAAAACAAAATAAAATAAAATTTAGTATGTGATTCATCTTTTGCTGCTCTTATTTTAGAAATTTATATTATTGTGTTCCTGATGACTTTTCAGTTAAAAAAAAAAGGCAACTGTATTTTAAATTCTGTTCTTGGATTCTTATGAAGTATAACCATTGACTACAGTAAGTATGTTCTATTTCATTTATAAAACATTGATTACTTCCCTAAGAATCAAAAATTTTTGAGAAACAAACCTCTAAGGAAAACTGAAAAATAATTTGTATAACTAATGAAACAAAGTTTAGAGAAGAGATATAAGAAACAACCATTTTCAGGTAAGATCCTATTTTTCACCTATAATTTTTATCTAGTATATAGGCAAAGAATAAAAAGTGATCATATTAAATAAAAGATACAATTTAAGCATATACAATGGCAATATTATTGGGACTACAAGATGACATTGTGTCACACAAATTAAATAAAGTTATGATTAAGGCTTCACTGTGCCTAGTTTTATGTGTCTGAGGAACAAGATGGTGGCCTTCCTTTCTTGATCTCAAGATCCTCTTTGGAGAGGGAGTCACACAGTTAATTAACTACAATGAGAAAGAGGTATACAAAGTATTGTGAGGAAACTAAGATAATCTGACATTCCATATTTTAGAAAAAAATACATTGTGACTGACTTTTCTTCAACAAAAATTAGAAATAGCAACATTTTGGAAACATCTGTGCTAACACGCTTTAGACAAATGAGGTCTATTCTAATTTTAACAGTGCATTTCCGTGTCCAATACTCCCCCAGTACAAATTCCCACAGGCACTCATTATGATCACTCCCTTGCATGTGTCTTTAAACTCTTTTCATTTTACTTTTTTGCTCCCCTGGCAAGACAACAGCTTTCATAATATCCGACTCTTTCTACATTCAGAGATTGTAACACTGCAGTGGAGCATGTCTGGGGAGAAATGCCAACTGGCTTCACTTTAAATTCATTATCACTGATCTCAAGTGGGCCTTAATGCTGTCCAGTTACCACACAATGGTCCATTTCTGTTTTCTTTTCTTTTCTCCCAGATGACTATTTCAATTTCCTCCTCTATTCCTAAACTTCCAGTAACATTGTCCTTCCATTTTTCTCAGCATAAGAACTTGTTCTCTACTTAGTTGAGAAAATAAAACAATTCCAAAGATAAAATCCACAAGGTTTATTCTATTTGGAGTGTATACTTCCAATTTAAAATTCCTTAACATTATTTCCTGGATTGTTTTTTCTCCATGAAACTAGTCAACATCTGACATATTCATTAGAGTAAAAAGAGAACTTTTGTTTCTTTTATTTTCCTAATTCCATTGAGCAAAGCAGTTCCAGACATACACTATAATTTCACATAAGCATAGAATGAATGAGATGCTTTGTAAGTGGTTTAAAGGTATAATCTAAAGATTGGAACTTGATCAGAGCTCCATGGGCTGAAGGAAGGGTTAAAGCAGAAGACACTCTGGCCTCCATACCTTCCTCTGAGCATCTCCATGTCTCCAATTTTCCATCCAACTTTAAAGTATCTGTCTTGAGTGATTATGTCTACATAACATAACCTGGACCGTGTTTCTCAGTCTCAGTGCTCAGAATCGGAGTATTGTCAACACAATAACAACAAAATGTAGAACTTCCTTCCCATGATTTCCCAGAAATTTTGATTTATCAAGTTGAGCTCAGAAAAATGCATTCTGCTTCAGAATGTTCCAGGTCTAAATTGGGAGAAATAGTCCTTTCAAAAATTTAAGATGACATTTTAAGTAGTTTCCAGCTCCTATATGTCAAATCTTTACTGAGAGCTACTGTCTTCCCAGCATGTAAAAGATGATGATGAACCAATATTATCTTTGTCATAGTTGTTTCATTCTCACAGATATTCTCCAGAATTAAGTGCATACCATCTTGCCAAAATTTGGAAAATCAAATTTCTTATGTAATTAAAAAAATACTAATTAATGATTAATGGTCAAAGTGATTATCTGCAGATGATGAAATTTAATTACTATTCTAGGTTCAGCACATATATATCTAGATATGTTAGATAGATAGATAGATAGATAGATGATAGATAGATGATAGATAGATTGATGAACAGATATGTAGTGTTGTGGTACTCTCCCCAAACTTTTCTCTGGCCTTCATTTATAGGAGCTGATAGAATAATTGAAGTCTTTGTAATAGTTCTAATGTTCAAGTAGAGAAAAAACATTCATTTTCACATTTAATTAATATTAAATGTATCTAAATCATACATAGCTGACATACCATTCTTCATAGCTTGACATTCCTAAAAGCTTGATGAAAAAGAAATATAATACATTTCTTCAAAAATTTCTAAGAACAAAGGCAGAATTATCAAAAAGTAAATTGTCCTCTAATGATAACACAGACTGGAAGATTTATCTTCTAAATGTAGTGTTGTAAGAAACACATCTCATAGGCAAAGACATCTAAATGCTGAAATTAAAAGGATAGAAAATGATATTTCATGCAAATAAAAGTGAAAACAAGCAAAAGTCACTGCGTTCATATACAATAAAGGAAACTTCAAGTCAAAATTAATCAGTAGACACAAGGAAGTTCCCTATATATTGGTAAAGGAACAATCCAACAAGAAAACAGAAAGGTAGTATTTATGACCTAAACATCAGTGCACCTAACTGGACAGAACAGATACTACCTCACATATAGGGTCAGAGATCCCAGTATAATAATATTACGCCATGTTAATACACCTCTGTCACCAATGGATAGGTTGTCTAAATATAAATTCAGCAAAGATACTTCAGACCTAAAACATAGTATAAATCAAATGGAATTAACAGACAGCTACAAATTACCTCATTCAATAGCAGTGAATGTGCTCTCTCTTCTTGGTGACATCAAATTGAAATGTATCTCAAAGCACAGTGCAACATTGTTGACCCAATAGGCAGAGATTTGCATGGCGTGACCATCCAGGCCACACAGCAATGAGCTGCACTATGTTTCCACTGACTCATGGACCCTGGACTGTTTAGTTGGTCCACTGACAAGCTTCAGATTTATAAACTAAGCTGCCCTGCAAAAGATACGGTATTTGGATAAAAACTGTCTCTGCTCCTAATAATGTTTTGGTTGCCATGTGGGTACTTAAGAGAAAAATCCCTCCTACATGGATAAAAAAGAACCTAATCAGTGAAAAGAACATGTTTGTCAGCTAAACAAAGATGTTGAATTGTTTTCTGCCCCAGATTAGACATATGTGCAAATAATTAATTCCTGGATCAAAAAGAGGACGTCTTATGGAATTTTAGACACCAATACAGACAGGGGCCCACATGGATGGCCATTGCCATTAGATGACACTGACATCACATGGCAAAATTGTCTCACCTCTCAGGCCCTAACCAATACTAAAATTAATGCCTATCCTTAGATCTTGTCACCCAACAGTACAGGAAATTCACAGCTTATAAATTATTTGGGTTCTCATTTTGTTGAAGGGCTCTACCAATTTCTAAGTTTATTTTACCATTATCCATATTTGACCATTCCATACACATAAGACACATTAAGTTTGGCTACAAATGCAGACCTAAAATAGATACTTGATTTCTGTTTGGGTTTCCTTAGGGTATGGCTGTTGATAATGGCTCTAGATATTCAACTTTCGTTACGTTTCAATGAGTCCATTCATAGAACACACAGTGGATACTCCATGCTCTGTATCAACCCTAAGCCACAGGAATGGTAGAGTGTTTTAATTGACAAGTAATGGATAGGCATAAGTGATTGTTGGGAGGAAAAAGAATTTAACCCTGACTTGGACTCATACGTCAAGTGAACCATCTGGGGTCTCAAGGTGACAAATTCCTGAAATAAGTACTTCTTATTTTCAACATATTGTTGATCAGCATTTCCTCTCCTTTCATTCATTATACACCATTCTTTTATAATTATTGACATCTCAGTTACTATGGAGGGCATTGTAACAACTTTTCATCTCCTTTCAACCTTTTACAAGTGTTGTCTTGAGACAACACTTCAAGACATCAGCCCAAGCAACAATGGTTTAAATAAGACCCTGAAAGCACCAAGCACACAAACAAAAAGAAACAATAAGATTCTATCAAACTAAGGAGCACTTGCATGACAAAGGAAAAAATTGGCAGAGTAAAAGAGGTAGTTTACAGAATGGGAAGATCTTCGACAAATTGTTCATTTGATAAAGGATTAATATCCAGAATATATAAGGAATGTAAAACTCCCAATAACAAATAAACAATTAGATTTTGAAATGGGAAACGGGTATGAGTAGACACTTATTGAAAGAAGAAATTCAAACTGTCAACTGATTTATGAAAACTAAAGTTCTTGTTAATTGTCAGGGAAATGCAAGTCAAAACCACAATGAGATATCATCTCACCCTATTTAAGACGTTTACTACCAAAGGACAAAATATGATAAATGGTGGCAAGCATGTAAGGAAAAGGAAATTCTTATACACTGTAGAAATTCATGAAAATCAGCACAACTACTATAGTAACAGTATGGAAATTCCTCAAAATACTAAAAATGGATCTATGATGTGACCCAACTATTTCACTTCCGAATACATATCCAAAAGATGGTATAAACAGAGCAAAAAGAGACCTGTATTTCAGTATTTATTATAGCACTATGTATAGCATTTAAAATATGGAATCAATCAAGATGCCCATCAATAGATGGGCATCTTGATTGATAGATGGAATAGAATGGAATAGAATGGATAAAGAAATTGTGGTATATACACCAAATTGAGCATTGTTTAGCCATAAAGAAAAAGAGCCTATCATTTGTAACAAAACATAAGGAACTGAAGGACCTTATGTTAACTGACATAAGTCCAACAAGAAAGTTAATACTGTCTGTTCTTTCTCATATGTGGCAGTTAAAAAAATGTCCTTCAGAATAGATACCAGTGATCAGTAGAGAATGGCAAGTGGGAAGAAGAGGGTGATGGGGGAGATTGAACAAGAGATACCGAAACAAGATTTGATAGAAGGGATTGGTTTCAAGGCACAGTGAAGTGACTATAGTTCACAAACTCCATTATGTACATGATGAAAAACTAAAAGAGAAGAACTTCAAGGTTCCCAACACAAAAAGTTAATAAGATGCAACGTTAGTCATTCTGAATTGATCAGTGCATATTGTGTATATTTAAATATCATACAGTACCCCATACATTTGTGAAATTAATAATGGTTAAGCAAAGTGAAGTGTTTAAGGAGATGGAAATATTAGTTACCTTGATTTGATAATTAGATACTGTATATATTTACTAAATCATCACACTGTACTCCATGAAATTACATGATTAATATAAAACATCATAAACATTGCAAATACAAATCAACAATTATCATGGGGTGGGAAATAGTACTCTCCCCTATTTAGTTGTCAAAATAAGGGTATGAGTATACTCACAATAGCCTTAAAAATAATGACCATCAATTTTAAGTTTATTTTTCAACAGAAATTAAAGTAGAACAGGGAATTGGACTGGGAATTGAATTGACTCTGTTGTTTGCCCTTGCTAGCCCCAAGGAGTATAGAATATCAGTATATATAATTGTAATTTTACTAAACAACCAGATGATCCAAGCCATAAGATTTGATTTTACCATTGTGTGGTTTACATAAAAGGCTCTCTGTTCTTGCCCATGAGATACAGCAGATGTTCTGGAACACAGTCAATTGAAGTCTGCATGAATAACAGGATGTGAGCAGCTTCAGACCCAAAAACATATATAGGGGACCAAGGAACAGGGATTCCATCATTTCTTTTGTCTCCCACAGTGTTTTCTTTGATTCCTGCCTCACTATTGGTGTAATTGTTCTAAGAAGTTGCAACTGCCTTGAATTTCATGAGCCACTGAATGGATCACCCACTGCTCAGTGCCACAGCAAAATATCTAAGTACTGTATCTGTGAATACCACAATTAAATATTTATTTAACCCCTAATCTATTCCATATCTCAAAACTGTTTCTAATTTGATCTTGATGTGTTTTTCCAAAACTAAATTCTAACACTGTAGGAGTGAAACATTTCCCTAAAAGGCATTTTGCTTTTTCTAGAACTCTTATTCACTGATTGTGGGTTGATAGAAGTGATAAATTGACCTCAGTGTTACTCTTTAAGCAAATATAGCCTGGTAAGATGTCTTCTTTCCCGGCTCCCATACCTGACAATTCCTGTTGTCTTTTAATCTGTTAGAAACAACTTCTCAAGACTCCCATAAAATATGGTCAGTGATATTTTAATAGTTGTGTTTATTTTTAGGGATGTGAATAAATTGGGTCTTTAGAAACTAGGAAATTCAAGGCTAGATTCCCAAATAATTCTACATTTAGAGTTTCAGATCATGCCTAAGCAATATCGAAATGGTAGAGTTAACTGATTTGCTGTTGTTCATTGTCATGAGTAACTTTTCCAAAATCTAAAAGAGAAATACAGTCAGGACCAAGGCCAAAAAGGCCTATAATAGTTAGAGAGAACCAAATTTCCATGCTTACATTTTCCTTTATGAATTGTTGACTACTAATCTCAAGTAGGTCCATCTGTTCAGTGGAAATCACACTATATTTTTTAATCCATTGACACTCACCTTCTGTTTAATCATTCCAAATATTGCTCTCTCTCAAAATATATATCATGCCCTTCCTTCCTTATTCTTATTTTGGGCCTTTGCCTTACTTATTCCCTAATAATAATAAAAGTCAATATGAAGCAAATTGCATGTTCTTACCACATCACTCCACTGACTTTGGTCAGTTCCTCACATACTCTTCCTACCCTGACCCTGCTCCAGGCAGTGAATGATTGATGCTGGTGGATGGTCTGTCACTGTACTCCACTTGTGTCCTAGTCCTATTCTCATGTGCCCACTGAAGGTCTCAGTTCCAGTGTTTCACTCAACTGCATTATCAAGTTTTTCCTTTCTCTTTTTTCTCAATAGCATACAAAATGTTGATATTTCTTCCATCACAAAATGAACAAACTCTTAAAACTCTACCTCTTTGTTCCATCCCTTTCTTTAGCACTCCTCCCTCAAAGAGTTATTTATGTTTTAGAAAGGAGGGAAGTAAAGAAGGGAGGTAAACAGGTTCCAATCAATTTCTCTCGTTTACTTCTATGTTGTTCCCATGTTAATGAGGCTATCTTTCTAT
Organism: Glaucomys volans; assembly: GCA_020662805.1. Lineage (NCBI taxonomy): Eukaryota > Metazoa > Chordata > Mammalia > Rodentia > Sciuridae > Glaucomys > Glaucomys volans. Next base: position 421,243 of record JAJEJO010001201.1, read on the forward strand.
GATACTGGCCATAGTCAAGAACCTCAATCATCTTTCCTTTGATAACATGATTATGAATTATCAGTTTGTACTGTGCTTAAACTAACACAAGAGAAAGAATAGGGTTGAATAGTTCTTCCTCTTTCAAATGTTGTTGTTGGGCTTCCCAGACACAATTCTCTCCTGTTTGGTTTGGTTTTGAGCCTCACTCTGACACTTCTAGTTCTCTTTAGCTGATGTGTCATCTTCATTTTATGTTGGACAATGGAGATTTCTGAGATGTGATTTTGAGAGCTTTCCTATTTTTAAATTCTCCTAATTCCACTAGTACATTATACAGTATCATGGATTAAATAGGTGGACATATTAGGCTCTTTATATCTATCACTTCCACACTGGACCTCTATGTTTAAGTGGTTACTAATTACCACAACTTCAGGGTCTAGCACTCCTCTCAAACTTACCATGTTTGACATATGAATTCCTCATCTTTCCTTTGAATTTGTTTCATCCTCAGCCTCCTCATTTATGTAGCAGTTCTTTCCCTCCACTTAACACTTGGGATTATTTTTTCATGTCTGTCTTTCTCTTAATGTCACTTCCATAGCATCAAAATGTTTTTTCATGTTATCAAAATGTATGAAGAATATGAGCAATGAGTTAGGTTCACCTTCCTCTCCACCATCCTGTTCAAGCCCCTGTTAACTCCATCTGCATTCCTGCAGTGGCCTCCTAGCAGTTCTCCCTGCTCCCCCATGGACCCTTGAAAGCCCAGGTGAACCACTTTATTATAAATCAGAGTTGCAGAAATACTACATGTAAATCCGTCCATTTTTTTTTTGCCATATTATTCACCAAAAAACACAACACCTAGAAAATCCAAACTATAATGAGTTTGGATTTTCACTTCACCCAGTATGAATGACTAGTATCAAAAGAATAAAAAGTGTGATCAAGAATCTGAAGAAGCAGCTAGGGGTGGTGGTGCATGCTGGCAAGTTCAGCGACTTGGAAGGCTGAGGAAGGAGGATGGCAAGTTCCAGGCCAGCCTCAGCAACTTACTGAGTCTGAGCAATTTATCCAGACCCTTTCTCAAAATTAAAATAATAATAATAATAAAAGGGCTGGGGATATGGTTTGATTCTTAAGTGCCCCTGAGCCCAATCCCTGGTAGAAAAAAAGAAAGAAAGAAAGAAAGAGAGAGAAAAAGAATGTGGAGAAAATGGAATCCTCGGATACTATTGGTGGGGATGGAAATTAGTGAAATCATTCTGAAAAACAATATGGGGAGTCCTCAAAGAATTAAACATAGAACTACCATGTGATCCAGCAATCCTACTACCAGTTATTAATCCAAACAAAATCAAAGCTGCATATTATAGAGACATCAGATAGCTCATGTTTATCCCAGCATTACTTATTATAGCCAAGGAATAGAAACAAACTGTTAAGCAATGAATGATAATCAGTTCATACACAATTGAATATTATTCAACCAATATGAAACCCTGTCATTTGATACATGGATGAGAAGGAGGACATTATGTTAAATGAATTAAGTCCAGCACAGAAACAAAAATGTCTCACTCATATTTGGAATCTAAAAAAATGTATATATAATGATCTCATGGACATGAGAGTAATATTGGTTTTACCAAAGGCTAGGTAGAGTTGAGAGGAAGTGAACGATGAGAAAACATTCATCAGTAGGTATTGAATTACATTATAGATCAGAGTAAAAAGATTCCGTGTGCTACTACACAATAGGGTAAGATAGGAAAACAACCATGGACTTGTTAACTGTAGCTACTGTAAGAGTAGTTATAGATAACAATGATGTTTTGTATATTTAAAAAGGAAAAAGAAATAAATGTTTTTGCTGTAAGGAAATGATAGTTCTTCAAGTAGATAGATATGTTCAGTTTGTTCTAAACATTACATAATATACACATGTATTGAAACATTGCATGATACCCCATGTGTTCATCAGCATTTTCACTGCTGTGACTAAATGACCTGACCAGCACGATTGTAGAGGAAAAGTTTATTTGAGAGCTCACAGTTCAGTCATTGGAAGGCCAGATCCATTCCTTAGGCTCAAGGTGAGGCAGAACATCATGGCAGAAGAGGATGGCAGAAGGAAGCAGCTCACATGATCATTAGAAAGCAGAGAAACTTCACTCACCAGACACAAAATATATACCCCATAGCCACATCCCAAATGAACCACTTCCTACAGCCACACCCCACCTGCCTCCAGTTACCACTCAGTTAATCCATCAGGGATAAAATCACTAATTAGGTTAAGGCTGTAGCCCAATCATTTGTCCTCCAAATCTTCCAGCATCATCTCACATTTTTGGGGACATCTCACATTCAAATCATAACACCCCATAATATGTATTATTTTACTTTTGTGTACCAGTTAAAACTAAATTTAATTGAAAAAGTGATTGTCTTAAGGGCCTACAAAATCTGGTTTCAATTAACTCTAGACCTCTTCTACTATTTTTTTCTTACACTTTTACAGTTCTAGTGGCACAAAATGCTTTGCTGTTCCTCAAGCATAAAAGTTCCAACCCAAGAGCTTTGCAAGTTTCTCTGCCTAGAGTTCTCTTCCCCAAATTATCGTTTGCTCTGCTCTGGTACAACTTTCAGGTTTTACTCCACTATCACCTTTGAGCCAATCCTGAATACTCTATTTAAGATTTAATCTCTTCTCTTTAAAACTCACTAGCATAGTTTCCTTACGTATTGTTTGCCATTATACATCTCTGTGATATATCTATTTCTATTCTATAGTTCATGAATTTTTATTTTAACTATCTTACTTCTCTAGAATTTAATCTTTGTTATCTTTTTGGATCCAGTAAGAAAAACAGAACCACAAACTGCACACAGACCTACAGAATCAATATCTATCTGCATTTTAACAAGATTCCTAGGTTATTATTGTATTAAAGTTTTAGAAGTGCTGTTCCTGAAATCTCATGAGATGTCATATCTGTATCTGTTTTTGGAGTGCCTGATTTTTAGAAGGTGCTCAAAAATGCATATTAAGTGAATGAGTAAATGACTTTCATCTTTAATAATACCTTATAATTATCAAATTTCACACTACTTTTAATTGGTCAGGATTTCCTGGACTACATCAGAATGTTATAAATTGAAAGTATAGACTGTATTCCATGTACTGTAACTTGAAGAAAATTCCTTGGAGGAATGATAGATTTTGAGGATAAGAAATGATGATATAATGTGGGCCAATATATTAAGAGAGTTAGTGGATATTGGGTGCTGTTGATTTTGATGTGGAACATGCTCTCAGGTGATAGATTAAAAGCAAAATTCTAAAGCACATATTTTCAAATCAGTTTTATATCCTTCCACAGCCCATCCCACATTTTTCCTCTGTGAAAGATTTAAAATTGCAAAACTTATAAGCACTTGAGCTGTGAAAGTTATTAAAATGTATGTTAAAAGAGAAATAAAGAAATTTATGTTGAAACCACTAAGCTCAAAAGCAGCCAACCTGCAAAATTTTTATTTGAGCCTAGGGAGGCATTTATTGCTTTGCATGTTCAAAACTGAACCTAATTATCTCATAAATAACTGAGCATGAACATACAAGCAATGATTATCTTAGGCCAAAATTAGAGAATTGGAAACTGATTAAACTAAAATGAGAAATCATAACCATGTTCTTGTTTGGCAAAGGTACAGACTTTTCATTTTTAGTTCAATTGGTGATCTTTTCATTCTTTGTAAAAAATATTACATCCATCAATACTGCTAATTTGAGCCTGTTGATGCTTTATATTTAATTTTTCTGAAGACTTTATACCTTGTGATATAGGTCAGGTTAGGTATTCTATGGGTTGCTTACTCTTAGCACTAGGAATAAATTATCTTGCCTTCCAGATTGGGTCAGCATTTTGATGAAAGGGAGATAATCCAAACTGGCACTATCACCCTGTTACACTAAGATTTTTCAAAGAATTTGCCACTACTAAAAAGAATTTTTATCTTCCCAAGTTAGACGTTTCTTCATGTTAGTGAAAATTTATATTATGCTGACAGATATATGAAATGCTATTAGTGGTCAAAATTTTCAGTATGCTTCTTCAAAGATTTAGAATTACATTTTACTTGCTCTTTATATCAAGAAGAATAAAATTACTATGAAAAGAAATACAACAAAGAAATCCAAAATTCTTGTGTGTTCGCACAAAAATTCAGAAAAAAAAAAACACGACCAGATTAAAGAACTAACAAGAAAGGCAAAACATTCATTTAAGTAGTAAATGAAAGAGAATGGATGAGGAGGATAACTCAGTTTCTTGAACAGTTAGGAGAGTGGCCTCCTGCCTGGACTAAGTCATGGCGTTGTCAATTGAAAGGGCAGTATGCACTACATCTTCAGTAATTTGGAGATTTCTTATGCAACTGGGGTTTTAGTTATTTCCTATTATAAATGAAGAAAGCAGTCTTTGCCATGAAGCTCTCACTTCATGAAAAGATGAAATGTATGAAACACCTGTGCATGATTTTTCTTAGGTTTCAACACTGGATTTCAACACTGGGACTGGGAAGAAACATATCAAAATAATTCTGTAGATGACTTGTGTTCAGTTCTCTTCTGATTACTCTTGATTTCATCATTCTGTCATGGCAGAAAAGTATTACTTGAAGGGAGAAAATGCGATGATCATTTATTCATCATGTTTTGTTACATGAATTATAAAAACTGTGACTGGATATGGGTAATCATTGCCCAGAATGGTGCAAGAAATGGATATGAAAGCCTCATAAGCTAGTCCTGGGGAACCCAAGTATTTGGTCAAACATTATTTTGTTTGTTTTGGGAGAGTGTTCATATATGATGGCATTTATGTTATGGATGAGTGTAACATGTACATTTAGAGACTTGATAAAGCAGATTGTCCACCCTAATAGTAGATTGGCCTCATCCAAGCTGCTGAAGGCCTGGGCATCTGAAGAAAGCAGGATTACTTTCACCCAAGTGAAACTGACTGCCTGTAAACTAGAAAATCACCTTTCAAATTATGTTTGGACAAAAACCGAAATATTCTAAGTTTCAAGTCTGATGACTTTCAAATTGGTGCTATGTCAGTGGCTCTTCTTGTCAAATCACTGTGCAGATCATTTCTGTGCCACTATTTTTATCATTTGTTCTATTTAGTTATACATGATAGCAGAATTCATTTTGATTGATTGTACACAAATGGAGAACAACTTTTCATTTCTCTGGTTGTACACAATGTAGTCACACCATTCATGTAATTAACCATGTACATAGGGAAATGATATTTGTCTCATTCCACCATCTTTCCTTCTCCTCTCCCCCTTCCCATCCTCATTTCCATCTACAAAATCCAAAGTTCCACCACTCTTCCCTTAACTGTCCTCCCCAGTTATATATCAGCTTTTACTTATCAGAATAAACATTCAACCTTTAGGTTTTTGGGATTGACTTATCTCACTTAGCATGATATTCTATAACTCCATCTATTTACCTGAAAATGCCATAATTTTATTCTTCTTTAGAGCTGAGTAATATTCCAATGTGTATATACCAGTTTCTTTATCCATTCATCCATTGAAGGACATCTAGATTGGTTCCACAATGTAGCCATTGTGAATTGAGCTGCTATAAACACTGGTGTGGCTGCATCACTGTAGTACACTGATTTTAAGTCCTTTGGGTATAGACCAAGGTGTGGGATAGCTGGGTCAAATGGTGGTTCCATTCCCAATTTTCTAAGGAATCTCCATACTGCTTTCCAGAGTGGCTGCACCAATTTACCACCACCAGCAAGGTATGAGTATACATTTTCCCCCATATCCTCACCAACACCTATTGTTGCTTGTATTCTTGATAATCCATTCTAACTGGAGTGAGAAGAAATCTTAGGGTAGTTTTGATTTGCATTTCTCTAAATACTGAGATGTTTAATATTTTTTTCATATATTTGTCAATCAATATCCCTGATGAACATAGATGCAAAAATTTGTAACAAAATCTGGCTAATCACATGCAAAAACATATTAAAAAGACAGTGCACCATGATCAAGTGGGGATCCTCCCAGGAATGTAAGATTAGTTCAACATCTGAAAGTCAGTAAATGAAATTCATAATATTAATAGACTCAAAGTTAAGAATCATATGATCATTTCAATAGATACAGAAAAATCATTTGATAAAATACAGCACCCCTTCATGCTTAAAACACTAGAAAAAATAGGGGTAGTAGGAACATACTTCAATATTGTAAAGGCTATCTATGCTAAGCCAAAGGCCAACATCTTTCTAATTGGAAAAAAACCTGAAATCATTCCCTCTAAAAACTGGAACAAGGCAGAGATGCCCTTGTTCACCACTTCTATTCAACATTGTCCTTGAAACTCTAACCAGAGCAATTAGATGAAAGAAATTAAAGGGATATGAATAGGAAAAGATGAACTCAAACTATCATTATTTCCCAATGATATAATTCTATATTTACAGGATCCAAAAATTTCCATCAGAAAACTTCTAAAACTAATAAATGAACTCATCAAAGTAGCAGGATATAAAATCAACAATCATAAATCTAATGCATTTCTATTCATAAGTGATGGATCCTCTGAAAGAGAAATTAGGAAAACTACCCTATTCACACTTGCCTCAAAAAATAAAATACACAATAATCAATCTAACAAAAGAGGTGAAAGACCTCTAAAATGAAAACTACAGAACACTAAAGAAAGAAATTAACAAAAACCTTAGAAGATGGAAAGATCTCTTATGTTCTTTGATAGACAGAATTAATGTTTGTCGATTGCTTGTAGATCTTCCTCTGTAAAGTGTCTGTTCATTTCCTTGGCCCATTTATTGATTGGGTTATTAGTGTTCTTGGTGTAAAGATTTTTGAGTACTT
>JAJEJO010001201.1:428563-443042 GCA_020662805.1 Glaucomys volans
CAAAAACAAACAAACAAAAAAAAAGAACTAATGTTTGTCAAAAAGGCCATACTACCAAAAGCTCTAGACAGATTCAATGCAATTTCAATTAAAATCTCAATGAAATACCTCATAGAAATAGAAATTCAATCAATGAAATTCACTTGGAAGAATAAGAGACCCAGAATAGTCAATCCTGAGCAGGAAGAGCGAAGCAGGAGGTACCACATTCCCAACCCTTAAACCAGACTACAGAGCATTAGTAACAAAAATGGCATGGTATTGTCACCAAAATAGCAGGCAGACCAGTGGTACAGAATAGAAGACACAGAGACAAACACATTCACATAAATACAGTTATCTCATACTAGACAAAGGTGCCAAAAATATACAATGGAGAAAAGATAACCTCTTCAACAAATGGTGCTGGGAAAACTGGAAATCCATATGCAGCAAAATGAAATTAGACCCTGCACAAAACTCAACTCAGAAAGGAACAAAGATCTAGGAATTAGAACAGAGACCCTGCACCAAATAGAAGAAAAAGTAGGCTCAAATCTTCATCATATGAGCTTAGGACCAGATTTCATTAACAGGACTCTCAAGGCACAAGAAACAAAAGTAAGAATCAATAAATAGGATGGAATCAAATTAAAAAGCTTTTTCTCAGCAAAGGAAACAATCAGCAATGTGAAGAGAGAGCCTACAGAATGGGAGAAAATCTTTACCACAGGCACTTCAGATAGATCACTAATCTCCAGAATGTATAAAGAATTAAAAAACCTTAACACCAAGAATACAAATAACCCAATCAATAAATGGTCCAAGGAACTGAGCAGACACTTCACAGAAGATATACAATCAATATATGATATTGAAGATATACAAACAAATATATGAAAAAAATTTCAACATCTCTGTGCAGATCTTGAAACTTGTAAGTTTCCTGAAATGCATGTCCTATTTCCTTATAATAAACCCCTTTATATAGAGCAATGCCTAGATAACTGTGCATGGTAGATTCTAGAACCCCCTACAGATATGAAAACTCATGAATACTCAAGTCATTTGTAGCAAAGTATTTTCCTATAATCTATGCACATCCTCCCATATACTTTAAATTATCATTAGATTACTTATGCTACCTAATACAATGTAAATGCTATTAAAATAGTTGTTATACTATATTGTTTAGACACTATTAGCAAGAAAAATAAGTCTGCATATATTTAGTATAGATACATTTTTTCCCCAAATGGCTGGCTGAATGTAGCAATATGGAACAAGGATAAGGTGAGATTATATATAAAGATATTTTTCTTTCCCTTCTCCACCCCCATGAGGTGCCTTGGTTATTGAATTGGTCAGAGTTCTTCAGAGAAGAAGAACCTTGATGAATATAATAACCAAGACTTGGTCCAGGAAATTTTATTTTTTAGAGCTTTTTGGTTCACCCATCTCACTACTTTACTTCTATCAGTTCCTGCTGAGAAGTTCCCCTTCCATGGTATGAAACATTGACCACAATATAACAAACCATTGATGCCTACTTATTATAGGAAGTGGAATTTTGGAATAGGGGCCATAGAATATCATTGGCCCCTAACTTTGAACAGTCTTTCCTCTTTAGAAATTCCAGATCAGGGGCTGGGGATATAGCTCAGTTGGGAGAGTGCTTGCCTTGCAAGCCCAAGGCCCTGGGTTCAATCCCCAGCACTGAAAAAAAAAGAAAAAAAGAAAAAAAAAAAAGAAATTCCAGATCACTCCTTGCTTCTTTATAATCAACAAAGGGCTGCCACTGTACAAGAAAATCATCTAGAGCATCTCCCCTGCTTCCAGGCATACAACTCAACAGAGTAGTTTTATATTTATGTCTTCCTTGAGCCAGTATTTTTCCAAATGTCATTCTATCCTACATTTCTCTTATCTTCTGGATATTCAAGTACATGTTAAATTGTATGATATTTTGCATCAACTTTTATCCATATTTTGCACTTTTGTGTGTGTGTGTGTGTGCTTTGACTTAAAATGTTTCCATTGAGCTTTCTAAAAATTTAATGATCCTTTTTTCTGTCATCATGAATTAGCTACACTCTCTTTCCCCTCACTTGCAACAGAATATCAGGGGCTTAAAAATGTTCAAAAGAATTTATGAGCAAATAAATGAATGAGAAATAAAACTGAATCTGTAACAGCTTGTACTAATGTTGTAAATTTTAAAAGTATTTCATTTTTTCTAACTCCAGTATAGGTTGAGCCTGTAAATTATCCATAACAATTTACCATTAAGAATATTATGTCTTCCTTTGAGTTTCTGTCATTAGGTGCGTCTTGAATTATGATGCATAGTTTTTTACTGAGCTACAAAACACTCATGAAAGATAATACAATCATAAATTGTACTTTTAATAAACAGTGATATTTCTAAACAGAATTCCCTGTCACTAAGTACTAATAATGTAAATGCAAATTACTATATGGGACAATAGAGAAAATTCAAACTCATCTGTATTTCTAAAGTCAAACATTTCATTTTTCAAAAATATCTTAAATGAAATACTAGTTCCTTAAAATAATTAATCATTAAGATTTTATAGTCAAGTTTTAATAGAAAAAATCATGTACACTGCCCAACCTCCCCTCATTCCTCTTTCCACTCTGTGCCCTGGGCCAACTCTGAGCATCCTTGCTTATTACAGACTCTGAGAAATCTTTAAGAAAAAAGACTGACAGAACTTAAGCCAGAATTATCCACATTGGCTTAAGCACTGAATCTCTTTCCGCTAGAATACCTATTATTACCTCTTAGTAATATATGCTTCAGATGTGTGGCTTGGGAACCTGCAGCCTACCCATCACCTGAGAGCTAGTTAGGAATGCACATTTCATGTCCCACAGCAGGACTACTCCATCACAATCTGCATTTCAATAAGCTCTCCACTGGAGAAGCTCAGCTGATTTCTCATAAAGTTTCCTAAATACCAGTGATTTGTGATCACTGTTTAGGTTAACCTTGTTTTTCATTGCCAAGATCCACCCATTATGTTAGTGGATTTCTATGGCTTTTAATCTGTTCCCAAAGGCTGCTAACTCTGAGTTCTGTCACTTTAGAGCTTATTTAAGCTAGGGTGAAATTTATACTTCAATCTTAAACTATTTCATATTCATAGAGGAGAGAGAATATGTAGCTTCTAAGCTTCCTACACTTTCAAAATCTCTGTGTGCATCTAAATACTTCTCTCACTTAAAGCACAGTCTGAAATTTTGGTGCTTGAAGGAGTTGATCTTAAAATCATATTTCTGTGTTTCTTGTTCATCTTGTCTTCAGGGAAAAACATTGTCAAGAAGCAGGGGTTTCAATTAATCCTTTCCTAGTGAGGGTGGTAGAGAAAATATTGAGCTTGAGGGCATCGCATCAGATATACTTTCATGCCTGGTTCCCCTGGTGAGTAGCTGCACTCTGCTGTGAGCGCTGAGAAGCATCTTTGCTTTAACATTTATTGGTGTGCTTTCAGTACTTTCCATGGCTGCAAACCTCATAGCCTGACAAATTTTGACCACCAGAAATATAAGAAGCTACTTTACGTACTTGAATAAAATCTTTTTATGCTTAAAATAGTGAGAACTGATGTTTGCAGAGATGAATAACATTTAGAAACCAATATTATTCTCTAAATATTTTGAAGACATTGTTTTCCTTAAGTGAAGTACATAGTAGCTTGTATGTATTAAAAGACAGTCTAGAGCAGAGGTAGGTAAGCAGTAGAAGAGAAATAAATAATTATGTTTTGACTGATATCAATCTTTCTAGATCATGAACTCTTAAACACTTTCTTTTGAGCTATAGTGGCATCCACAGGATGATGAACTGGGAAACCCTAAATGCTTTTTCTCATGAATGCACAGATTTAGTTACAATACACTATTTTTGGGTAGCATTCATTTTGTGAAAAATTTGGAATCTAACAGAAAGGAAGGCACTTATACACTGGGCAAATAAAAAACCAGATTCATTTAAGGAATCCACGCGCCATTCTTCTGATACAATGCCATGTGATTGGAAAGAAGTTTTCAAGATTCCAGTCTCTCCCAGAGGAAAGTCAGGAGTTTACACATGTGCTCAGAACCTAAGCTTTTCTTCAATGGTACCCCAGAGTATTGACTCCACCAGCCAGTAAAGGAGCAATGACAAAACTAGTAAAATCTAATTGTTTTTATGGCGAATCAAAATGGAAGCTTGGACTGGTAGCCACTGCAGTGCCTTTCTCTGACTCAGTAGAGTGAGCAGAGGAAAAAGATCAGCAACAAGCTGCTCTCTGGGGATGTTAAAAAAGCAAGGCCTCAACTTTTCTGATGGCTGCCAAAGGAACTGGCTCTGCCCAAGGAATTGGCTCTGCCTTGCATGTCTCAGATTGCTACTGATACCTGGAATAATCATGTCACTTAGGGATGAATGAGAACAGAGATGAGGTTTGAGCTGGTGATTGCCATAGACCCTCTGCCCAGACTAGTGCAGAGTGAGCATATGAAAAAAACACAGCTATAAGAGAAAAATTGCTCACCATATACATGGGAACTTTCATAGAGTTTTCAGTAGATTTACAAAAGAAATCTTATAAGTAAGAGGATAATAGAATGGTATGTTCAGAGTGCTGAAAGTAAAAAATACTTCTAATACCTGTCAATCAACTGTATGATACAAATCAAAGCTGTCTTTAAACAGAATTATAGCTGATATAATTAGGTATCACTGTTTGCCTTTTTAGAAATGCTAATGGAAGTTTTTTAAGTTCCAGTGGAAGGACACAAAACAACTTTTGACAGAATAAGAAAATATAAAACATGTTGGTCAAAATTTATGTGTGGGTAAGTACAGAATATTATAATATGGTAATGATGGGAGGTAAATCATTTTTATTCTGGAATATAAGTCAAAAGACAAAACTATTAAAAATACCAATAACTAGAAATATGTTGATATAATCATAAGGGATGTAAATTGTGCCACTAATAAAACATGGAGTAGAGAAGTAAAATCACTGAATTTTTTTATGTAAGAGTGAAGCAGAGCCCCCAGTAATCCTGTGTGAACAGTGTAATTGCGCAAACACTACTTGTTGCTTTAGGCCACTAAGATTTGGGCCTGTTTGTTGCCCCCATAAAATGTCTGCTATATAATTGTTGCAAGTTCCATATATTAAGATGATCTTAAAATTTTTAACAAAATATTTTAATTAAAAATATATGTTGCTCCCTGCCAAGCAACAAGGTTCGGTGTATCCCCTCTGAACCCGCCAGAGGAGAATACGGGATCCAGCAGGATGATAAGTGTCCTTGGCCAAGGAACCACACCAGAGCCGGGAGGTCTGTCAAAGCAGGATCTCGTTTATTAAGAAAGTTACACGGCTTTTATGTAGGGTGAGGATGCAGCGAGATCCAATCGGATTGAGGGTCTGCAAGGCATGGAGTGTGCACTCAGGCAAGAGTCTCCCGGAACTACTACTAGCCAATCCTAGGCAGTGAGTCAGGCAGCGTCACATAAGGGAAGGAGGTTGCCACGAGGGCACTATCACCATTGCTATCTCCATTATAGGGTGTGTCTCCCATAAATATAAGTTGCTATCACCATAAAACAGGCTATTAAAATATTCTTCACATAAGCTCCATGGCAACCAAATAGAAAATATGAGTTACAAAAATTGAAGAAATTTAAACACAGCAATACAAAGAAAACAACAAAACACAAAGGAAGATGGCAGAATATGAAAGGCAAACTCTACTCATAATTATTTTAAGGTAAATGGATTAAATACCCCCAATTAAATGACATGGGCTGGCTGAATGGGTAAAATGTAGGACCCACTCTAAAAGAAACTCACTTTAGATTTGAGGACATATGTAGACAGACTGAAAGTGAAAAGAGAAAAAGATGTTCCACGAAATTAGCAACCAAAATATCTAACAGGGCCAATATATTTATATGAAACAAAACAGACTAATTCCAGAACCCTCACCAATTGCAAAGTGCAATTTTACAATGACAAAAGTGCAAATTTACCAGAAAGATATAAAGGTATAAATATCTATGCATTAAACATCAGAGTCCCTAAATTCATAAAGCAAACGTTTACAGAAGAGTAGAGAGATATTGACATCAATACAGGAAGAGAGGGAAATGTCATTAGCCCATTTTCAATAGTGGATAGAATATCCAGAAAGAAGATTATCAAAAAAAGAAAGGACAGGAACAGCAAGCACTTTCTTCTGCCACATGGGCCTAGTAGACACATGAAGAACACTCAACCCAAAAGTGGCAGAAGGCACATTCATCTCAAGTGCACACAAAACCTTCTCCATTGTAGATGACATCTCAGGCACAGAACCAGTCATGAATTTCAGTTTTAAATCAGACCATGTATTTTTTTTTTCTTCAGTGGAGTGAATCTAGGAAGCAATAGCAGAAGAAAATGAAAAGTTGACAAATATGTTGAAAATAAACCACATATTCTTGAACACATCAATTGGTTATGTATTTGATGGACTCTTGTTTATTTTAAGCAGGATGAAATCAGCCTCTGATAATCCACAGTTTATGGTATTAGGAGTACTCATTTTTTTTCCCTGATCATGGATAGGAAGTAGCATGAATATCGGGCAAGTTTCTGGGAAATAAAGTGACAGTGGCACCTGTTCATTGTAATAAGAATAGCTAGACAAGAGAAGGGTGTCATAAGTTGCACATTTCTGAGAAGAACAGAAAAAGTGTACAAAGTACAAGATAAAATGGTCACAGTATAATGCAAGTTACAAGAGGAAAATCAGTCTGTGAGCAGTTTTCTGGAAAGCTTGTTATTTCATTTAGATAAAGAGGCAGACATGTCCCAATGGTCCCAAGGTCTGACTGTGAAGGTATGAGAATTGCTGAAACAATTAAGTATTCAGAACAACCAGGTGTCTAATAAAGGTGTAGCAATTGTAGAGAAAGAATTGTTCATTGAGAAATAAAATAGCAAATATTTAAGCAAATATAGACATGGCTGAGAACTTTGAACTCCAAAGATCACTGGTTCCTTTTCCAGCAAACATATTTCTATTTGCCCCTCAGAATCCCCCTGCCATTAATAAAGGCATGGCTTGGGCCAGAAATGGACTCTGGCTTTGTCTAATATGATCTAGACTAACAATAAGCAGTTGTAGGACTGAAGGAGTCTTGTAATGGTATTGGAATAAGTAGAACAGAAATCAAACAAGCAGGAAGAAAAATAAACTATAACAGTTTGATAAGATTGACTTTATCAACATGGAGGAACTTGCCTGAGATACAATGAGTCAGTTTAATCACTGGCAGTCACTTTAACAATCTTTACTCATGTCTCTTCTGAAATGACTTTTTACAATCTGCTACAGTACTTACAGAGAACAGGATACAAAACTGGATCACTGTCCTATAGGATGTGGCAAGAGCTTTAATAGCCTCTCCTATAGTTACAATATACACATAGATAAGTCAAGAAGAATAGATGAGGGTGACCACTGTCACTATCTCCCTAATAACTCTAGGGATTTTGCTTCTCATTCTTATAAGCATGAACTATATGAGTTCAGAAGACCTAGTACTCTAGGGAATACCAGGGATGATGTTCCACTTGCATGCTAGTAATACAAGTTTCAACAAAGGCAATACTTCTACTGCCCTGAGTGATTTTCCCTGACTACAAAACAGGAACTAGAATCCCCTGAGACTAAAGGGACTGAATTTAGAAAATAGAATGATTCCATGAGTACATATTTGTACACTCTCAGGTGTTTCTACCATCCACAGTTCTAATTAGTATAATGTTCATACATTATAATATTCATATAATATAATATTCATTTATATTATGTATTATAATAATATTCATATTATTTATATATCATAATATTTATATTCATATAATAACATTCATATAATACATATTATAATAATACTTCTTATATTTTTGAACAAACAAATAAATGAGGTTCTTCATCTCTGGATGTAAACATATTATGATTGATTAAATGTGAATGTATAAAGATACCTAAATCCTACAAACTAAATCAGATAAAATTTCTAAAATAAAACATCTTTGCACCCCCCTCAAAAACACAATAAAACATACTCTGTCTTTCTTAACTGTTATATCATCTCATTCACTCACTTGGTTAATCCAAAAAACTTGAGTTCTTTATTCCACTTCTCTCTATATTTGCTTTTTTTTTTTTAACCTCTTCCTGCTTCTGCCTTGAAGATATAATCTCCATCCAATCATGTATCTAGCTTTGCCAACCTTTTCTATCAACTGTCAGCAAAATCTGATCTTTGCACCCTGTCAAGGTCAATGCTTTCACAACCATGATCATATTTTGCAAAATACTTGCTCACTCTATCTGAAATTCCTGCAAGGCCACATGTGATCATAACACTGCCTTTTTCTCTGACTTCATATCCTGTTACTCTACTCCACATTGATTGTGATCTAACCACCAGTGTTTTTGCAATTCTGTGAACATCACAAACACATTTTCTTTCCTTCCTTCTTTTTCTTTTCTCCACCTCCCCTCCCCTTTCACACAGGATCTTGCCAGGATCAAGTGATCCTCTAGCAAGACTTTAGTGCTCACACCCACTTTTGGCTCAAAGTCATTTTCAAGGTAGTGTTAGTCTAAACGACCTTCCCTGGGAGGCCTCTGCAAAATTGCTCCTCCCTTCAATCGGGTAATGTTCAAATTTCATCTATGATACTAGTGACTGAACTATAAATTGCAAGCACTTTCCTTATCACACTCCATCCTACTTTGCTTAGGTACTGATATAGTACCTATCATTTGCTATAGGTACATTTGCTATAGGTACCTTTGCTATAGGTACTGATATAGTACCTATCATTCTCTGATTTATTACAGTTTTGCATTTTCTTCATTTGCCACCTTCCTCATCAGATTCCAAGCCCTGTAAAATCAGCAAATTTGACTTGTTCACCTCAGGGTTTGCAGCAGCTAGTACCTGGCTATTTTAGATGTTCAACATCACTGTCATAGGTAATTTATAGTCTTCTTCAATTTGACAGGCATTTGAATACTTTAAAGCTTTTTAAAATTGTGTGTGACTTTGGCCAGAACATTAAATCTTCTCTGAATCTTTCTCTTTTGTGAAAATCGGGAAAAGAGCTTCATATGTGTGTTAATACACTGACAGCAAATGAAAAGTGAAAAATTCACTTTATATTTCTTAGCTTTCTCAATGCCACCTACAAATACTTTGCCCTTTAATAAACCCATGCATTTAGGACCAGACCATATATCCAATTAATTTCTCTTAGTAAGTAGGACAATTTTCATCATGGGCACCAAAAAAATCTGTGTTAGTGCGACTTAGGTCAATTGGTAATGTTACAGAAATTTTAAATGACTGTTATAATTGAAAAGAATATTGCCAGAGACAGAGTTAAACTCCTCAGGCCATTTAAAATCGGAAAGTTTCATTTCTGCCTATTCTGTATTGAAGAAATATGTTAGGAAACAAGGTTTTGTTTCTCACAGTGCATACCTAATATTATATTATTGTTGGACTATTTGATGATGTTTTAAAAAAAAATACAATGAGAATCAGGCCTAAAACAGCTACAGATTTAATTACCTGCTGTGATTAATCATAAGGTAACTTTCATAATGATTGCATTAGAGTATTCAAATAAACAGAATTGATTAGGACATGCTGTAACATTACCATGTTTTATAATATATTCAATTTATAATCAGTTAAAATTAAAATGACAGTTGGATATAGTTAGACAAGTATTAAATACAGTGGGAAAGTAAGATCTGAGCTTGAATCCTTGATAACCATGAGGATGGTTAGAAAGATATTGAAGATTATCTGAGATGCTATTTCAAGAGAATAAAGCATATGTTTTGGCACAATTAATAGGAGCCATTATTTTTATTTTTGAACTTGAATGTGATATGGCATATGATAAAAAAATTGAAAAACATTTTCTTAGATGATTTGTATTCTGGTATGACCAGTATTGTAAGAATCTACATTTAGTAAGCTGTTTAAAAATAATAACAATGGATATTTTCCCCTTCTTATGTTCTCATTAAAAATGCCTTATAATAATATTTTTATCAGGAGAAATAAATCTAGAAAATTTAGATATATATTTTATTTTATTTTTTTCTTCCCAGTACTGGGAATTAAATTCAGGGCCTCACATATACTAAGCAACAATCAACCTCTGAGTTTAATCCCCAATCCTAAATAGATTTTTCTTGATGGCATAAAACACATCTTCAGAATAACTTCTTTCAGACAGGCTTATTGCACCTGTTTATTAAAACCTAATGTATTGTATGTCACCTTAAAAGAAATCATGAAATTTACCTTTATGATATGACACGTATCAACTTGACCATGGCAGGGACGTTAAAATGTTTAGTTAAACATTATCCTGGGTGTTCCTGTGAGGGAGTTTCTGCATGATAATAATATAAAATTTATGCATTGAGCAAAGCAGATTACATTACAAAGCATGTTAGTATCAATCAAAGTCCTAATTTGAACAGCAATACAGATTCTTTCATGAGTAAGAGTTTTCTACCTGTCTGATGGTCTTTAAAATAGGACTTCATCATTTCTCCATGTCTTTCCTCTTAAACTGAAACATTGGCTCTTCCTGCATGGGGACTTGATGGTTATGGATTGGAAGAACCAATTGCAATCTTGATTCCCAGGTGTTCAAACTTAGACTAGAACTAAAGTATCAACTTTCCCAGGTTTCTTGCTTACCGATCAAGCCTGCAGATTCCAGGACTTGCCAGCTTCTTGAACTGCATGAACTGTTTTCTTGTAATAAATTTTTATGAATGTCTGCACATGTTTCTTCTATAGATTATTTCTCTGGAGGATCTTAATACATTTACTCATTTGGAAAATGAGATAATTGACAGGTTGACTTTCTAAGAATTGAGACCATCTTAACCTTCATGCAATTAATAATAATAGCTACAATAAAGCTTAGGACACCCAGAATGTATGTCTGATGTGCTACCTGATATAACTTGGTAAACATGATATCCTTCAACCTTCATAAGAATCTTATCAGGAGGTTGCAACTACCTGTGTGGTAAAGATCAGCAATGTGTAAAATAATTAATTGTAATATTCATTGTTGGCAAGGAGGGGAATTCATATTTAGATCAGAAAAAATGCTGTTTTTCTTATGTTAATCTCCTTCAATTTTCTTGATTGTTAATGGTAATTTGGTTTTACATACTGTTGATGAACCCATTTGTCTGGAATGAGGATCTTGTTAATTCTCCTTGAATATTCTTGGGTACTTCTTAGAACACAAACTTTTATCTTGCCATTGTGAATCCAAACAATGGATTAGCCATCACCTTCTTCTGAAAGAGAAAGACAGCAAAACAGTGCTGTACTTACAAAAAACAGTCACTGGTAAATGCAACACACATCATCCTCTATGGTTGTTTGACAATAAGATAAAGGACAGTGCAACCTTCGCTCAGATTTCCTACTCTAGCAATTATAGGCTTCGGGCAGTTGTAAGTATTGTTAAAACATGCTAGTTGAAAAATCACAAAAATCCTATCACTTACATATGAGAATTTCCTAGTAGGAGTTTCTATAGATAGGGTTTGGCTTCCTGAATACCATAGTATACATATAAATACATATAAAATACATACATAGAATACATATAAAAATGTATTCTATCTTCGTTGTGGGCTTCCATCATGACTTAGAAATGTTCCCCTGGGTAATAATTCTGCCACTTGTACAATATCACCTTTAAATCAGAAAAGTTACTAATTTATGCTTTACTAATTTTTCTGAGACTGCCCTTAATTTTTGCTTAACTAAGTTGTTCCCTTTTCTTTTTAGTTCTTGGTGAATCATTTTGTTATTTTCTCTAAGTATTTATTTATTATGTGGAAGAAAGTCAGATAAAATAACTTGGACTCAATTTAATCTAAGATGCATTTTATATGCACAATATTTCAGTAGGACTTTGTGGGTTTTCACAAGGGAATTATGTAATTATTTGGGGGAATTTCCTATGAATGTGGGAGTGGAGGGTTGTAGCTCAAGGGATTGCTGCGCCCTCTTCAATTCCCCTCAGTGCTTGACAAGGATTCCACTGAGTTATAAAGATGTTTGCAAGGTCTCATCTTCCTGGGAATTGGGGCCATTGTTTCCTGTTGTCTTCTTTAATTTGCCTATGCTTGGGAATAATATTATATTGGATTTTTGGGAATTCTAGGGTCTTAGGGGATTTAGAACACAAGAATCAAACAGCTAATCATACTGGATATAACTGAGAAAGGCCCTTGTTCTGGGGTGATAAAAGTATAACTTAGAAAGAATGCTATGCTCATTTCCAGCAACTTATGCTAAATGGCACTGTGGATGGTGACTACTCCCAGATGACCTAGGGCAGAAAGACACATTGTTCCCACCTTAACTCCAGACAAACAAGTCACAAAGTTGTTAAGACTAGAGAAATAGTCCCAACAATTCAGACATCAGTTGGTCATGCTTATTTGGTTAATGGAAAACTATGTTATCCTCCTAGGAAACCAGCTTCTGGTCCCTTAGATTTAGACCCCCTTTATCTCCCACTGGCAGAATACACCTTGGTTGGCATCAAGTATATTATAATGAAAAATGTACCTGGAAAGCTCATGTAAAACGCTAGTGTTTGCTTAGTTGCTCTGAACAGCTTTCTTGGGCAGGACCGGCTAATGCTTACTGGGCAAAAGAGGAGGTGTACTGCTCCTAATTGGCCTAAAGCAGCTCAGTTATTCAATGATCCAGAAAAAGCTCAGAAAGAAACTCCCTATTGTTCCTGTTAATCTAGTTATTAATCACATAGTGTAAGCTTACATGTTGTTCATAGCAATTGCTTCTGTGCATGATGTTCCCAGTAATATAGAAAGCAGAATTAGTTTACGATTATATAGAAGAATACTTAAAAATATTATGAATAGTTGATAATATTTAATCTGCTAATACGTTTTGCCTATTGTCTTCTTGTTTGCGTTAGTTTCCTTTTCTGTGGCCTCAAGATATTGTACTCAAGTTAGAAGCTAACATATAAAAATCGTGTTTGAAAAAAATAAAGTTAGAACAGAACTTTGCCTCAGATCATTGAGTCTGTGTTGCTTTGTTCTCCACCTCGACGACGCCATCCCATTCACCAGAGAGCACCACCACCCTTTGTGCTAGGGCTGGACCCCAGCAAGGGATGAACTTGGAATCATAATTATGCATTTCAATTCATAATGTAATTTAAATTTGTAATAAATTTCTCACTCTCATAATAATAAGAATTGAATTGAACATACTTAATATTGGAACATCATCTTGTTTCCATCAATAGAGTTCTATGGAAGAAGCCATTGATATCTGATTTTTAAGAATGTCAGAAAATTACCAGAACTGTGCTAGTCACAGGCAAACAATTTGACTCTTGTTCTTGAGTATAAATGTAGTTTTATTTACTATGTTGTTTAGAGTTGCGGTCTTACTTTGTTGCCCAGACTGGTCTTGAACATGTGGACTCAAGTCATTCACTGCCTAAGCCTACCAAGTACCTGGGAAAACAAGTGTGTGTCAAGATGTCAGGCTACCTACTTTTGAGACAGCTCTCCTTTTTTTCATTCAGTAGTTCAAAAAAAAAAAAAAGAAGAGGTGGGACCCTTCAAGGTAGAAGTCATAGCAAATGAATCTGTTCACAGTTTTAGTAGAGGGAAAATGCAGGAGGACACAGGACAGCTACCCTGATAGGCTCTCCAACATATATTGTTACGTTGTTGTACCCAAGGAAAATAAAATCATCCAAGCCGATCACGTAAAGAAAAAAAGCCTTTATTTTAGCTGGCCAGCGACGACCTCCCTTACGCCTAAAAGTGGGGTGCCAGGAAATATCACGTTAATTCTGTTGTTCCCAACATTTATAGTGGGAGGGAAGGGATTAGGGCAGGGCTATAGGGCGCAGGAGGGATTAGGGTTGGGCGATAGGGAGGGGGGATTAGGGTGGGACTTAATCTCCTGATGGCACTGGAGATCTTTTTGGGAAGTATAACAATGTGAGCACCAACCACAAAGACCTTATCTCCGTGCACCATACCTGCTAAAAAATGCTTTAATCTGAAACACTCAGTTACAGTTGTATTATTATTAATATTGAAGCTATTTATATAATGCCCATGTTTTCTTTAGACTAAATTCCAAAAGGTTAGAGATCATAACAATTGGCTTTATCTCTTATGTTCAGTAAGATATCGGATTCATGATAAAACTATAATGAGCATTTGTTGGATGGATGAATAAATGAATAAAAGAACGTGTCCAATCTTTCTTGCACAGGTGTTGATTTCTTCTTCAGAACATGAGGGCAGATAATATTAGTTCTGTCAAAGCACCTTTCAAAATCATCTGCACACAAATTCT